>OW240917.1:21846427-21875223 GCA_933207985.1 Pelobates cultripes | reverse complement strand
TTTAAGTCCTACGCATCGCCACAGCCCTTCGGGATCCACCTCAGAGAGCGACTCGACCGACAGGTAGCAGACTACCTCGCCTTAACTGCAGATATCGACACTCTGAGGAGCGATGAACCCCTTGACTACTGGGTGTGCAGGCTTGACCTGTGGCCCGAGCTATCCCAATTTGCGATAGAACTTCTGGCCTGCCCCGCTTCAAGTGTCCTGTCAGAAAGGACCTTCAGTGCAGCAGGAGGTATTGTCACTGAGAAGAGAAGTCGCCTAGGTCAAAAAGTCTAGATTACCTCACCTTTATTAAGATGAATGAGGGATGGATCCCGAAGGGACTGACACTGGGCCATACATTAGATTAAAAAAGGCCTGATGAGATGAGCTGCCTTGGGCTAAAAATGGTCCACACGCTGCTGTATTTTAGCTCTGAATGCCTGTTGACTTGCGCGACTGATCCGCCACCAACTTGGGTTCAAGCCGCCATCTTTTAGGGCACTTTCTGCCTGTGAAACAAACATCAGTTATAGATTGAATATCAGTTAGTTGTCTCAAAGCGGGTGTGTGTCAGGCTCACAGTGGGATAGCCAGCCCAGTGCGCCGCCCACCACTCACTCACTGGTGACACAATAGCTTTGATTTAAAAACAACAAACTTTTTTCACTGTTATAGATTGAATAGCAGTTAGTTATCTTCAAGCAGGTGTGTCATCCCTACAGCGTGTACTCTGCCAGTACGCTGCCACCTCCTCTACTCCTCCTACTCCATCCTCTTCCATAACCTCCTCGGCTGAGTCCTCTTCTGTTGCTGCGTCTTGCTCCACATCAACGGATAGGGGACGTAACAGTGATTAAACTGATAACAATAGTACTAAACACACCACTCCTATCTGGTGGCACATTAGATTGCACGCGCAGTGCCCCAAATTTGTTGTGATCTGTGAGTAAGGTAAACGGTTGTCATACAAGTAGGTTGCAGCTTTTTGAGGGCCCACACCACCGCTATGCACTCCTTTTCACTGGCAGTGAATATACTTCACTGTGCAAAAGTTTACGGCTTAGATAAGCCCCGGGTTGCTCGCCACCATCTGCTCCGACTTGGCTCAGTACTGCTCCCAATCCAAGCATAGAAGCATCTGTATGGACAAGAAAGTGTTTAATTGGATCAGGAGAAGAAAGTACAGGTGATTTAATGAGCGCCGTCTTGAGCTGTTGGAAGGCCTGTTCACACTCTGGGGCCCATACTACTATCTTGGGGAGGTTTATACACGTTCCTATATGGCACTTACTGGGCTTTAGGGTCAGTCCTGACTCCCTAATCCGGTCTATTACGGCTCCTATGTGGGTCAGGTGTTCGGGCCAGGAGCTGCTAAAAATGTCTATACCATTCAAGTAGGTGTGTATCAGTGTGTATCAGGGATCCTTAGGACAGGTGTCAATCCATATCTGCCAAGTGACCCTATGTAGGGGGAACAGTCTCTATTCTGCTCTGTGTCAGTGTGTATCATGGTCTCTGAGGACAGGTGTCAATCCATATCTGCTAAGTGACCTTATGTATGTAGAAATGTCCCTATTCTGCTCTGTGTCAGTGTATCATGGTCTCTGAGGACAGGTGCTGTCAATCCATATCTGCCAAGTGACCCTAAGGTTAGTAACATTCCCATTCTGATCTGTGTCAGTGTGTGTATCAGGGGCTCTGAGGACAGGTGTCAATCCATATCTGCCATGTGACCCTGTATGTAGGAGGAATAAACCTTATTCTGCTCCCCAGTGTCAGTGTGTATCAGGATCCCCAGGGACAGGTGTCAATCCATATCTGCCAAGTGACCCTATGTAAAAAGGCCTGATGAGATGAGCTGCCTTGGGCTAAAATGGTCCACACGCTGCTGTATTTTAGCTCTGAATGCCTGTTGACTTGCGTGACTTATCCGCCACCAACTTGGGTTCAAGCCGCCAGTGTGTACTTTAAAAATGGCTTTATAAAGCAGTGTGTACTTTATAAATGGCTCCACCTGCCACCCGTACAGCAACACAGTCTCCAGTTAGGAGGACCAACCAAGCATCTTCTTCCATCTGCCTGTTACAGAAATTATTGCCGTGTACACGACCACTGATAGGAGACGCGGAAGGTATTAAACTGATCAGAACAATACTAAACACACCACTCCTATCTGGTGTCACATTAGCTTGACCGCGCAGTGCCCCAAATTTGCAGTAAGAGGACCGACTAAGCCTCTTCTTCCATCTCCCTGTTACAAAAATCAATGCCGTGTACACGCCCAATTGATAGGAGACGCTGAAGGTATTAAATTGATAAAATAGTACTAACACTCCACTCCTATCTGGTGTCACATTAGCTTGACCGCGCAGTGCCCCAAATTTGCAGTAAGAGGACCGACCAAGCCTCTTCTTCCATCCCCTGTTACAAAAATCAATGCCGTGTACACGACCACTGATAGGAGACGCGGAAGGTATTAAACTGATCAGAACAATACTAAACACACCACTCCTATCTGGTGGCAGATTAGCTTGACCGCGCAGTGCCCCAAATTTGAATTAAGAGGACCGACCAAGCATCTTCTTCCATCTCCCTGTTACAGAAAATCAATGTCAAAGGTACACGCCCACTGATAGGAGACGTAAAAGGAAGGTATTAAACTGAACAGTCTCGTTCTGCTCTTGCATTTCTATTTCTTCATAGAAAACGAAAAATTCTGAGAAGACGCTATGTATTGGTTCACTTGTGTGATCTGTCATGAATTGTCATTTGAATGTTATTTTGAACTGTGGGGCACAAGAACTTAAATCTGACAAATGCTGCTATATACCCACCGATAGAGACGCTGAAGGTATTAAACTGATCAGAACAATACTAAACACACCACTCTTTTTTTTGGTGAGGCTTTACAGGACAGAGTGCTTCTCCACGGGACATGTTAACTCACGGGCAGCTGGCTCATCAAGGAACCACAGCAGTTTTCCATGTACAGGTAAGACACGTGCAGCCGGTAAGGGTTCAGGCTCTTCTTCCTGGAGGATACGCTGCAAGCCTGTTGAACGAGGTGACCTTGCTCGGGTCCCAGGTGTACGTTCCTAAAATGGCTTCCATATACACGTCCACTGATAGGAGACGCGGAAGGTATTAAACTGATAAAAATAGTACTAAACACACCACAAATATGGTTTCTCTCCTGTATGGCTTCTCAAATGATGCTTAAGATTAGAAGCGGCTGAAAAGCATTTCTCACACTCCGAACAAAAATATATTTTTTTAACATTCTCTCCACTTTGAACGAAATGACGTTTGGGAAGAGATTAACATAATTAAACACAGGCAGTAAAAATACAGTTTTTAGCCATACCCTGTAACTTTAAAACTACATATCCCATCTTCATAATTACATATTTGGAATCAGCACACTTAAAACATAAACATAACCAAAAATCAGCCAAATCCATCCAGGGGTTAAAAAGTTAGCTGAGGTCCCTTTATGACCGACCGCAAGCACATTTTCCTGCCCAAAACAGTTCCATAGATTTGGGCTGTGAGGTCGGTCTATTTCAGGCTGAAAAAACGACTAAGTCCCATCGCGAATGGGACTTAGTCTCTGCAGCTGAAATAAGGCTGAAAAAAACGGTTGAAAAAAAGACTAAGTCCCATCGCCGAATGGGACTTAGTCTCTGCAGCTGAAATAATTTCCCATTTACTGAACCAAGTGGGGAAATAGCAAGGCAGGCACAAAGGGTTTGCACCAGGTCTGGGGACACAGGGGACACCGTCTTAAAGGCCGGTGGTCCCCAACAAGTCTGGGGACACGGGCCTTAAAGGGGCAGTGTCCCAATCTTCCTGATGTCCCAAAAAAGGTGTTTAAAGGGCCAGCACCAGTCACATAAAGAGTCCATAAGCCCCAATATGCCCACCGACAGTCTTAAAGGGCCATACACACCAAATAAAAGTGCATACATTTTCACAATCTCCCAGGGGCCACAGTCATGCGGGAGGAGGCTGGCAAATAGGCTTCTCCACAACCCAGGGAAGCAGGGCAATTTGCTATTTAAAGGGCCCGTTACAAATAGCAGTTTGTAACAAGGTGTCAATCCATATCTGCCAAGTGACCCGATGTAGGGGGACCAGTCCCTATTCTGCTCTGTGTCAGAGTGTATCAGGGAACCTTAGGACAGGTGTCAATCCATATCTGCCAAGTGACCTGATGTAGGGGGAACAGTCCCTATTCTGCTCTGTGTCAGTGTGTATCAGGGATCCTTAGGACAGGTGTCAATCCATATCTGCTAAGTGACCCGATGTTGGGGTAACATTCCCTATTCTGCTCTGTGTCAGTGTGTATCAGGGATCCTTAGGACAGGTGTCAATCCATATCTGCCAAGTGACCCTATGTAGGGGGACCAGTCTCTATTCTGCTCTGTGTCCGTGTGCATCAGGGGCTCTGAGGACAGGTGTCAATCCATATGTCACGGTGTCAATATGTCATATGTCAGGTGTCAATCCATATTGATTGTGATTTAGGAATGTTAGGTGATTTCTGCCCCTTATGGATTAAAACCAGACTCTGTATCAACTGTGTAATTTTCCATGGGAGTTTTGCCATGGATCCCCCTCCGGCATGCCACAGTCCAGGTGTTAGTCCCCTTGAAACAACTTTTTCCATCCCTATTGTGGCCAGAAAGAGTCCCTGTGTGTTTTAAAATTCGCCTCCCCATTGAAGTCAATGGCGTTTCGGGCGGTTCGCGAACACTTGCGGAAGTTCGCGTTCGCCGTTCGCGAACCGAAAATTTCGGGTTCGCGACATCACTAATTATTACATAGTTACATAGCTGTAAAGAGACTTGCGTCCATCAAGTTCAGCCTTCCTCACATATGTTTTTGATCCAAAGAAGGCGAAAAAAACAGTCTGAAGCGCTTCCAATTTTGCAACACCCTAGCAAAGAATTCCTTCTTAATCCCAAAATAAATAATGTTAATGAAAATATATATTAAAAAAAATAAACGAATTCAAAATCTAAATTAAGACCATTGGGATAAAGAGAATGTATCTAAAAAATCCATCTACTTTCGATCTTTGCCAATTCTATTAAATTGTTTTCCCACTATGTCAGCTCAGTGTGGATAAAGCAGTTCACAGATGTTTTTAAATGTTTTGTGTTTTTTTTGTGAAACAGGTTTTTTTATTTTATTAAATATTAATTTAATATTTAAAGGACCACTATAGTGCCAGGAAAACATACTCGTTTTCCTGGCACTATAGTGCCCTGAGGGTGCCCCCACCCTCAGGGTCCCCCTCCCGCCCGGCTCTGGAAAGGGGAAAAGGGGTAAAACTTTTTCCCTGGGAGCCCAGGGAGTCCCCCTCCATCAGTCTCGGGCCCCCTGGGCCATGTGATTGTGAGGTCCTTGCGAGGACCTCGCGATCACATGGATGGCATAGCCGTCCAAAGCAGTGCCAGCAGAGGGAGTGTCTGTAATGACAGGTACTCCCCATGCAGGCTGTAAAAAAAAACCAGATATTTGAAGCTGCTGGTGCCTCTTGAGTCCCACGGACATCAAAGTGTAGAGTTCTCCAGAGTCTTGCAACTATTCGGCCACCACTAGCCAATGCTCACAAGCAGAAACGGCTGCATTGGGCAGAAAAATACATGAAAACTAATTTTCAAACAGTCCTGTTCACCGATGAGTGCCGTGTAACCCTGGATGGTCCAGATGGATGGAGTAGTGGATGGTTGGTGGAAGCCACCTTGTTCCAGAATTCCTTGGGCCAGAATCATGGTAAGAGAGCTGGTCGGCCCCTTTAGGGTCCCCGAAGGTGTAAAGATGACCTCTGCAAAGTATGTGGAGTTTCTGACTGACCACTTTCTTCCCTGATACAGAAGGAAGAACTATGCTTTCTGTAATAAAATCATCTTCATGCATGACAATGCACCATCTCATGCTGCAAAGAATACCTCTGCATCAATGGCTGCTATGGGGATAAAAGTAGAGAAAGTCATGATGTGGCCTCCATCCTCCCCTGACCTCAATCCTATTAAGAACCTTTGGAGCATCCTCAAGCAAAAGATCTATGAGGGTGGGAGGCAGTTTACATCCAAACAGCAGCTATGGGAGTCTATTCTGACATCTTGCAAACAAATTCAAGCAGAAACTCTCCAAAAACTCACAAGTTCAATGGATGCAAGACTTGTGAAGTTACTATCAAATAAGGGGTCCCATGTTAAAAATGTAACGTGACCTGTTAAAATGTTTAAAAAGTTAAAATGTTGTTAGAAGTTTGATTGAAATAGCTTTTGATTTCAGTAAATATGCTGCAAACACAACAAATGACAATTTTCAGTTCTTTACAACCTATAAAGTGCTTTGAAACTTACTGTGTGTAATCATTTGAAACAGTGCATTGTAAGTTTTTTATGTTTAAAAAAAATACTGTTATTATTAGGAGGTTTGTTCAATAAAATTTGAATTGTACTCTTAATAGTTGATAACATGAGAATTATGCTGACTGTTATTTACATTATTATTATTATTATTATGATATTTATAGAGCGCCGTCAAATTCCGCAGTGCTTTGCAATGGGTGGACGTACAGACATGTAGTTGTAACCAGACAAGTTGGACACACAGGAACAGAGGGGTTGAGGGCCCTGCTCAATAAGCTTACATGCTAGAGGGAGTGGGTTAAAATGACACAAAAAGGTAAGGATAGTATTAGACTAGTGACAGTTGCAGAAGAGGAATCAGTCAGGTAAATTAGAAAAATATCATTTATGTAAATTAGAAAAATATAATTTGCATAATAATTTGGAACAGGGTGTATATATATATATATATATATATATATGATCATTTGCATAATAATTTGGAACAGGGTGTATATATGATCTAAGTATATATATATATATATATATATATATATATATATATATACACACACACACATGCACATACATACACATAAATACACATATACTAAGTGTATTTTAATATTAATATATAATGATATATATATATATATAAATATCAAAGTACACATACAATGACATTGTTTGAATATATATATATATATATAATTATCATTATATATATATTTATTTATTTATATACAGTATAAAATATATATGTAAATACATTTAAAAATAAAATTAAAAAAATAATAAAATTTAAATATATATATATATATGTAATTTCATTCTAACTGTATTTTAAAATTTATATCAAAATACACGTAGAACAAAATAATATATATCTATATACATAAATATATACGTATATATCACTATATATATATACCTATGTATAAATAAAAATAATATATATATATTTATAATAATTCTACATACCGGTATATATTTATGTAATAATTTTACATAAATAGGTCATTTTATTAATTATAATTTGCGGGAACTGCCTGACAACCCATGATGGCCTACCATTTGCAATAGTAGACAACCCAAGGTAATGCAAATGGGGTATGTCCAGTCTTTTTTAGTAGCCACTTAGTCACAAACACTGGCAAAAATGGTGTTCAAATTAGTTTTTTGCATTTCTCATACACAAACAAATATTAACACCAACTTTGGCCATGTTTATGAAAAGTGGCTACTAAAAAAGACTGGACATACCCCATTTGCAATACCTTGGGTTGTCTACTTTTTCAAATGGTATGCCATCATGGGGGTAATTCTCATTCCTGGGCTACCATACGGTCTCAAAGGCAACGTAACCAATCTGCTGAATTTCAATGTGAAAAAACTGAAAAATGTAACATGCTATATTTGACCCTTTAACTTCCCAAAACATCATAAAACCTGTACATAGGGTGTACTGTTTTACATGTGAGACATCGCTGAATACAAATATGTGTATTTTATTGCAGTAAAAGCAAGCAGTATTATGACATTCAGAGTTAAAATGTCACGTAGAACTAAAAAAATTAAACAATTCTTATTTTCTCCAATTTTTTTATATTTTATTCATATTAAATTATGTTTTATACCTAAATATTTAATGGTAAATGAAAGCCCTGTTTCCCCTGAATAAAATGATATATAATAAGGGTGGGTGCACATAATATGAAAGAGGGGAATTGCGCCTGAACAGACATCTAGCGCAAATTCTAGTTTTTGTTTACATTTGGTTTTGATCACAACGTGTACATTTGGCTCAGTCCTTAAGGGGTTAAAAGTTGCAAATGAAGCTATATGGTTTTTATTTTGACATTGTGACCATGTAAATTTTTCCTTTCATTTTTTGTCTCCTCCCCTTTTATTAAATTAAAATGATTCCTGCTGGTGCTGCTGCAGCTCCCACTTTTTTAAAAAATGGCTTCCTCTGTAGTGGTTTCTCCCTGCATGGTTGAGTCTCACGGTGTGGCTACACCTGCTCTGTCCACAGAAGCAGTATGTATAAACAAATAGAGCACATCTTTCTCTAAAACAGAAGGACAGTCAGTGTAACATAGGAAGCAGCTGACCAGCCACTTACCTCTTCCACCGTGAAAAGAACAAAGCTTTCCCACATATCTACCTTCATTTTGTAACTTTACTTGAAAGAATCTGACAGAAATATTCACAACATTCTGAACTCTAATGTTGCTGAATAAACATGAATTTTAGCAATGGGAGAATCTCAGTAAATGCCTTGTAGCAGTCATAGTGCGTGTGTGTCTTTTTAAAACTCTTCCCATAATGAGTAGATATAAAGACATTATGAGCTCGACCTTATGGCTCTTTTATATTTGCCAATTCCTATAACTGAATGGATACACATATTGTAAGTTGATAGGTGGAAACAAGTTTAGGTTTGAACCTGGACATTGGTACAGCCTGCCATCCATACTCCTTAAACTTTCTGACATTCTATGGATCATGGAATGTGGTGTGACGGCAGATAAGAACCATTCGGCCCATCTAGTCTGCCCAATTTTCTAAATACTTTCATTAGTCCCTGGCCTTATTGTAACGGACCGTTTTGCACAAAAGGGGTAAAAACCGTTTAGGCGATCGGCCCCCTTTCCAGAGATACAGGCACAGCTACTGCAGAACACCAAACCCCCGAACTGGATACAAAATAGCACTCCAACTCCCGAACTGGAACCTCCCAAATAGCTGCTAGCAGACGAACAGGAAAAGCAGACAATCAGCTTACACTCCTGGCAATCAGTCTCTAACAGCATACAGTGAATCCCCCAAGAACGAGACAAGGCTCCGTGTTGAGGGTCAAGCAGTGGTCTGAGGTGCTGGCACACCCAGCCTGGTTTTTATTACAGTGTTTCAAATACAGGACCACCCACAGGGAGGGATAAAACAACCAATCATATCACAGTTACATCCCACATATTCCCTCCCCTTATCCTGAGAGGAAACTCAATTATACAAACAGTTAAAACATACTTTCTACCCAACTTTCATAACTCCAAAACCATACATCACATTCACATAAAATTACATATTCTCAATCAATCCATTCAGGGGAACAACATATTCAAAAATGGCACAAATCAGACAAGGGGTTCAAAAGTTAGTAAAAAGTCCTTTGTGACTAAATGAAGCATGGCTTTCTGGCCCAAACCAGTTTCAGAGTCTTCTATCCTGGAGAGTAATTCAATTATCTCCCAGGACAGACACAAGACTCCATTAAGCACATGGTTGCAAAAAGACACAAAACACTTTAAAATACATAAAGTCACATTTATTACATAAAACACAGACATGTAACATATCCCCAGATAGCTCAGGTCTGAGCGCACATTATTAAGTGAATGGCGCTCAGACCACACAAATACAGTTTAATCGCCATGGAGCCAAAGTCTTTACAGTCAGTTTCATACGAATGGGCTCCATGGGATTCCTATCTGGGGTATAACACATTCAAACAAATCTACCGAACCCCAGGCAGAAAAGCACGAATACAGCTTTTCTGCAGGCAAAAATAAAGTCTTTTAAAAGGGGGCCATAGTCCAAAGGCAGCAGGCGAGCAACCAGGCTTCTCCAATGCACTGTGGCGAGATTGGTCTCGTCACATCTCTCCCCTTTTACAAACAGACTAACAGGGTATCTGACCTCCTGCCGGTCAGTGCCCTTGTTAGTCCAGCAGCCCACCCACAACAAATGATCAACAGCACAGCCCACCCACAATAAATGGTTACTACACCTGGGTAAAGGAGAAGCTTGTCCATGTCCAGGTGCCTCACCACGGCTGGGCTGGGTACGGGTACGCTGACTTGGTGGGTTGCTGCGTGGGCAGAGACCAGCGGCACTCTGCCCTGTTGCCAGCGCTACTGGGAGGATAGCCTGGTTGAAGCCTGGTTGTTGGAGGGGGAGACCGACTGTCTCCCCTTTAAATACACCGCTCTGCTGCTGGAGACTGACTGTCTCCCCTTTAGATGCACAGTCCTGCTGCTGGAGACTGACCGTCTCCCCTTTGGTTACCCATCTCTGCTGCTGGAGGGGGAGACCGACTGTCTCCCCTTTGGCTAAACAGCCCTGTCGCTGGGGGGCAGAACCGACCGTCCCTACCCCCTGTGCTGGCAGTGTAGAGACTACGGTCCCATCTGCACAGTTGTGGGGCTTACTGTCTCCCCCTGATACATTAAGCTGCAGCTGGGGAGAGGGGGTAACAGGCTCCTCTCCCGATAGAACACTCTGCCGCTGGGGAAAGGAGACAGCTCTCTATTCCCTGCCCATTAATGATCCGCCGCTGGGGAGAGGTGGTAGCAAGCTCCTCTCCCATACATACTTTCATCCTCTGTGGAGGGAGACCGACTGTCTCGCTCCCAATACAGTGTCCTGCTGCTGGGGAAAGGAGACTGGGCTCTCTATTCCCGGTAGGACACTCTGCCGCTGGGGAATGGAGACTGGGCTCCCAATTCCCTGCTGTATCTCCCGCTGGGGAATGGAGACTGGGCTCCCAATTCCCAAAAAATCATGCTGCTGCTGGGGGGCAGGAACAACTACCTCTGCCCCCTGTAGCCCAGCCTGCCGCTGGGGAGGGAGGACGCTGCTCTCCTCTCCCTGCACTTTACACTGCCTTCCCGGCATATCACTCTGCTGCTGGGGGGCAGGAACAACTACCTCTGCCCCCTGTAACTCAGCCTGCCGCTGGGGAATGGAGCTTGGGCTCCCAATTCCCTGCAATATCTCCCGCTGGGGAATGAGCTCGGGCTCCCAATTCCCTGCAATACCGGTGGAGAGACCTCGGTCCCCTCTCCACCTGCCGCCTGGGGTTCCTCCCAGTAAATTTCAACAATATCTTCCCAGCTGAATGGGTCTGAGACTGGATCTGTCACTCTGCTGTCCTGCGGAGCCTTCCCAATGGAGTGGAAGAGATCTCGGTAGTCCTGCTCCAGTTCCCACTCCAGGGTTGCTAGGTGAGCCAGGTCTTGCTCTACCTCATGGGGGTCATCCCAGTCATGCCTAGCCTCCCTCTCATAGAAAATTTCCTGAAGTCTGTTCTGCGCAGGGCTCCCGAAGTCAGGCTCTGCAAAGGACTCCCATAACAAGCCAGGACCATCAAACTCCTCTCCCTCTGGCTTGTCATGCTCAGCTGTCCAGGGTATATACTGTGCCATATACCACCAGAGCGCCTGGTAGGCATCCTCCAGCCATAGCTCCTGCCATACCCGATGCTCTAGTTCCTTCACCCATTCCTCCAGGGGCTGCTCTCCCAGGAAGGGCATCCGCAGGGCCACTTGCTTCTGCAACCGCTGCTCTTCACTGGGGAGACTCTCACCCCGCTGGTATTGTACATTATCCAGGACCTGGATGGCCGGGATGCCTTATAGTTAGGATAGCCTTATGCCTATCCCACTCATGCTTAACCTTCTTTGCTGTGTTAACCTCTACCACTTCAGCTGGAAGGCTATCCCATGCATCTACTACCCTCTCAGTAAAGTAATACTTCCTGATATTATTTTTAAACCTTTGCCCCTCTAATTTAAGACTATGTCCTCTTGTTGTGGTAGTTTTTCTTCTTTTAAATATAGTCTCCTCCTTTACTGAGTTGATTCCCTTTATGTATTTAAATGTTTCTATCATATCCCCCCTGTCTCGTTTTTCTTCCAAACTATACATGTTAAGATCTTTTAACCTTTCCCTGCTAGTTTTATCCTGCAACCCATGAACCAGTTTAGTAATCCATCTCTGATCTCTCTGTAAAGTATCAATATCTTTCTGGAGATACGGTCTCCGGTTCGGCATACAATACTCCAAGTGAAGTCTCACCAGTGTTCTGTACAATGTCACGAGCACTTCCCTCTTTCTACTGCTAATACCTCTCCCTATACAACCAAGCATTCTGCTAGCCTTTCCTGCTGCATTATTACATTGTCTGCCTACCTTTAAATCATCAGAAATAATTACCTCTAATCCCTTTCCTCAGATGTTGAGGTTAGGACTCTATCAAATATTCTGTACTCAGCCCTTGGGTTTTTACGTCCAAGATGCATTATCTTGCACTTATCCACATTAACTGTCAGTTGCCACAACTCTGATCATTTTTCTAGTTTACCTAAATCATTTGCCATTTGGCATATCCCTTCTGGAACATCAACCGTGTACATATCTTAGTATCATCAGCAAAAAGACATACCTTACCATCAAGACCTTCTGCAATATCACAAATAAAAATATTAAAGAGAATGGGTACAAGTACAGATCCCTGAGGTACTCCACTGGTAACAAGACCATGCTTCGAATATACTCCATTGACTACAACCCTGTGTTGCCTGTCACTCAGCCACTGCCTTACCCATTAAACAATATTGGAATCCAAACTTAAAGATTGCAGTTTATTGCTAAGCCTTCTATGTACAACAGTGTCAAAAGCCTAACTGAAATCTAGGTAAGCAATGTTTACTGCAGCACGCTGATCTATTATTTCAGCTACCCAATTAACAAAAATCAATAAGATTAGTTTGGCATGATCTCCCTGAAGTAAACCCATGTTTAGATGTGATTTTAGATGTTCAACAATCCTATCCATTAACATGGTTTCCATTACCTTCCCCACTACTGAAGTAAGGCTTACTGGCCTATGGTTGTCTGACTCCTCCCTTCTACCTTTCTTGGGAATGGGGAGAACATTTGCTAACTTCCAATCTTCTGGGACTACTCCTGTTAACAATGATTGGTTAAATAAATCTGTTAATGGTTTTGCTAGTACACCACTTAGCTCTTTTAATAACTTTGGGTGTATTCCATCAGGGCCCATTGACTTATTTGTCTTTATTTTGACAGTTGAAATATAAACTCTTCCTCTATAGACTCACATGTAACAAATTACTAATTTGTCCTTTTTCCTAACTGAGGCCCCTTTCCTTCATTTTCATCTGTAATTACTGGACAAAAATATTAATTGAGGCAGTCAGCTAGACCTTTATCCTCTTCTACATACCTTCCTTCTTTTGTTTTTAATCTAACCAATCCTTGTTTTACTTTCCTTTTCTCATTTATGTATCTAAAAAAATTTTGACCCCTTTTTTACTGACTGTGCTATTTTCTCTTCTGTGTGTGATTTGGACCCTCTAATAACTTGCTTAGCATCTTTCTGCCTAATTTTATAGCTCAATCTGTCTTCCTCACTGGGTTTTTTTTTTTATAATTACTAAATGCTAACTTTAGTTTTTTTAGAGTACCACAGTGGTTTCTTGAATTTTTTGCTTTTACTGACAAGCCTACTGCAATTTTCTGTTGCCTTCAGCAGTGCAACTTTTAAATAATCCCATTTCTCTTGGATTCTATTTAAATTGCTCCAGTCTGATAATGACTCCTTTACACATTTTCTAATTCTAGAAAAGTCTGTTTTTCTTAAGTCTATTGGTATTGGTAATACATCTTACTAACTTTTTGTCTATTTCTACATAATGTGGGTCCACCCTATCAGAGCATAATTACATTGCTGCCTAGAAAAATGTGTAGAGTGATACACTATAATTCTCTTACATTATGAACGTTTAAGTAAAGTGTTTGACTTTTTTTTTATATAATTCTTTATTTTTGCAGTGCATAGGTCAGTTAACAAGCTTACAGTGACATTTTTAAAGTAAATGAGACCATGAGGTTGGAAGCAAGATTGTCGGATAATGTCAAAGATACAGCACTAAAAAAATTAAAATAAATAACAGTAAATATATTGATGAAAAATATATGCCATACCTAGGGGTGATAGTGAAAGAGGTTATGTTAAAGCAATTGCATTTCCTAGGCACTGATATTGATTAAGTATAGGTCTGAGACATGAAATATCATAGAGTAACAACTAAACATCTCACACTGAGCACACAATTTTAGGCGAAAGTGTTAAAGTTAGGCTAACATTGCTGATGATGTCACACGTTATATCAATGAAAGAATGAGAAACAACAGTAATGTAGCAATATCATTATCTATGTCTTTAGTGCATTAAGAGTCATTTCTTTCAGGTGTGTCTGCGGTGTGAGTTTCCATTAGTAGTCGAGGCTCGCTCGTCATTTGGTGTTAAACAGTACAGTGTTATAGAGGTTTTCTCTTTTAATCTGTGCGACCCAGTAGGGTCTAATGCTCCTAAGCCTTCTGTACTTCGGAGCACAGAGGAAACGTGAGTGTTCCTATTTTAGAGAGTTTCCTAAGAGGTGTGGACTGATAGAGTAACTTCGGTTCTTGTGGGGTGTTGGTTGGTTTGGAACCAGGGTGTTCTCAGTATGGGTTTGAGGGAAAAAGTACCCCTAACCATGGCGGCTGTTGGAGAGGGTGTGGTAGTAGGTTATGTTGAGGTTATGTTGAGGTTAGGTGAGTGTTTAACTTTCTTTATGTCAAAAACCAACTGACAAAAAACTCTCATGATAATACAAAATAATATTAAACAGTATTTTGTTTGTATTATGCATTATATGTCCACCTGATGTCTGTAGTTATAGTGTTTTATTTTATTACCAATTAAATGTCTTTTGAGATATTTGTGCATCTCACGCAAAGCATAAGACATGACTAAGACTGCAAAATGCACCCGTGGAGAAACTTCCTTATGCAGATGATCCTGAGCATTTATTGAAGGTTCATTTCCAGTACAATTTCTGAGAGTGGTTCCATAGACTGTTTCATAAAATCTGTTCTTAGAGGCATTTGGTGACAAACAACCCACTTCTACTCTCCATATATTTTCAAGAAGTTTGTCATTTGGCCGTTTTGAGGGGCGTATAAATGTAAAAAAAATTCCAGAATCAGGAAGCGGTAGAGGATAGAGTTCTATGTACAAGCTTCCTTCAAAAATGTTTATAGAATAATCTGTTAGAAAAACATTAGACGTCCAGGAAGGAGGAAAAACAAATGTCTTGTCTTTGAATAGGTCACGTCCAATTAGTAAAGTCTTGAGAACTATGTAATTAGCTGAGCCATAAACAATGATAACATTTGCAGATGATTTTTGGATAGCGTTTATTTTTCTTCTTGTGTTTTTTAGCTTATGACTTAATGCAGAATAACTAATTTTCAAAGTAAATGCCACACAAATACCATAATAAGCCATATACTTCTTCAAAGCCAGTTCTTCTGTCTCTCCAGTATCATCATATGAGGCCACTATTCCAACCCAAGTCCAGCCAAAGTGCTTCAGACACTGGCAAATAATTTTATAATAGATGTAATTTTGAAGCATTCTGAAAAAGTTTCGATAAAGATGTCTATCATTTAGAACATTGTCCATTGTCCCGTAACTGATCTAGGATCTCAAGAAAATGTGAGGATTAGTAATTTTTTTCCATCAAACTTATTAACCCAATTTATATTAGTAAAATGCCTATTTCCTCAACATAACTACAATCAGCATTATTCAACTTTCTATGTGATTTACTTAAAATGGCCGCTAGGGAGTTTCCCTTTCAACATCGACTAACACCCTCATTAACAAGATGGCGCCGGAATCTGGGGGAGACCTCCAAGATACCAGTGACATCACACCCAGTAGGCAGAGCATTAAATGAACCACTTAACACCTAACCAATTATTGATGATTCCATGTTATCTGTGACAATGCTTATTGTTAAGACACCCCTGGTGTCATTAAGAGAAACCGCCGTTTAGTTAACCTTCCCCCTTTGCAATATCAATAACTCATTTCGCATAGACTGTGGTATACAAACCACCATCCCGAACGGGATCCGTGAAAGGCTCCAAACTCCCGAACAGAAATCCACAAACTGCCGCTAACATCCGAACAAAGATATCCACCAAGCGGCTTTCGGTTCCAGCAATCAGTCTCTAGTCGTCGGTAATAAATCCCCCCAATAACGAGACAAAGCTCCGCATTGAGGGTCAAACAGGATCTGGCTTTACTGTGGGCTACCCGCCCGTATTTATGCAGGTCTCCCACTTGGTGGACACTCCCCTAAGGGACCAAATGGGAGACTGTAATGACAGATAGACATGGGGACATTTCAGACATACAGATGTAAACCTTTCCCACAATGCAATATGGTTTCCTCCACTCTGCCCTGGAGATAATTGAGAAGTAATTCAATTATCTCCAGGACAAAGACAAATCACCATCTTAAATAAAATGCCAGAAAACACACAAAAATATATAATTCCACAACTACCGAACATTTCGTATCACATATCCCCAGATAGCCTGGATCTGAGGGCATATTATTGGCGAATAGCGCTCAGATCCCATACGCATAGTTCAATCACCATGGAGTCAAAGTTCTTACAGTCTTTCGGTATGCGATTGACTCCATGGGAAGGCTATCTGGGTTAAGTCTTTTTGTGTGTTTCAAAACTGCCGAACGGCCGTTTTTCTTATGCTTCCGTTGATGAAGCAGGTCAACACGTTGTTTCAGCGGTGTTCGGCAGAAAAAATGTCCGCTTTTAGATCCATGAAATCAATGCCGAACACTGCTGGTCTTTCGTGCTATCTAAAATGGCAACTGCCTCGTGGTCGACATGCGAACGACGGCCACCCTGTATTCGGTTTTAATTGAGAAGTGTCTGTGGTTAACCACAACGTTCTAATTGGGATCAAGAGGTTAACCAGCAGCACACTTCTATCCTGGGTGGCCATCCGTTCGGTAGGTTTGTTCGGTAAAACAAGTCATTCGTATACATGGGCTATAGAAACAGCCATTTCCACGAAAGGAGGGCAAAATAGACGAATCCACCACGCATAGGCATACAGATGGTTCTGTCACACTTATGATTTAATTTTCCTTTATAAAGGACATGTCGTCCCCCCTGAATAAACAATCCTCAAGTTTTTCATTAACCCGAAACTTGTGTCTGGTGTGAATTAATTCAGGAGCGTGCACGCACTATTTCTTTAATTTGGTCAGGGGCAGATACGCAAGATAATCAATTTATTGATTGATATCCACATAATTTGGCGCCCAACGTGGGGCATCGGATCTCGCCAGTTCGGATGGCTGTAAACCGGAACCAGAGCAGACCTGCGGAAAGTAGGACAACCGGAGCCTGATCACCTCCTAAATACAGCGGTTTGCCTGTTTTCTCCTGTTTTCTGTTGGTCTGTCTCTGTGTCCACTTCCGGCTTCCAGAAGGCTACAAGACAGGTAATCTCTTATCCGGTGCCTTTTAAACGAACCTGTCAATTGTCTATCTACCTCCTGAATATTTGTGTGTATGTGAGACAGCTGGCATATGGTTTGTGCTTATTATCATAGCTTGACTGCCAGACTGGCAGGGAACGCAACTGCCCGGTAAAGGGCTGGGGATTAACTGCCCGGTAAAGGGCTGGGGATTGACCGCCCCCGGTAGAGGGCTGGGGACCGCCCGGTAAAGGGCTGGGGACCGTCTAGAGAAAGGTTGGGAGTATTGACCGCCCGGTAGAGGGCTGGGAACCGCCTAGAGAAAGGCTGGTAATTTTGTTGTATTGTTCAGAGTAGAACAGGGTTCATTTACTGTTTAATTATTGCTATGTTCACATTTTTATTGTTCCTTGTTATATTTTGTTTCCTATTCAGTTGTGGACATAGCGTGGGTACCCTTGTTGTGTGTGTGTGTGTGTTGTGTGGTTCGTCCTGGATTCCGGATTATGTGCACATCTCTATATTTGTGACTCCTGTAAATGTTTTTTGATTAGTCTCTCTACATTCATCTTTTCCCTTATACTTTATTTATTCTGTACTTGTTGCCCAGAAATGTGTTAGTCACCCACGCTCGCCCGCTCAGATCCGTGGCCACCATCTTGGGTGGGCGGATCCTGTGACTAGTCTACGTTTAGGGAAGATGAACAGGAATCAATTCCTCGTGGCAGTCGAACACTGTAGACATTCCTTCTTTTTCTTCTCTCTATCTCTGTCCCTCTTACGGGGAAAGACTGGTTTGGGAAAAATGGGACAGGAACATGCTAGACCTTCAAAGGGTTTCTTAGCTTGTGATATTGTTAAAGAGAGGGAAGGAGAGGAGGCTATGTTAAAAATGAAAAAGATAGCAAAAGTTTATGGTTTTCAAATGTCACCCTGTAGTAGATTGCAAACAGAGTTCTGGAGAAAATTGCTCACTGATAAAGAGGGCATACTACTGGATAATGGGTTGACAAAAGCCGTAGAAGCTTGGTATCGTGAAGCGAGAGGACTCAAACGGGAGAGTTGGTCAGAAGAAGAAATTGATTTTGAAGGACAAACAATTTATGTGTATCACAGAAATGTTTGTAATGATGATGATTCATCCCTTGTTGTTCCCCGGCCACTGCCCTATGATGGCGCCCAGAATGCTGCAAATGATCCCCGCCCCATCTCCCCAGACACTGCCCAGTCTCCACCTCCCATTGCCAAAGGCCCTCCTGCTCCCCATTCTCGGGGCGGACGGATCCTACTATTATACCTTCCCTCTCCCGTCTTCTCCACCACACCTCCTGTTATCCCTGTTCCCCTCCCACTTCCTGCCCCACTCCCCACCAATACTGCCTCTCTTCCACTCTCACAAGTCGTTACTGACGCCATCCCTCTACCATGTTTCCCTGCAACTTCTCCTGATGCTGTCCCTCCCTCATCATCCTCTACTACTCTTCCTGTTGCTCCAATTCCTGTTTCCCCTCCTCCTTCATGTACTACTACCCCCGACACATCTCTGGTTCCTCTCCCTGTTGTTCATTCAGCCCCCGTTTCCCCCTTGCCGTCTTCCGTGATACCCCCTGTTGTATCCATATTTCCCCCTTCTGCTGTCATTCCGTCCACTCCTGTCCCTGCTCCCCCTCTCCCTGCCACTCCTTCAGTCCCCGTCCCAGATTCCTCTCCCCTCCCCACCTCTAATCCTCTCACTCCTCCTTCCTTCGACCTCCCATCTATTATTTCCACCCTCTCTGCCTCTCTTGCCTCTCTTGCCTCTCCTCCTATTCCAACCTCTCCACCCCCTTCTACACTCTCTGTCCCCATTCCAGATCTTCCTCCTCTTCCCGCATCTTCTCCTCTTTTCGATCTTTCATCTCTTATTTTCGCCCTCTCTGCCTCTCTCGCCTCTACTCCTACTCCTACTTCTCCACCCCTTCCACACCCTCTGTCTCCATTTCAGATCCTCCCCCCTTCCCGCATCTTCTCCTCCTTTCGATCTTTCATCTCTTATTTCCGCCCTCACTGACTCTCTTGCTTCTCCTCCTATTCCTACGCCTACTTCTCCACCCCCTTCCACTCTCTCTGTCCCCGTTCCAGATCCTTCCCCCCTTCCCACATCTAATCCTATCACTCCTCCTTCTTTTGATCTTTCATCTCTTATTTCCGCCCTTTCTGCCTCTCTCGCTGAATGTCATTAATAGCCCAGCCCAACGCGGGCTGAAGGAACAAACTTATGTTTTTTTTATAATAAACACGCAAACAGCAATAGGAAAAGCCACGTCTGGGCCAGACGCGGCAGTGCCCCATGAGCTTCGAAGGATGCGGCTGTTTTTCTTTCTTTACAAGACTGAGATAAAATAAATACTTGCGTAGGCCTCACAAGACCAAAACACCTTTGTAGATGGTTCTGTACTAAACCAGGAGGTCTCAGCCCAGAGGAAGAGGAGGTTCCCACCACCATCCTGTGATAACCCCTCCCACAACTACAGGCTTTGCCTAAAGGCTCAGCTTTGTCATATTATATATATATATATATATATATATGTATTAAGGCAATTTGCCTGCATTTGTGGGAGGTGCTGGTTTGCTACCCCTAGCCTACTTAAGGCACTCCCCTTGCCTGGCTCCTTACCGTTCGAGGTCAGCGTTGAATGAGGATCCACTTCCGGGTTCTCTCAGACGCCATCTTGGTTTCAGTATCCAGGAGGTTTCACCACGTTAAGCTGTGTCCAGGAATCCTGTTCAGGCCTTTCCGCCCGTCCAGCTTCTTCTGACTCCGTTCTCCGTCGTAGATCGCGTCCCAGGGACTCCTAAACCGTAAGTCAGACCTTCCTGTCACGCCAGGACTGGTTCCCACGGCGTACGGTACAGCACGGGTCCTCGCTTTACGTTTTTTTCCCTGGTTATGACACGAATGTTTCAAGCCATTCGCGGGCTTTCATTCGTACGGTCATTCGGTTGAACATATTTAAATCGTTCAATAGTCATTTCGCATATCCTATTTCATGTTATTGAAACGATTTATCAGTCGGTTGTTTTTCCGTTCGGCAAATTTTACATACGCTCATCCACGCTTTTGGTTCGCATAATCATACGGTTAAACTATTCTAACTTCGGTGTTCCCATTTGCTTTCGGCTTTTCTGTGTGTTCACGTATAATCCTTTCATGAATCATGTTCACCATTTTATGTGTATATAACGTTCGGTTAAGAATTGCTTGCTTAATAGATTTTGGTTACTTTTAAATATTGTCAGTATTGCATTACGTCCACATCAGGGCACTTCTCTGTATATACACATTTGACTCCCACGCTTTCAGGGGTCTGCATTACTTATCCATTTATACAAATGGACTCAGCCTATGTTACAAGCCTCACTTTGGGTTATTAATACAAACACATACAAAGGATATAGGTTCATCTAAGCAATAATTCTCGGGTTGATACGTCTTTTCTATACAACATATCATATAGATATACATCACTTTACATCATTTTCATTCATTTTGGGGTATCCCTTCCTTTGGTTATTCTGCTACATATCATACATAACGCTGTGTTCATTAGGCCATGACCTCATCCATGTCCCTTTCTATAAAACCAGTCACATTTCGGTACAGTTCATTGAACTCCCACGCCAGGAGTTTTATAACTATCCATTTCATTTCAATTCACTCAGCCTACATTACAGGCCTCATTTCTCTGTCATGACGATGACACATAAGGCTTAAATCCTTTCGCATGCATACTCGGGTTGAATCACACGTTCTGATCCAACCAATCATACGTCCCCTGCACAGTCATATACATATGTATATAACCTACGTTTCATGTTCCTTTACACATCATTATCACGTAACACATAGATTGTTGGTACATAGGCCACGGCCTCCCTCAGATGTCTTGTTCAAGCATGCAAACGTTTCTGAGCCACTCATAGCTATTCCCATAGTATCAACATAATTTTATACATTACTGCTACAGACTATAAGTCTGGTTCTTTTTACACTCCACACTCATCATACTACTCTCTTTTACCCATTTTCAGGCTGTCAAGCTTATATAATTGCTCCACACGGTTATTCCTGTGATTTATCATACTATCAGGTACGTACACCTGCTCATATGGTATTCTACCATACATTTCATTTCATCCCCCTAGTTTAGAGTACTGGCAATAGGGTCACAGGACTCCCAATAGGTATTTACCCCGTCTTGGCTGTCGCCATCAGTTAGTGGTCCCGGGAGGCCAACACCCCGCCTCAAACGTTTCGGAGGCAAACACCCATCGGGCCACACGTTAGCTAGCCGCCTCGCATGTTGCATAGAGAGGGCCTCACCTGTCACTCCCTTCCCCTGTTTTCTGTCATACAGTCACCGAGAGGCCTAAAACTCCTGCCACCACGTCAAGTGGCCTCAATAACCCCTCGCGCCAACGCATAGATAGAGCCTCTCAAGCCGCTTGGCAATTAGTAGGGCCTCACCTGTCACCAAACAAGTATAATACTTTCGCCATCCGGCCTAGCTAGCCTGCCAGTACAATTTGGTGGTTCTATATACTAATTATTGTTTTATTTATAGTATGTCTCAGGAAGGGGTAGAGGATTTCTCCCTGCCTAGCACCCCGGCTAGAGCTGTCACTCCCACACAAGGAGGAGAGCTAGCTAGTCCAGCATCAATTAGATCCTGGACAATCCCGCGCATAACCACGGAATTAAGGAGACGACAAATCCCCTACCCTGCTACAGCAAGGAAGGCAGAACTTTTCAAACTGCTGCGCACATCGACTAGTAACATGGAAGCCGGGGAAGGATCTAGCCAGTCCAACCCAGGGGACATACATGCCATGTTATCCTCACTCATGGCATCCATGGGCAAGGTCAACTCCAGGCTGGAGAAACTTGAGTCGGTCACCACGGCCCTCACTCTAGCAGGGCCACCCGCGGCTGCGGTACAAACACCAGCCTTGCCATTAGTCGCTCCAGCCAGCACCCTGGATGACCAGGAAGTTAGCCCGGCCCACATGATCCCTGAGCATATCAAAAGGGATATCCTGGAAGGTAAAGACGTCAACCTGGCTTCCCTGTTGATTGCCTCCCAGGACATTGTGGAACATAAGACGTATGCTTATGTTGATGTTTCTGTTATTGTCAGATCTAGGGATGCCCGCCTGAACAGGAAACTGACTATCCCTGAATTCGTACTAGCGTTTGGTATTTACAGGGATGTCGTCTGTGCGGTGTACCCCAACAGAAGAGAGGAGTTTGATCTCTATATGCACAAGCTGGTAGACCTGGGCAACAAGTATGGTGGTTCAGCATTCTATGACTACCATAGGTCTTTTTCTGCAAAAGTGGCTGGAGCCTTCTCCCAGTACGGTACACGATCCAACTGGGGAAGGATTGATACCGTCTTATTTTGCAGACACTTTGCAGGTCTAAGAACACCAGCTTGTGCATACTGCTCCTCCACAGCCCATACTACTAATTTTTGTCCCAACACGGCAGACGGACATGCCTCCACACAAGGAACTAGTTCCTCTGGGGATCCAGGGAAACTATCCAAAGATAAATTGGGACGCCCAATCAAGTTTCTGGGCAAGTCCCAGATATGCAATAATTTCAATGTTGGGTCTTGTAATTACAGTGGATGTAGACTTTTGCATGTCTGTTCAAAATGTTTTAGGGCACATGCTAAGACCATGTGTCCAAATAAAATGTATTCTAAGCCTTACCTTACGTCCATTAATATGCCTGTATTCACAGCATTGATGTCTCAGCACCCATCTAGACACCTGGTAGAGTTTCTTATTTCTGGTTTAACAGAAGGCTTCCACACAGGTATCCTACACATACCAGCTGGAACTCTGGAATGCCCTAACCTACAATCCGCCATACACAACCCCACAGTGGTTGACACCCTCATAAACCAAGAAGTGGATGAGGGCTTTGTATTGGGGCCTTTTAGAACTCCTCCATTCACAGAATGGCGCACCAACCCTATTGGTATTGTCACAGGGAAATCTTCCCAAAAACAGAGACTCATCATTGACTTATCGGCTCCCCACTCATCGGCCAACCCCAGTCTTAATTCCCTCATACCCTCTGAGGAATTCTCTCTGCAATACACCACCATAGATCACGCCATTACAGCTATCATACAAGCAGGGGTTGGAGCCTGGCTCAGTAAGACCGACATTACTAACGCCTTCAAATTACTCCCTATCCACCCCACACTGTGGCACCTGCATGGCATCAAGTGGTCCGGTAACTACTATTTTTTCTCCCGGTTAACTTTTGGGTCCAAAAGTAGCCCAGCTATTTTCGACACATTTGCCGAAGCACTATGCTGGTTACTATTGAACATAGCCAGATGCCCTACAGTATTACATTACTTGGACGATTTCCTACTGGTCGAGGAGAATACTGCACCTCCCACTAGTCTCAAAGCTACCACTAAGCTGTTTGAGCAACTAGGTGTACCCATCTCCCCAAAGAAAACAGAAGGGCCAGACACGGTTATCACTTTTCTGGGTATCCAATTAGACTCTGCCACAATGCAAGCAAGCCTACCTTACGATAAGATAGAGAATATTCTCACTTACATAAACAACTACCTACAGCTCGGCACTTGCAACCGCAAAGAACTACAGTCCCTGCTGGGGTCACTAAATTTTGCAATGCGCATCATACCTCAAGGCCGCTCCTTTATTTCACGACTATTGCATCTTTTCCCACTTTTTCTACATGACACGCACAGGTTGTCCTTAGATGCCCAAGCTACGGCAGATCTAAACATGTGGAGAGGTTTTTAACCACTTGGAATGGTAAAAGTATGTTCCTCCCTCAATTGACTGAATCATCTCCTACCATTTGGTCAGATGCGGCATCTACCACTGGTTTTGCAGCAATTTTTGGGAACGAATGGCTTTGGGGCAGCTGGCCTTCAGCAGTTCTGGATTTGGAAGGTTTTTCCACTACCTCAGCTCTTTTTGAGATCTACCCCATAGTGGCGGCTGCCGTAGCGTGGGGTCATTTATGGGCTAATACGCCAGTGCGTTGTTACTCAGACAACCAGGCAACCTGTCACATCATCAACAAAGGTCGTTCCAAATCTCTTACGATTATGAGATTTCTGAGGAAACTCACTTGGTTGGCAGCTTGTCATAATTTCTTCCTATGTTGTTTCCATGTGCCAGGTGTATATAACACAGCTGCTGACAATTTGTCTCGCTTTAAATTTCAGGAGTTTCATCAAGCACTCCCGTCAGCGACACCCACAGCCACCATCACTCCAACATTTCAACATCTCATACTGGACTAGACGTCATCATGCAGCACAGCAGGACATTGTCTCAGTTGGCACTTTCACGCAATACAAACAAAACATACAGCAGGGCTTTCACACTATTCAAACGATTCCTTCTGGAACATAACATCATACAACCGTTTGTTATGACATCTTTTTTGGGGTTTGCTTCCTTTTGCCACCTTAAACTCAAAATGTCATACAACACCATCAAGCTATCTCACTGGCATTCAACACCACATGCTCATCTTACACCCAAATAACAACAGTTTCATGGCCTGTCACCAAATTAAGACCATACTCAGAGGTATTCAAAAATCAGAACCCACACATTTGGCCCAGAGGCTACCCATAGATAACCATATCTTCAAAGCATTATCTAACCTACTCGACCTAAAACCGTTTGACACTGATACGAATTCTATCATCAAAACAGCAATATACATCGCTTTCTATGGATTTCTACGACCCAGAGAATTCACTACGACCTCCACGACCCAAACCACTCCATTCCTCCTCTATTCCCACTTGACAAAACATATGGATCATTACATCCTGTCTCTACCTCACTCCAAAACCAGCCAGCACATACCTGTAAACATTCCGTACTATCCCACGCACAACAGATGGTGTCCCGTCAAGGTTCTTGATGCCTACATACAGCACCATCACTTACTGCCCTCGCAACCGTTATTACAACTACAAGGTGCAGTACTCACCACTACTACCTTCATGACCTACGTCAGGTCCTTGCTCACACAACTGGGCCTCAACGCAAACAATTATTCAGGACACTCCTTTCGTATAGGAGCCGTGTCCACAGCCTCCAGTTTTAACATCCCAACTCATGTTATCAAAACACTGGGGCGCTGGAAGTCATCCGCTTACTTACGGTACATACCGAACCCAGTACAAGAATTAAGGGATGCTTTCATAAACATGTCTGGTTGATAAATGTATATGTATTGGTTGTCTGTTAAATAAATTTGATTACTTAATTTTTGCCCTCTTCTTTCTCAGGCCTACCTCATCGTCGGTTTCGGCACACCACAACCGACTTGCTCCTTTTATCATCCTACGCTTATTCATGGTATTTCACACTGTACTATCTTAAGCACCTAACACAAGTATTAAGGCAATTTGCCTGCATTTGTGGGAGGTGCTGGTTTGCTACCCCTAGCCTACTTAAGGCACTCCCCTTGCCTGGCTCCTTACCGTTCGAGGTCAGCGTTGAATGACCCTCCCACCACACCACTTTTAACATTTATTTCCTTTCTATTTCTTTTTCCTGGGTGGGCCCTCTTCTTTCTCAGGCCTACCTCATCGTCGGTTTCGGCACACCACAACCGACTTGCTCCTTTTATCATCCTACGCTTATTCATGATATTTCATACTGTACTATCTTAAGCACCTAACACAAATATATATATATATATAAACATATATATATATATATATATATATATATACACATACATACATACATACATACATACACACACACACATATATATACACACACACACACACACACACACTCTCACAAAATAAATAAATAAATAGAGAAGAGTCAATAATCCAGTTAAAAAAAACAAAAAAAAACAAGAAAACAGCAGAGCAATACAAAGAAAAGGAAAACAAAACTAGTATCCCTGTAGTAGTTACATACAACCCAACTCTAGAAGGAATATGTAAAATTATTAAAGAGCTACAACCATTAATTTCAGAGGAACACTTAAAAAAATATTTCCTGAACCCCCCATACTAGCATTCAAACAACCGCAAAACCTGAGAAAGAGATTGGTCCGCAGCAAATTGAGCACAGAACAGAAGCTCACACAGAATGGCACTGTACAATCCAACAAATCAAACTGCAAACTGTGTCAACATATATGTAGCAATAACACAGCCAGACATAATAACAAATCACACAACATTAAGGGATCATATTCGTGCAGATATGCGAATGTGGTGTACATGATCCATTGTACAGTATGTGAAAAGGGTTGCTACATTGAAGAAACTGGCCTTAAGCTGCATCTCAGAATGAACCTACACAGACACTGAATAAAGAACGACAAAGAAAACGGATATTGTACCCCTGTTGGTCATCACTTCACCCAGACTGGTCACTCCATCCAAAACCTCAGGATTAAAGTTCTTAAAGGAAATTTCAAAGACATTTGAGATGAAAATTAACACACATTTCAACACCAAAAATGAAGGATTTAATGTAGACACTGACTTTCTCACACACTACCAAAACTTGTTTTATAAAAACACATCTTAATGTTTTATTTCTTTTTCAATATTCTCGTTTCACCTTTATTGGATCAATTTATATACATACATATATGCAGCTATATACTTGCATGCCCTGCTCGGCTGTTTTCTTGTTCTTTTACACTAGTTTATTGACTTCTCTGTTTATATACTGTGATCCTTGTTTGCAGGTAGCATGGCCCTCTAGGGTAAAAACATGCACAGTCCTTGTAATTGCATATACTCAGGCACTTTATTTGCAAATCCACACAGGATACAGCAGTAAATTAAAACATAAATGTAACACAAAACCCTATAAACAAAAACCTAGCTCGGTCTGAGCACTAACTCACTTTGAACGTCCCTCTCTATCAGGGTTAAACTAACAAAACATATGGCACCAACCTTATTAGTTAGCAACACTCTGCTGGCTAGCCTGTTGCTTTCCTTTCTTGCACTCCCAGTGCTCCAAGCCAGCCTTGCCTTGACTGCTTTCCTTTCTGCACTCCCAGTGCTCCAAGCCAGCCTTGCCCTGACTGCTTTCCTTTCTGCACTCCCAGTGCTCCAAGCCAGCCTTGCCCTGACTGCTTTCCTTTCTGCACTCCCAGTGCTCCAAGCCAGCCTTGCCCTGACTGCTTCCTTTCTGCACTCCCAGTGCTCCAAGCCAGCCTTGCCCTGACTGCTTCCTTTCTGCACTCCAAGTGCCTAGTCTCCTTGACTATCTGGAGAGAACAGCCTCTCTCTCCTACCTGCTTCCTGGGAGGAAGCCAGCAATCCCTCTCTTTTACCTGCCTAACAGGGAGGAGTTTATTCCCACTGCAACAGCTCATTAACTGCAGCTGAGCAGTGGGTTGGAGACGATCCAAAAAACCCTGGCCTGGATCCATGTCTCCCCAGAAAACCACTAAACTGTGGAGTGGAGCATTGGCCCACCCTTCTCTCCAAATGCTCGACCCCAGGGGCCCATAACTAAACAATGTTTTGTGTTGCCTACAACACATCCTACACATACTCCCCCTGGGGTTAAATGTTATAGGCCTATCTGCCTTCACTTTATCACAATACTTTTTCTGGCTATTCTCAGCCAACCTGAACCTTTCACTTTCAGGCACATCTTCTGCTATTTATGAAACCCCACTCATCCCCCTCCCCCACTTCCCTTCTCTAACATCAGTTGTTTAACGTGTTAAAACTCAGATTGATTTGTATTGCTTCAGACCTGAAGAAGAGAGGGAACTCTCAAAAGCTTGTCTTTGAAATATTATGTTAGTGTAATAAAAAAAAGTTTCATAGTATACTGCAATACTCTGGTATTTTGGCATCTTATATATAGAGTGTAGATTGGTTTAGCCGTATAAGTCCAGTAAACAAGATGCCAAAATACCACAGTATGCAATGACTAACATAATATTTCAAAGACAAGCTTTTGAGAGTTGTTGCATCGTACAGCTTCATTAACTGCAGCTAGCATGCTGGTTGTCTGGTGGTAGCTTTCCAGAGATGTTTGTCAGTCTTGTCCACTTTTAAAAAACTGCTAGTTTTTCCAGGATCATTTACTTTATATCTGTTGATGTGGAATCAACCAATAAATTGATTATCTTGCGTATCTGCCCCCGACCAAATTAAGAAGTAATGCGTGCACACTCCTAAAGTAATTCACACCAGACACAGGTTTCAGGTTAATGAAAAACTTG
>OW240917.1:21790125-21820508 GCA_933207985.1 Pelobates cultripes | reverse complement strand
CTTATGGTACTTATTAAGAACCAAGGGAGCAGCGATTGGTGGCGGCACCCAGATGGGGTGCCAGGCTGTCCGCCACAGTATACATTTATTCCACTGACATTCATTTTTAGATATTTTTAAAAATAATTTTATCTTTGTTTATATAAATACATTTTTTGAGAACATCCTTTTTTAAGTTCTGCATCCAGTTATTGGGAAGATTGTGATGTAGGAATAAGTGGCATCCTTGAACCTTTTGTACAGTGCCCGTTGACTTGACTGTGTAAGTGTAACCTTACAACATTTCTACGTTATATTTAAGGCTGGGCCTGAAGTAGTGGGAGGGGCTTGGATCCCCTCTAAAAGGGCTGCCAATCCTCTCCCACTTTACCGTTGTTGGTCTGGTGAGTTGAAGGGGCTACTTCTGGTCAAGTCGCCATTTTGCTGTCTCTTACCTGTTTTTCCTTGTGGTCCTGGTTCCTGCTCCTGTTTCTGTACTACTTACCTGACTACTCACCAAATGCTACAAGCCTGCTGCCTCCTCCGGGTTGCTTGCAGACCGGTCTAGGTGCGGCTAATTTTTCAGCCATAAATCAGACCCTTACCGCAAGGGTCATCGCGTTTTGGGTCTATTCCTTTTTCTTATTCATTCGTATTGTTTCTAGGCGTTTCGGCACTATTCATACAATTAGTTTACTCCTATATGTACGGGTTTCGTTTCTTTCGTTCGGCTCCTTTCACTACGTTTGCACGCTTAATTGTTCACCATGATTCATATGAACCTTTCCAGTAATTTTGTTGTGAAACATGCGGATGACTAGTTAAAGGCATAGACTGTTCGCATGATTCTTCCCTATTGACAGGTGCTACTAATTTCTCTGTTACACAAATTAAGACGAATTGTATGTTTACCTGTCACTTTGTGTTCACGGTGCCCCCTACTGCTTACAAATGATATTATGGGTCTACAAATATTGGTATTTGATTATTGCTATTTTTAGTTTGGTTATTTATGGTATATCATTCTGCCATTGAGCTGACATTTTATGTCATCGTGATGTTCTTCCCACAGGTGTGTTTCGGAAGATTAGTCAGAGAAATTGTTCCTGCTCTGACAAACTTTTTAGGTTGGTAATTTGGTTGAAGTTTGGCTTATTTAAATATTCCCTTCTGATTTTACATTAACATCTTAATTTCCTCTAGGTGCCTTGGTCAGACCAGACTAGGTTCTTCTATTTGTATCAGCTTCTGCTAATTTTCACTCCTTGCAGCTAGGTTTTTGGGTAGGTTCCTTTATTATTACTCGGGCCCACGATCTGGCCCACTCAAATATATACAGATATACTCAGATACTTTTTACATCTTATCTATAGGTTGCAGCACCTATCTTCTGCCACCCTCTTTTCCCTAATTCTGCAAGAATCATCATTTTCTGATTCTAACTATCTCAGGTACGACATTTACAACTCCTATACCTTACTCCTGTTAACAGATAGTACTGGCTATAGGTGTCCAAATAGGTTATGTTTTTCTGGTCTTAAGCCATAGGCTAGTGGTCCAGTGAGGCCAATACCAATCCTCATACTCAGAGGTATACGCCCATCGGTCCAAAGCTTAGTTATTTGCTTTGCATGGTCGCATTGAGAGGGCCTCACATGTCACTCCCATACTATATTAAGCTTTAGTTATCACGAGAGGCCAAAACCCCGCCACACCATTCAGTAAACTCAAACTCCACTTGGGTCAAAGCATAGTTAGAGCCTCTCATGCCACTTGGCAACTAGTAGGGGCTCACCTGTCACCTTGTGGTAGTATAATTTTTAGGCGCTTAGCATATAGCTAGCCAGCCAGGACCAGGCCACATTGTCTCACGCATGGTAATTACAGTGTATGTATATATTTCCAGTATGTCTTAAGTCCCTGAAGTACCAGAAGAGCTGTCCCTTCCTAGCACCCCCGCTAGGTCCTGTACCCCTGCCCACGGAGCTGATGTGACTAGTCCATCTTCACTTAGATCATGGACTATTCAACGCCTCACAGCAGAGCTCCGTAGAAGATGTATTCCTTTTCCAGCTACTGCCAGGAAAGCAGAGTTATTCAGACTGCTCAATGCTAACACCGACAACTCAGATGCAGGGGAAGGACCTAGTGGGACTCAGATGCCAGTTCTTCATTCTATGATGACCTTGTTGATGTTGATGATCACATGGGTAGCGGCCACTTACCAATTTTTCTTCACCTGCATTCATGTTCTGGGTGTTACTAATATATCAGCTGATCACTTGTCTCGGTTTCGATTTCTGGCCTTCCTCCAGACTCTGCCCACCGCTTCGCAGCTGGCTACCCCTGCCCCTTCATTCTAAGACGTGCTCCTGGATTAGATGTCTTATTTACTCTTGCACGTAATCTTTCCCACCTTGCACTTTCAGTTAACTCTAGAAAAACCTATGATAGGGCCTTTTACATTTTCACTATGTTCATAGTGGAATTTCAAGTTCAGGATATATTTGTTTTGGAAACTATGTTGGGGTTCACTTCTTTTTGCCACCTTAAAGGACCACTTCAGCTCAATGAAGTGGTCTCGGTGCCAGGTCCCCCAGGTTTTAACACTGCAGCTGTAAACATAGCAATTTCAGAGATACTACTATGTTTACACTAGGGTTAATCCAGCCTCTAGTGGCTGTCTCACTGACAGCCGCTAGAGGCGCTTCCGTGCTTCTACAAAAATAAGGTATAAATGTTATACCGGACAAGTGGAGTGCTTTAGACGATGGAGGGGTTTACTCACCCCCTTTTAGTGCAGTGACAATCTTGAGAAACTTACATAGACATAAAAGGGGAACAAGAAAAACAAAAAAATATAGTGCAGACGGTTTATCCAGATAGACAATTGATGGTAATAAATTACTTAAACCACTCACATGGACAGGAGCCTATATTGTATTGGCTCCGTAAAAAAGGTCCTTTATGCTCCTTGGGCAGTATCCCTCCAGGAGTATACAATGAGAGAGAAAACAGAAAAGCAACTGTGTAGAAAAGCCCATACTATATTAGTATAAAAAGGTATAAATAGTAGTGCTCATCTTTTCCAGAGACCTGAAATCCCGGCTCTGAGGTTAGAAAGCAATGTGCTACTTTTTTGGGGGGGAATAGCACTTTCCCCAATGGAGTTCCTGATGGCTAGAAAGGACTTTGGACTAAAGTAAAATAATAGTAATGTATAAATTTATTAACAATAAAAACAAAATAAATACATACTAAAAAATAAATAAAAAATCAAGTTTGAGTCCAATTAAAAGTCCAGAATCATCAGCTAAACGCGTTTAACTCTATGAGCTTCCTCAGTAGCTGTATGGAAGGAAGCTCATAGAGTGAAACTGGTTCTCCCGATACTGGCGGGACGGCAGCGACAGGCATCTGGACATCTCGATATTCTCCATGGCGAGTGCACACATGGGCCCACTACTAATAGATTTTTTTGCGTCCCGGACGAACACACAACTACAAAAATATTACAGCTGGCTCCCGGATCCACAGTGTGAAGCTCCATATAATGACGTAGAAAGGCCAACATTACAAGATTTGTTGGAAGCCAGAAGGCAATCAGCCGTACCAATCAGCTGTAACAAGGCTAAGCTGATTGCCGCCCTCATGGAGGACGACCGACAAAGCAGTGGGGCAGCTGTACCCCAACCGGAGGGCGAAATGTATGCCATTCACAAGGAAGTTACCGGGTGTCTGATGTACTACAAGGATACCCCCTCCAAGAAAACCATGAACAGGCTCTTCTCCGAGGTCCAAGCCTGTTTCTTGGTTTAGATGAATGGGGCGAACTCCACACATCCTCACGAACGAAGAACGGGAGAGGGATCCCTGGGGACTGCAGCAAACCCTGCACGAAAACACAAGGAGGCAGAGGAAGGCATTGATGACTTGCAGGACTTTGAATGCCAGTGCCTCCTGCAAGAAGTCGCCCCCACAGACTGGATCACCATCCTGGTCCGAAAGCTAGCAGGGAAGGTGGCTGAGGCTTAATGGGCTGTACCCGCGGACCAAGTCCGGGAATATGACTTGGTAAAGCAGCTTCTGCTATCCAGTTATGCCATAACCCCAGAGGCATACCACAGGAAGTTCAGGGAGACAAAGAAAGAGGGCACCACCCGAGCCACCCAGAACTGGATAAACTCGCAACAGGCGAAGTCTCCCAAAGAGATCCTCCAACCGTTTATGCTGGAACACTTTTAAAATTGGCTCCCGACCGAGATAAAGGAATGGGTGTGGAATAGGCAGCCCAAGACTATCACGGAAGCAGCCCAGTGCGCTGATCAGTATGCCGACACCCGGCGGCCCCAGCGCCCCACTACCTCTCACAGCTACCAACCCGCCCTGCGCCTGGCCGCCACAAACTACCCTCCACTCAGCCACCCACCAGTTTTGGAACCAAACCTGAGGGTACCACCACAGACGGGCTCCAGGTGCCACCACTGCCAACAACCCGGCCATTTCAAATGAGAGTTCCCCCAGCTCAGAGATCAACCACAGTGAGTTTGCCCCGTGGTCACCCTGACCCAAAGAGCCGCAGCCCATTGTTACCAGGCTGCCCCCACGCACCCACTGACCACCACCAAAAACAGCAGTATCATCATCTTCCAAGCTGCCACTGACAACTGAGCCCACCACCGGCAGCTGGTCCAGCTGAATGTACGCACCATGCAGGGGCTACGAGACTCTGGAGCCACACTGATTTTGGTACAAAGCCGACTTGTTGCAGAGATGGAGAAGAACGGTGGGCTGATAGCCATTTGGGTAGCAGGGGGAAACATCTACCACCTACCTATGGCCCAAAGTGGAAGTTGGGCTTGTGGATGAGCTACCTGCAGAAGTGCTACTCGGCAATGGCAATCTGGGCCACCTCACTTTTACCTAACCCCATTCCCCGCAGTTGCCCCAGCAGGCAGGCCCCCCATGCTAATTCCCCAACCCCAATGCCCCGCATTTTTTCCCTTGCCCTGGTCCCTGGGACACTCCTGCTGAGTTTGGGAGGGAAGTAGTATCCGACCCTAGCCTTCAGACGTATAGGGATGGGGCCACCACTGGACAGGTGGAGAAGGGACACGGTTTATCTGGGAGAGGGGCATAGCAGAGAAAGGGTAGTCAGGGACAGCTCTTATTACCCCCAAACAGTTGGTGGCACCCAGAAAATATCAACATGAATTGTTGAAGATAGCTCACGATATCCCACTGTCAGAGCACTTGGGAAGGGGCCTTAATGAGCATCAGCTCACCGAAAACTTCTTCTGTCCAGGCATCTCAAAAGATCTGAGGCAGTATTGCCAGACCTGTGATGTCTGCCGGTGGGTGGGGAAGCATGGCGATCGGTGCAGACTCCTTCAGCAAAGTAGCTGTCGATATCATAGATCCCCTGGGTAAGCCTAGTCCCTCTGGGAAGAAGTATATTGTGGACTATGCAACTCAGAGTCTTTGGCCGATGCCCTGATGTGAGTGTTCAAAGGATGGTTTTTCCCCGAGAGATCCTCTCGGATCAGGGCTCCCAGTTTACTGATGAGATTACTAAAAAGCTGTGGAGGCTATGCGGCATTAAATCAATCTTAAGCTCCACATATCACCCCTAGACTCATGGCTTGTGTGAGCGATTCGATGGCACGTTGAAGCAAATGTTCCATACCTTTTCAGCAAGTCGCAAGGACTGGGAGAGATTCCTGCCGTATCTCTTGTTGGCATATCAGCCCAAGGAATCTACAGGATTCTCCCTGTTCGGACGAAGGGTTAGTTGGCACCTAGACCTTGTCCGGGAGCACTGAGAAGAAGAGGGGGAGTAGGAAGGGACCCCCATCATCCCATATGTGCTGGAGTTTAGGGACAATCTGGAGGAACTCACTCACCTGGTGTGTGGGAACCTCCAGTTGGCTCAGAGGTGGTATGATCGGGGAGCCAGGAACCAAAGCTTTTAAGTCGGTCAGAAGGTTTGGGTTCTGAAACCCACCCGGCAGGACAGGATACAGGCTGCTTGGCAGGGCCCATACCAGGTAGTGGAACAGAAAATGTGACATTACCTATGTGATTGGTCCTTGTAACGGACCGTTTCAGCACACAAGGGGTTAAAACCGTTTAGGCGATCTTCCCCTTCCAGAGATGCAGGCACAGCTACTGCAGAACATCAATCCGCCAAACAGGAAACCATACGAATGCTGTGAACAGCCGAATAGGAAAAACCATACGAATAGGTTTACACTCCTAGCAGTCGATCTGGAACAGCATACAATAAATCACCCCAAGAACGAGACAAAGCTCTGTGTTGAGGGTCAAGCAGTGAACAGACAGAGCTGTGGGTTTATTGTGCTTATGTACACATTCTTACACATTAGTACCACCCGCAGGGTTTTGGAACACAACCAATAAACACATACAATACACTCAGACACTCCCACACAAATTCCTCCCCTCTGCATGTGATTCAATTACCTTACACAATGGGTAATGTAATTTAGCACAAGCAGAAAAATACAATTTTTCCACATTATTCATAACTTGAAAAGTATGCATCACATTCACATAAACTATATATAACTTACATTTTCAGAATCAGCATACTCCAAATACAAACATACGTCAAAATCATACAAATTGGTCCAGTGGTTCAAAAGATAGATCGTAGTCCTTTGTGACCACAGGAAGCATGGCTTTTCTGCCCAAAACCAGTTCCACAGAGTCTTCTATCCTAGAGATAATTAGAAGTAATCCAATTATCTCCAAAGACAGAGGCAAAACTCCATTGAACACATGGCAGCAAAAAGACAGTAAAATACAATAAAATACACAAGGTTACATTTATGACATAAAATACAGACATGCAACATATCCCCAGATAGCTCAGATCTGAGCGCACATTATTACTGAATGGCGCTCAGAGCACACACATACAGTTCAATTGCCACGGAGCCAGAGTCTTTCCCATAGTCTTTCATTATACAAATGGGCTCCATGGCATAGCTATCTGGGGTATCACTGCTCAAACAGGGCAAGCACCAAATGACCCGGCTTTCTTGTCTTTGCAGGGGAAAATCAAGCCTTTTAACATGGGACCATAATCCAAAGGCAACAGGCGAGCAACCAGGCTTCTCCAATGCAATGTGGCGAGATTGGTCTCGTCACATCTCTCCCCTTTTCCAAACAGACTAACAGGGTATCTGACTTCCTGCCGGTCAGTGCCCTTGTTAGTCCAGCAGCCCACCCACAAAACACAATCAACAGCACAGCCCACCCACAATAAATGGTTACTACACCTGGGTAGAGGAGAAGCTTGTCCATGTCCAGGTGCCTCACCACGGCTGTGCTGGGTACGGGTATGCTGACTTGGTGGGTTGCTGCATGGGCAGAGACCAGCAGTATTCTGCCCTGTTGCCAGCGCTACTGGGAGGGTAGCCTGGTTGAAGCCTGGTTGTTGGAGGGGGAGACCGACTGTCTCCCCTTTAGATACACAGCTCTGCTGCTGGAGACCGACTGTCTCCCCTTTGGACACACAGCCCTGCTGCTGGAGACCAACTGTCTCCCCTTTGGCTAAACAGCCCTGTTGCTGGGGGGCAGAACCGACCGTCCCTACCCCCTGTGCTGGACGTGCAGAGACCATGGTCCCATCTGCACAGTTGTGGGGCTTACTGTCTCCCCCTTGTATATTAAGCTGCCGCTAGGGAGAGGGGGTAAATGGCTCCTCTGCCATATATACTTCCAGCCGCGGGGGAGGGAGACCGACTGTCTCTGCTCCCAATACAGAGTCCTGCCGCTGGGGAATGGAGACTGGGCTCCCAATTCCCTGCTGTATCTCCCGCTGGGGAATGGAGACTGGGCTCCCAATTCCCAATAAATCATTCTGCCGCTGGGGAATGGAGACTGGGCTCCCAATTCCCAATAAATCATTCTGCCGCTGGGGAATGGAGACTGGGCTCCCAATTCCCTGCAATTCATTCTGCTGCTGGGGGACAGGAGCAACTATCTCTGTTCCCTTGTAACTCAGCCTGCCGCTGGGGAATGGAGACTGGGCTCCCAATTCCCTGCTGTATCTCCCGCTGGGGAATGGAGCACGGGATCCCACTTCCCTGCAATATCTCCCACTGGGGAATGGAAAACTGGGCTCCCAATTCCCTGCAATTCACACTGCCGCTGGGGATCTGAGCCGACTGCCCAGCATCCCTGTAGCTCACCCTGCCACTGGGGAGGGAAGACACTGCTCTCCTCTCCCTGCAAGGAACACTGCCGCTGGGGGACAGGACCACCTGTCTCTGCCCCCTGTAACTCAGCCTGCCGCTGGGGAATGGAGCTTGGGCTCCCAATTCCCTGCAATATCTCCCGCTGGGGAATGGAGCTCGGGCTCCCAATTCCCTGCAATACCGGTGGAGAGACCTCGGTCCCCTCTCCACCTGCCGCCTGGGGTTCCTCCCAGTAAATTTCAACAATATCTTCCCAGCTGAATGGGTCTGGAACTGGATCTGTCACCTTGCTGTCCTGCTGAGCCTTCTCAATGGAGTGGAAGAGATCTCGGTAGTCCTGCTCCAGTTCCCACTCCAGGGTTGCTAGGTGAGCCAGGTCTTGCTCGATTTCGTGAGTGTCGTCCCAGTCATACCTGCTCTCCCTCCACTCCAAGAGATCACTGAACCGGGCTTGTGTAGGGCTTTCAAACTCAGGCTCTGAAAAAGCCTCCCATAACAAGCCAGGACCATCAAACTCCTCTCCCTCTGGCTTGTCATGCTCGGCTGTCCAGGGCAGGTACTGTGCCCCATACCACCAGAGCGCCTGGTAGGCATCCTCCAGCCAAATCTCCTGCCATACCCGGAGCTCCAATTCGTTCACCCATTCCTCCAGGGGCTGCTCTCCCAGGAAGGGCATCCGCAGGGCCACTTGCTTCTGCAACCGCTGCTCTTCACTGGGGAGACTCTCACTCCGCTGGTATTGTACATTATCCAGGGCCTGGTACCAGATGCCTTTCCTTAATGCATCCCGGCCATCCAGGTCCTCCTCCTCGTATAACACTGCTGGTTCCATCTCTGTGCTGTCAGGGTCGCTGTACTGGGACATGCGTTGCCCTCAAATTGTAAATCCACAGAATGGTGTCACCTGTAGCTGTCCTGTTGTCTGTGGGAACGATCCCGCCGCTTGCCACCAATTGTAACGGACCGTTTCAGCACACAAGGGGTTAAAACTGCTTAGGCGATCTTCCCCATCCAGAGATGCAGGCACAGCTACTGCAGAATATCAATGCGCTGAACAGGAAACCATACGAATGCTGTAAACAGCGAATAGGAAAAACCATACGAATAGGTTTACACTCCTAGCAGTCGAACTGGAACAGCATACAATAAATCCCCCCAAGAACGAGACAAAGCTCTGTGTTGAGGGTCAAGCAGTGAACAGACAGAGCTGTGGGTTTATTGTGCTTATGTACACATTCTTACACATTAGTACCACCCACAGGGTTTTGGAACACAACCAATAAACACATACAATACACTCAGACACTCCCACACAAATTCCTCCCCTCTGCATGTGATTCAATTACCTTACACAATGGGTAATGTAATTTAGCACAAGCAGAGAAATACAATTTTTCCACATTATTCATAACTTGAAAAGTATGCATCACATTCACATAACTTACATTTTCAGAATCAGCATACTCCAAATACAAACATACGTCAAAATCATACAAATTGGTCCAGTGGTTCAAAAGATAGATCGTAGTCCTTTGTGACCAAAGGAAGCATGGCTTTTCTGCCCAAAACCAGTTCCACAGAGTCTTCTATCCTGGAGATAATTAGAAGTAATCCAATTATCTCCAAAGACAGAGGCAAAACTCCATTGAACACATGGCAGCAAAAAGACAGTAAAATACAATAAAATACACAAGGTTACATTTATGACATAAAATACAGACATGCAACATATCCCCAGATAGCTCAGATCTGAGCGCACATTATTACTGAATGGCGCTCAGAGCACACACATACAGTTTAATTGCCACGGAGCCAAAGTCTTTCCCATAGTCTTTCATTATACATGGCATAGCTATCTGGGTTATCACTGCTCAAACAGGGCAAGCACCAAATGACCCGGCTTTCTTGTCTTTGCAGGGGAAAATCAAGCCTTTTAACATGGGGCCATAATCCAAAGGCAACAGGCGAGCAACCAGGCTTCTCCAATGCAATGTGGCGAGATTGGTCTCGTCACAGTCCTTGCTCAGGTTCCGGGGTTAGACACTTGTTACATGTTAACATGCTGCAGCCCTACCACTAGCGGACAGAGAATGTAACCGCCATATGTGCTCCTGCCTCGGAGCATTTTGATAATCTTCGCCTGCCTGACCTCCTGGCAGGGTCCATAGATGAAGTCCACTTGGGGAACCGACTAACCAAGGAATGGAATACATCAAGCAAATGCTGTCTACAAAGAGGTAGACATTTTTCAACCTGCCCGAGTTTGCCACAGGTTAGAAACCCTGACACGCAACCTCTGCGGCAGACACTGTACCGAGTACCAGAGGCGGTGCGGGAGAGTATGCATCAGGAGATCCAAGAGATTCTCCAGCTAGGGATCATTGAACCGTCCAAGAGTTCTTGGACCTCCCCAGTAGTCCTGGTACCAAAGCGAGATGGAGCCACACGGTTCTGTGTAGACTACAGGAGGCTCAATGACAAGACGGTAATGGATGCATACCCAATGCCCCATATAGCCGAGCTGCTGGATAGGATGGCTCATGGCTGTTACCTCAGCATGATAGATCTGTGCAAGAGGTACTGGAAGATTCCCCTAGCGGCAAATGCTGTTCCCAAGTCAGCCTTCATCACTCCATTTGGTCTGTACTAATTTAGGGTAATTCCCTTTGGCATGAAGAATGCCCAAGCCACTTTCCAGAGGATGGTGGACCAACTGTTGGAGGGCCTCCAAGACTATGCCTGTGCATACCTACGATCCTTGTGATGGCCTTCCTAGGTACTGCTGGCTATTATAGAAAGGTTGTTCCTAATTACAGCACCCTAGCAAAGCCACTCACCGACTTGACCCGTAAGACCTTGCCCCGACAGGTACACTGGACCCCAGAGTGTGAGCAGGCATCCCAAGCCCTTAAGGATGCCTTGATAAATTCCTCTGTCTTGGCTGCTGCTAATCTGAAAAAAATGTTTTCTCATCTACACAGATGCCTCCATATTTGGATTAGGAGCGGTGCTGAGCCAGGTCATGGATGATGGCGGAGAACATCCTGTGGCTTACCTCAGCAGGAATCAATTGCCCCAGGAGGTAAGCTATGCTGCCATCAAGAATGCCTGGCGGTGGTGTGGGCACTCAAGAAACTGCAGCCCTACCTCTATGGACATCAGTTCACCTGCTCACGGATCACAACCTGTTGGTATGGCTTAACTGGGTCTCTGGAGACAATGCACGGCTGTTACGGCCCTATGACTTCACCATTCATTATAAAACCGGTAAACAAAATAGGAATGCCAATGGGTTGTCCAGACAGACAGCCTTAGATAAGTGATCTGTGAGTCATTGGACATCCCCAAGCAGATACGTTGGTATTAGACTGTGTATGCCAGCCTTTGGTTAAAAGGGTGTGATAGATAGGATGTTTTGGGATACTGCTAGTATACCTATAATAGAGAACAAAACATAGTGCAAATATTGCTAAATGTTATAAAACTTCTATCACGTGACGCACGTTCAACGCATGACGTATGCGGAAGTGGTTAAAAGCGTTGAACGGACCCGGCTTTACATTTCGGCAAAGCGGCTACACCTGGGGAAAGAAAAAAAAAAAAAATTTTGACGAACCAGAATTGGAAGACAAGAAGACACCCACTATTCCACCAATGACTCGAAGGGACTAGCCCTATATAAGACTGCTTGATTGTTAGCGTTTTTAGGATGCAGTTTACTCTGTACATTTGTTATTTGATATTTGATATTTTATTTGAAATAGATGGTCCCTGAGGAAGTCCTTTCTGTATAAGGACGAAATGCGTAGGACCAATATCTCACTTTTATATTGTTTTTATGTTTTATCTGTACACCTTCTTAATTTTGTAAGTGAATAAATTGCCTTGAAGTATTCCTGTGGTTGCTGTTTGTGGATCGTTTTGGCTGACTTGGATACTCCATTGGCTATCACTTGAGGAGGAGAAATTAATAGGAGTCAACCCCCCTATTTCCATCGAGGGGAGGCACCCATAATACGCTTATCTTTTTTGGAATATGTGAGTGCATTTCTATCATTGGAAGTTTTATAACATTTAGCAATATTTGCACTATGTTTTGTTCTCTATTATAGGTATACTAGCAGTATCCCAAAACATCCTATCTATCACACAGTTCTGCTATATGGTTATCAGCTGGGAGATAACCTTGGGAAGCAGTGTACCTATCAGCTAAGTTTTCATTTTGTTGTTTTTTGTGTGTTTTTCACACTTTGTTCACGGGTGTCCGTGTTTTCTATTTGGTTAAAAGGGAGCTGTGTGGCGGGACCGCTGCTTGTCCGTGAACTGAGCTTTCTGGTATCGTGTGTGTTTCCCCATCCCTTCGCATACTGTGCCCACTCCCCGTTCGGAAGTGCCACCATGAAGGGGATTAATTTGCCTCCCGAATGGGGACCACCCTGATACCTCATTTAGAATGTTAGTTTAGAACCTTCACACCAGGTGGAGCATGCGTGGATTGTTTCCCAACTCGTTCGTTTCCCGAACGAGGATCTCCCCAGTGCCCCATTAGAACATTCAAAACCAATTAACCAGAATGTTCTCACTTGCAACCTAAGTGTGAAACTGCAAGGGAAGTCATTTATGAGTGCTCCCCTGGGTGGCCGCCATTTCGTATATATGAACTCCATCCAGGGGAGACGCTCTCCTTGTCTGGATTTCACACCAGGACCTCGTGAACAGAGACCCCTGAGATTGGTGTGGGCACTGTTGGGGCACTGGTGAGTTTGGCGGGCTCACATGGGCCTGATGATCAAAGGGGCCAGCTCTTTTCCAGCGAGTGGGCTTTTATGTGCCTTGGAGACAAAGGCTCTTGTGAAAAAGGCACAGAGGCTCTTGTGAAAAAGACCCCTGGTGGTTGGTGTGGGAAACTCTGTGACTTTAGTGGCGGGCTTTGGAGACAAAGGGAACAGAGTCCCTTCCTGCGCTAGGGACCCAGGTATGTTTTGTGTGATCCACCCCTTGCAGAGGGTTATACTTAAAAGCCATATGTGGCCAATAAAATTGTGTTGTACCTCCAGGACTGTATGTCGTCCAGTTACTGGGGTGTGGGGGAAATGGGTCTCTTGATATTGTAAAGGGTTACTGACTGGCTGAAGGAAGGGAATTAGTGGAGGTAAACAGTCGGGTTACCTGTCGTCCGCTACAGCTAGCTCTTCTAATTTTGTATATTTTTTAGTAATTAACTCCCTTCAGGGTACCAAATTAGGGGAGTCATGTACTAACCAGCATTCTATATGAAATAATATACACTGAATAAAAATTAAAATTCAGTAGACTTTATTTTTGTTAAATAAATCATGAAATGGTTTAATATGTCATGTGTTGGTTTTCATGTGAGGTTGTATTTACCTAATTTTTTCGTTCTGATATGTAAAACCTTAGATTTCAAAGAGGGTGTATAATCAGGGTATTTTAGTGTTCACTTATACACATTGTTTATATTTTTATGATACATGTTATAGATTCTAATACTTGTGTAGAATATTTAAATGTTTTGCACACCAATTTATCAATTATTTATCAAAGAGGGTGTACTAGACATCCCATCATGCAAAAATGCATTTAAGGGAGGTGGTTTCACAAGCTACTGCACCACCGCTCCCACACGCATGCGCTCACTCCCCCCCTCAACACTCACACACGCGCATGTGCGAGCTCACTGCCCCCCCCTCCACCAACACACACAGACATACAGATAAATGTACTGGCACATACACTCACTCTGGCACATACAAACTGACACAGATATACACACACTGAAGCGCACACACTCTGGAACTCAGATACACAGTGACATGCACTCAGATACACACACTGACACACAGATAAACACTGAAACACACACAGAAATACACATACTGGCACATATACTCAAATACACACTGACACACACATATTGACATGCACACAAGTTATACTGTTTAGATTTGCAGCCACCCTTCTGTTAGCTTACCTTTGTGCCCATGAAGGTGGCTTGCTGGGAGTTCTGGTGCTGGCTGAGGCTGATGGGAGTAGCATAAAGCAGCAGCTCACTCTAGGCCTTTCCTCTGCCTCCATGCTGCTCTGTTCTTCTATGCTGCCTCTTGCCTCCATGCTGCTGCCTTCTCCCTTCACTCCTCCTGGGCAATCAGGGAGGAAGTGATAGGCTGCCAGCTGATATCACAGGGGCCTGGTCGGCTCTTACCTCTTACGGCCTGGCCCCTGTTTAATGAGTAGTATTGGTGTTTTAGGGGGTGCAAATCATATGCAATATAATGGAAAGCACACACACACACACACTTATGTAGGTGATTTCTGGGACATTGTATATGATCAGCGGGTATCAGGGAGCAGCATTCAACATACGCGAGTCTCCTGGAATTACCGGGAGACATGGGATGTCTGGTGTACTTTCTATTTCACATGACTGGATGCTAATCTGCCATCAGCATTTGTAAATCATGTAAGCATCAAAAATCTGTGAAATCTAACTATGAATTTGTCACACTATAGCTGTGTATCAATCACTAGCATAGTTCATGTATCTGATAATTTTGTAGAATTTTCACTTTAGGATTAATTTGCATGGTTGCATTTGCCCTTGTTATGGTGGCTATCATTTTGAGAAACTTGAAATCTGCACCTGCATTTTTTATGGGTTTGGTATTTTAAAGAGGCAACAGCTTTATGTTTGCAGACCTTCATTAAAAATAATTATAGTTTTTGCTACAATCATCTATACTGTTAGGCCTTGCATTCTAATCCATACCTTTTTACAGCTTTTAGTAATAGAATTGCATTCTGCAGCCGACCTTCAACTCAAATATCCTATTTACCCATGGTGGAATGGGAAAACCTAAGAAAAAAGAGAGTCTGGAAACAGAAACGTATCATGCACCTGAAAATTAACCTTTTTACACCCCCTGGTTTACAAGCAACTGCTGTCAACTGTCAACTGCTTTGCAAATACATCTCATAGAGCTGCATTGGGAAGTATAACATTGGACAGCCACAGAAAGTGTGGGCTTGGAAAGTGGGGTGGGGGGGAGCTTAGAAACATAGAAACATAGAATGTGACGGCAGATAAGAACCATTCTGGGGTATTTTCTCTTCTGTGTGTTATTTGGAAGCTCTTATAATTTGCTTTGCCTTTTTCTGCCTTATCTTATAGATCTGTCTGTGTTCCTCACTCTGGTTTTTTTTTTATAATTACTAAATGCTAACTTTTAGTTTCTTACTATTTTGGACACTTCTGCGGAGTACCCTAGTGGTTCTTTAATCTTTAATTTTTTTGCTCTTGCTGACAAGCCTAATGCAATTTTCTCTTGCTTTCAGTATTGCAACTTTTAAATAATCCCATTTCTCCTGGACTCCATTTAAACTGCTCCAGTCTGATAATGACTCCTTTACACATGTTCTAATTTTAGAAAAGTCTGTTTTTCTAAAGTCTATTTTTTTTTTATTTTTTTTTTTTGTGTGGTGTGGCTCAGTCACTGTTCTTATATTAAACCACACTGACTGATGATCATTGGAATCATTGGAATCAAGGATGATGATACCAATACCCCGACCACTGTACTTGCACCTAAGAGTCGTTTTACACCACATCTGAAAGACTATAAGAATATTGAGGTCTTTTTGGAAATGGTTTGTAGAAAAATTGAAAAAGTTGAAACGGGAACTTTGAATATAGAATCTACTAGCAATCTTACTAGAACAGAAAAACTAGCATTGAAACAACTAAAGGAAAATGATCAATTAGTAATTAAACCATCAGACAAGGGCGGCAATGTAGTCCTTATGGACCATTCTAAATATATTCAGATGGTACAACATTTATTAAACGATAAAGAGACCTACCAAGTATTAAATCATGATCCCACCATGCAATACTTTATCGAAATAAAGACTATGTTGAGCCAGGCCCTAGTAGAGAATCTTATTACTAAAAATGAATTCAAATTCATGCTAGTTAGACAACCAATGCTCTCAACTTTTTACAGTTTACCTAAAGTCCATAAATCCCTTGACAACCCGTCAGGTAGACCGATTGTATCGGGGTGTGGAAATTTGACTCAGACCCTGAGTATATATTTGGATAAGATTTTGTCCCCTATTGTTTCAAAGTTACCATCGTACATAAGAGATATGAAACAGATGTTGAATTTTCTGAAGGATGTTTCTATACCAGAACAAGCATTACTATGCAGTTTAGATGTAGAGTCACTATATAGCTCTATACCTCATACACAGGGAATTAACAACATCAGAACTATCCTTGAACAAGAATTACAATATCCAGTCGCTTATATAGATCTTATCTCTAATATACTCAGAACAGTTCTTACAAAGAATATTTTTCTTTTTAATGGTACCATCTACCAGCAGATAAGGGGGACAGCGATGGGGACATCCTGTGCCCCCGCCTACGCAAACCTTTATTTAGGTACCTGGGAAAAAGATATAAGATCAGCTCTACATCTAAGTCATTTTATAGGGATGATATCATGTTGGAAACGGTACATTGATGATGTACTAATCGTATGGACAGGGAGCAAGAAAGACTTTGAAATCTTCGATTGGTGGCAAACAACTCAACTTCTTAGATACAACTGTGACCATTCAGTCCGGAGGTGGAGTTTCAACAACTCTTTTCAAAAAACAAACTGCCACCAACAGTTATATCTAAGAAGTTGATTGGCATAGCCATCACCCCCAGCCCCTCAAGGCGGGCATACCAATAGGACAGTACCTACGATTGAGGCATAATTGCTCCTCTATTGAGGATTTTAAAATTAAAGCCTGGGACCTTAGGCGAGCTTTTAAGGACAAGGGCTACCCCAATAGAGTCCTACGAAAAGCATACGCTAGAGCAATCAGCACTGCACGTGATTCACTTCTTACTGATGAAAAAGCACAAGGCCAGGATCAAAAATTGATCCGTTGCATTGCCACATATGATGCAGGTTGGGACTTTATGATGAGTGTACTGAAACGCTACTGGCCGATTTTGACGTCTGACCCACAAGTAAAACAGGTAGTCACTACATTCCCCTCTGTGACTGCACGGAGAGGAAAAAATCTATGTGACACGTTGGTACAGAGTCACCTAGCCCCTCTTAAAAGAGGGATCAACAAAGCGTTGCAGTGCCTGTGAATTCATTGATAAAAAATCCAAGGAATTCACGGACAGTAATAACGGAGAAACCTTCCCTGTCCATTCATTTTTTAATTGTAGGACAGAGGGTGTCATCTATTTACTTACATGCTCGTGCGGCATTAAGTACGTGGGGAAAACCTTTAGACCCTTCAAACTAAGGATTAGGGAACACGTCAATTCGGTTAGAACACCCTTGGAAACCCCAATATCTTGTCACTTGAAAGTTCATCATCTGAATTCTGCTAATAAATTAAAGTTTATGGGGATAGAACATATCCCACAAACTCAAAGGAAGGGGGACTGGGATAGGAAGCTGAGACAGCGTGAGTCCTATTGGATTTACAAACTCAAGACCCTCTCCCCTGCAGGCTTGAATGAGGGCTTTTCATTTGCTGCCTTCCTTTAAGCTGCCCTCCTAACCTCCACTTTTTCATTCTTACTCTCTGTCTTTGATGTACATTTGGCAGGGAAATCCCTACCATATCCTTATATGGATACAATATATTGCACTGTATATATGTTACATTTATCACACACCACTACCTTTTATATGTAGTATCTTTATTTATTTATTCTTCCTGTCTATTTATTTTCTTTTCTTTATAAAATATGGGACTATGCTGACCCAATGAGATTGGATCAATAAGTATCACTCTTCAAGCCTCTATATATATGACTTTTGAATTGCATAGTTATCACTTAGCTAAGCCCTTTGGCTGATTCATCCTTGCGTATTACGATCCAGGGATTCTAGTATAATTTAAGTAAGGATATGGGATCATACTGACCCAATGGGATTTAATCTATAAGTATTATCTTTCAAAACCCTATGTATATAACCTGTGAATTGTACAGTAATTACTTAGCCTTTTGGCTGATCCACTCTTGCGCATTATGATCGAGGGATTCAAGTAACCGTCCATTTTTGCTTTATATCAGTGTAAATTATAGCACTCCTATGGCACTCATTTCATGTTCTGGTTATTAAGGTGATTTTACAATCATATCCCTCAAACGAGCGCTCTATCTCGTCGGGTTTCAAACAGAGGGTTTCCCCTCGAATATGGGATACTGCTGTCACTCAGCAGCTTAACCACTCCCACACTACCCCCACGTGGGCACCATCCGATCCCGGAATCACGCCCCTCCGCTCACGTCACGATTTACGTCACGATTTACGTCACATGATGCGGCCGATAAGGGACGGCATTGGCTAAATACCGGACCAATGAGGAATTAGCAATTACGGCAGGATACTACACACAGCATCTCACAATTTTCAATGATTGCAACAAAAGGTATTTAAATGGATACAGGGAACTTTAAAAGTTTATTGCTCCTGACGACGGCGTGCTGAAACGCCGAAACGCGCGTCGAGCTTACTTTATTTATTTTCTTTTGCTCACTTTTTTGGTAGCACTTATGGATTTATTTGCACTAATTCATTGGTCAGGTATTGCGACCTCTGAATCAGAGCCATCACTATTCTTTTCTCCCTTTTGGTCTTGCTAGTACACCACTAAGCTCTTTTAATAGCTTTGGGTGTATTCCATCAGGTCCCATTGACTTATTTGTCTTTACTTTTGACAGTTGAAATAGAACCTCTTCCTCTGTAAACTCACGTGTAATAAATGACTCATTTATCCTTTTTCTCAACTGAGGTCCCTTTCCTTCATTTTCTTCTGTAAATACAGAACAAAAATATTCATTGAGGCAGTCAGCCTGACCTTTATCCTCTTCTACATACCTTCCTTCTTTTGTTTTTAATCTAACTAATCCTTGTTTTACTTTTCTTTTCTCATTTATGTATCTAAAAATGTTTTGTCCCCTTTTTTTACTGACTGTGCTATTTTCTCTTCTGTGTGTGATTTGGAAGCTCTTATAACTTGCTTAGCCTCTTTCTGCCTAATCTTATAGATCATTTTGTCTTCCTCACTCTGGGTTTTTTTTATAATTCCTAAATGCTAACTTTTTGTTTTTTAACTATTAACAATTGGAGATTACCCTATGAGATCCTATAGTTCCACCATAGCTTCCCAGTTGTTGAGCATGTTTGAGTGCCGTGCCTTGTAAGCCTTGGTGTGCAGTCGAGGGCTGTAGCACCGTGCGATCAATGGTTGTGGCTGCTTTCCGTTTATTCTTTCAGCACTGATCGTGGATGGAGCTTGCTCGGTCTGATGTGGCCTGGAGTGCACTTCGGGTATTGCCGCTTTGACACGAGTACGTGGAAGAAGTGCTGGCTGTGGTGGTTTTCGTCTGTCAGCATGCATGTGCCAGTGTCGCTGTGTGGGGGCTCAAGAGCCCGTAAGGACCTCCTGTGATAACAGCTCAGGTTGTGTGTGTGACTCAGAGGGATTACCGTCCCAGTCAGTGAAGTTGCTGTGCAGCAGTCGGCCATTTTGATGAGGCTGCGTGGTAGCCTTTCTCCTACTGCTTCGGGCCGCCCAGGTGAGATGCTAAAACGGTAGCCCGCCCGGGGGGGGGTAACGGGACCAGGAGTGCGCCAGGCAAATGATAGTTGCTGTCGGGGGGGAGAGCGAGGCAGCGGCCGTTCGCCCCACTCCCTTCCCGGGTAGGCCTCAATCTCTGAGCCCCAGAGTCTCTCACCAGGACCTAGGGCCACCCTGCTTCGGGTGCCCCAGCTACACCGGGACACTCTAGAGCTTCTTGCCGTGGACCCCCGGGTCAGTATAAGCCGGGTAAGGTGGGTATATACCCTGGGTTTCTTCGATTCCTCGGGGAGCCCTTGTAAAATGCAGCCTGCTGGCATAGCCGCCCGGCCCCGCCCCCTTGTAAAATCTTTTTATCCAAAGAAGACAGTTGAAACATCAACTGCTCCAGCTACCTCTACAACAAGTACTTAGCACATTGTTAGCAGAATTAGTTTGGCAGAAGTCTGTCATAGAAATAATCTAGCAGAAATAATAGCTATAACTTGTATAGAAGCTGTTACTTAAACAACTTAGCTTGAATAAAAGGCTGTAGAGTAGTCAGAAGTCTGGTCCGAATGAAGGATTGGAGATATCAGCAGAGTCAGATATGTATAAGCAGCGGTTCGGTACATGTAAATTCAACGGAGGGAGCTCAATCGGCAACTTAGTCTCGTTTAGCAACAAATTAACTGAGCGATTTAAAAGTTGACGCGGCTGCCCTTTAAAGCAGCTGCGTCTGACGTCAGACGCATGGGCGGAGTCGATTGGTGAAACCCGGAAGTGTCTCCAAGGGAATTTCACCGATCGGTAAGAATGACACAAGCAATATTGTAGCATGTCAGCACAGACATAGGCCCCTTTTTTTCCTTCTGTTCTGGTTGTGCAAATGGCTTTCACAAATTGTTTTCGGTACTGAAATTCGACTGAGACAAACATCTGTATAAAATAATTTCTGCCAACCTGAAAAAAAAAAAAGGATTTATGTCATTTGGAAGAACCAACCTGCACAAGTCTAGTAAATATTTATTTATTTTTAAAAGGCTATTTACATTTTGATATTAATTTCATAAATGAGCAAAAAGAGATTTTACTTATCTCAAAGAGAAGCTGTCCTGGAATGTAAAAAACAGCCATAGAAAATTGTGAGTAGAGTGATTATAAATTTCCTCCAACTGACTCCACTAAAGTGGATAACTAATCCCATTCTCTCGTTTAACAAAATAATTAAATAAAGGCTGGTTGTTAGCTCTAATAGTTCTTTATTTTGTTGGAGTAAGTGGATGAGGATAAATTAGTTGTATATAGAGGAATACATATAAACATGTACATTTAGAAATTAAAAAGGACAGGAGATATTGATACTTGAAAGAGTTTTTATGAACAAATATTTTGTTCAAAATTCACAAATTGCATGGTAAGTATAATACAAATTATTAGAGTTAAAGTATTTTTATTTATTTTATTTTGAATGAGCTTTCATTCTCTAGTTTCAAAAACCATTTAATGTATTTTTAACAGAAAATGTATATACAGAATTACTTACATGGTACAAAAATTCACACTCTTAAAAGTCATGTTTCCATTTACCTTTATGAAATAATACTTCACAGTGAATATTCCACCAATGATGATATCGCCATCCTGAACATATTTGGGATGAAAGAAAGCTTTATTAGAATTAAGTTTGCACCCAGACTCAGAGCCTAGAATGCTTGCTTGTGTCAATGAAAGAATACTTAAAAACAATACAACGGAGGAGGCAGATCTGGCAAATGTTACGAGACACTGCATAGGATTCATCTTTGTATAATTATTATCTTGTGATCAGTCCTAAAATTGTATCTAACCTCTGTGTTTATGTCTACAATGAGTCACGTTGTTGTAGCTAAACTCTATTACATATTCACATGTGAAGATTGACCAGGGGGAGATTAGAAAACCATAAATATTTTCTATAAAAAAATCTGAATGTTTTCTGTAGTAAATAGAGGTTTTGTAAAAAAAATCTTAATTTAAGGTGTTTATAGTTAAAATGATCTATTTCACCTTACTGCAAATTTTGTGAGGGCTGGAATGAAGAGCAAAATAGAATTTATTTTGAATCACCGTGTATTTCTATAAGAATTATTTACTGAAGTGAAAATTCAATGTGAATTCAAAATGAGTTTCAAAATTAAAGACAACGTAGCCTACCTGGAAGCATTGAAGAGTTGGATAACTTTTTCAGTTTAACTGGAAAACCCATGCATATCCATGAGGGCAGAGTATTTGTTTGTATTTTTTTGAACAGCAGATCAAAAGGTTACCCTTAATGCCGTTACAGCGTTCTATGCCATCCCACATTAAAAGGGCTTTAACCCCTTAAGGACACAAGTCTTACATGTCATTATTCCATTTTATTCAAGAAGTTTGGTCCTTAAGGGGTTAAAGCCATTGTGCCGGCATAGAACACCGTAACGGCTTTCAGCTCCTGGAGCTCCAATTTACTCACCTCCGCCGCGATCCTCTTCTGTAGGGCTGCCTGACAGCCCAGGCAGCCCTCCCTCAGCAAATGAGGCCCCCTATAGCTGGCTGTGGATCTGCCGGCAGGGGGACTGTCTGAAATGTCAGACAGTCCCCCTGTTGGTGGGAAAGTAAAAAAAAATGATTAGACATGTTATAAAATAAAATAGATTTTTTTAATATATATATATATATATATATATAGATATTATATATATGATATTTACATATTATATATATGTAACGTCATACAAAGTGTATTTTAATATTAATATAAGTACATATATTAGTATTAAAATACACTTAGAATGACGTTACATATATATAATATGTATATATATGTATATATATGTATTAAGGCCTTTTGGCCTGTAATTGTGGGAGGGGCGTATGACTCACCTTCTCCCTACTTAAGGGACACCCCTTACCTGGCTCCATACCGTTCGAGGTCAGCGCTGCACGAGAATCCACTTCCGGTTCACGTACGGCGCCATCTTGCTTTTCAAAAAAATCCACGGTTTCGTTTGGTGTAGCTGTGTCCAGGAATCCTTACAGGTTTTCCGCCCGTTTCAACCACGCACATACCCGGTGTTTCGTCGCAGATTAAGTCCACAGGACTGCAAAATCGTAAGTCCGTCGCCCGGATCATTTCCCACGGCGTCGCGATTTTAAAACGGCCTTACTTTACGGCCACACGCTTTACGGCCAAGTCACAGGCATATTAACCCCTTTGCTGCCGGCAGGCATGTCGGTTTCGGTTTTTCTTGTACTAAGCAAACTTGTTCTGCAATATCAGTATCTATAGTTGGTTTCATGTTATTACTGTTATTTATTTATGCAAATTACGAAATCCTTGCATATGACTGGGGCAATACCCCTGTTAACTACTTATAAATAAGTATTTATTAGGTTATGGTTCAATCTATTAGCAGATATGGCATTATTAAGTTTTATTGAAATTCTTCATGTTATATACATATATTTATGGAGTTATGCTTAAACAAGCTTTTACATTTTTACAGATATTTCATGTAGGATTTAGGTTATAAATTATGTTTAGAAATTACGTTTCTATCATACCATGTACTCACATTTCTTACATGGCACTTATATATTCTGACTTTTTCTTTGTGTACTCAAACGACATACCAAGTACACAAGAACACAGTCTCAAAAAATCTCACAAACTTTCGGGTTGAATCACACGTCTTGATTCAACCACTCATACGTCACGTTGTTTCCTAATTTGGGATAATTTCTCAAATATTTCTGTACCTCGTACTTACCTCTTTTCATGGCTTACGTTTACGGCCTAACATATACGGTATTGTTTTAAATCCTGCACCTTATTATACTACAAACACTAGCATTACTAAATCATACGCATTAATCTTGTCACCATAGAGACATATCATACACACCCTAAGCATGGTTACCATACCACATAACAGGGCCAGTCGGGCCAATACCATTCATAAATTCCCCTTCCATATGTACTGCTAGCACTCATCACAGCTAACTAGTCTAAATTGGTATCATAGGATCCAATTCTCACACTATAATACCTGGTTTTCTATCCCTTTAGGTTTTTCCAGTTTTCTTTACCTATCGCTTATCAAACTCATACATACTACCAGGTACGTTAAGCCTGCTCACGCCATACATCACATATGGTTCCTCCTCTACTTAGGACATAGAGTACTGGCAATTTTAGGGGTTATAGGCCCAAATAGGTATCCCCCTCCGGGCATTCTGCCTATCGTTTAGTGGCCCGCGAGGCCAACACCCCGCCTCAACGTTTCGGAGGTAATGCCCCCCGGGCCACACGTGAGTTAGCCGCCTCGCATTATAGAGAGGGTGCCACCTGTCACTCCCTTCCCCTGTTTTTCTTGTATTGTCACCGAGAGGCCTACGAATTCCTGCCACTACGTCGGGTGGCCTCAATAACCCCTCGCGCCAACGCATAGATAGAGCCTCTCATAGCCACTTGGCAACTAGCAGGGCCTCACCTGTCACCAAAGCACAAGTTTAATTTTTCGCCTCATCCGGCATAATTAGCCTGCCAGTACATCCCCTCGGGGGTTTTTTACGCTAACCATATACTTTGTAATCTAGTATGTCTCAAGAAGGGGTAGAGGATTTCTCCATCCCAAGGACTCCGGCTAGAACAAACACCCCATCACAGGAGGAAGATACTAGCCGTATCTTCCTCCTGTGATGGGGTGTTTGTTCTAGCCGGAGTCCTTGGGATCTTTCAGATCATGGACTATCCCTCGTATCACTAGCGAACTCAGGAGACGACAAATCCCTTTTCCAGCAACAGCAAGGAAAGCGGAACTTTACAAATTATTACACACCTCAACCGATAACGTGGACGCTGGGGAAGGGTCGAGCCAGTCCCACCCAGGAAACATACATGACATGCTCACGTCCCTCATGACATCCATGAGCAAGGTCAATTCTAGGCTGGAGAAACTTGAATCGGTCACTACAGCCCTCACTATGGCTGGACCGGCCACGGCAATTCCCCATCAGTGGTGGAGTCGCAATCAGTTTCTCCAGCTATCACCTCGGATGACCAAGAAGTTTACCCTGCCCACATGATTCCTGAGCACCTCAGGAGAGATATCCTGGAAGGTAAAGATGTCAATCTGGCCTCACTACTAATTGCCTCCCAGGATATAGTGGAACATAAGACCTACGCCTATGACGATATTTCTGTGGTGGTCAAATCCAGGGATGCACGATTAAATAGGAAGCTAACCATTCCAGAATTTGTATTAGCTTTTGGCATTTATCGGGATGTGGTCTGTACGGTATATCCCCACAGACGTGAGGAATTTGACTTATATATGCACAGGCTGGTTGATCTGGGCAACAAATATGGTGGGTCAGCTTTCTATGACTACCATAGATCCTTTTCTGCCAAAGTGTCTGGCGCCTTCTCACAGTACGGGACAAGGTCCAACTGGAGTAAGATTGATACGATCATATTTTGCAGGCACTTTACAGGTCTAAGAGCACCGGCCTGTGCACACTGCTCCTCCATGGCTCATACTGCCAATTTTTGTCCGACCACTGCGAACGAACCTACCACCTCGCAGGGCACTAGCTCCGCTGTGTCAGCAGAGAGAACACCCCAAGACAAACTGGGTCGACCTATCAAGTTTTTGGGGAAGTCCCAAATATGTAATAATTTCAATGTCGGTGCATGTAATTACAGCGGTTGTCGGTTATTGCATATATGTTCAAAATGTTTTAGGGCACATGCGAAAACCATGTGTCCAAATAAAATGTACCCTAAGCAATACTTAACTGAGATAAATATTTCTGTACTCACGGCATTACTGTCACAACATCCATCTAGACATTTGGTAGACTTCATCATCACTGGTCTATCACAAGGATTCCATACTGGTCTCATACACATGCCTTCAGGAATCCTTGAATGTCCTAATTTACAATCTGCACAACAAAACCCTACAGCGGTTAGCACACTCATAGCCAAAGAAGTGGCAGAGGGCTTCCTATTGGGACCCTTTCAGTCCCCTCCTTTTTCCACATGGCGGACAAACCCCATCGGTATTGTCACAGGGAAATCTTCCCACAAACAAAGACTTATCATCGATCTGTCTGCACCTCACACCTCTGCCTCACCTAGTCTGAACTCCCTTATCCCCTCTGAGGAATTTTCACTTCAATACTCCACCATAGATCACGCCATTACAGCTATCATGCAGGCAGGGGTCGGAGCATGGCTCAGCAAGACTGACATTACAAATGCCTTCAAATTATTGCCTATCCACCCTACACTATGGCACCTGCATGGCATTAAGTGGGCCGGGCACTACTACTTTTTCTCACGCCTAACGTTTGGTTCAAAAAGTAGTCCGGCCATTTTCGACGTATTCGCCGAAACATTATGCTGGTTATTATTAAATGTAGCCAGATGCCCTACAGTTATACACTACCTGGATGATTTCTTACTGATCGAAGAGAACACTTCCCCTCCCAGTAGCCTCATAGAAACCATCAGTCTTTTTAAACAGGTGGGTGTTCCAGTCTCCCCCACCAAAACTGAAGGACCAGATACAGTCATCACCTTTCTGGGAATCATGCTAGACTCAGCCACCATGCAAGCCAGCCTGCCACGCACCAAGATAGAGAACATTCTCACCAACATTAACCTCTACATACACCTCGGTACTTGCAATCGCAAAGAATTGCAGTCTCTACTTGGGTCACTGAACTTTGCCATGCGCATTATACCTCAAGGCCGGGCTTTCATCTCACGGCTCCTAACCATGTTCCCACTGTTTAGACATGATGCACACAGGTTACCACTGGATACCCAAGCCACGGCAGACCTACTTATGTGGAGAAACTTTTTGACCACCTGGAATGGGAAAAGCATGTTTCTCCCTAAATTGTCTGACTCCTCACCTACCATCTGGTCAGACGCGGCGTCTACCACAGGTTTTGCAGCAATTTACGGGAATGAATGGCTTTGGGGTAGCTGGCCTCCAGAGGTACAGGACCTGGAAGGTTTTTCCACTACCTCAGCTCTATTTGAGATGTATCCCATTGTGGCAGCTGCCGTGACATGGGGCATCTATGGGCAGGTTCGTCAGTACGTTGCCACTCAGACAACCAAGCTACCTGCCACATCATAAACAAAGGCCGATCCAAGTCACTGACCATTATGAGGTTCTTGAGGAAACTCACCTGGCTGGCTGCATGCCATAATTTCTTCTTGTTTTGTGTCCATGTCCCAGGTGTTTGTAACACGGCTGCTGACAATTTGTCTCGTTTCAATTTTCAGGCTTTTCGGCAAATACTTCCGTCAGCCGCACGTACAGCCACGACCACTCCACCTTTCCACCAGCTAGTCATGGACTAGAAGCTATTATGCAACATAGCAGGACATTGGCACAATTAGCACTGTCCACCAATACCCGGAGAACATATGACAGGGCTTTCCTTCTATTTAAAAGATTCCTGTCACTGCACAACGTCACACAACCTTTCATCATGACATCTTTGTTAGGTTTTGCTTCTTTTTGCCACCTCAAACTTAAATTATCTTACAACACAATCAAGCTATATCTGACAGGCATACAACATCACATGCTAACATTACAACCAAACAACACAAGTTTCATGTCCTCCTACCAGATCAAAAACATCCTTAGAGGTATCCAGAGATCCGAACCCCCACGTACCGCGCAAAGGCTACCTATAGACTTCAATATCTTCAAGGATTTATCCAGCCTACTAGATTCAAAACCCTTTGCGAACAACACAAACCTTGTTATAAAACCGCCATATACGTAGCTTTTTATGGTTTCTTGAGACCAAGAGAATTTACCGCCATCAACACATCCCAGTCCACTCACATTCTGCTTCATTCACACTTAACGAAACACATGGATTACTATATTTTAGCTCTGCATCACTCCAAAACCAATCAACACGCACCCCCGGTAGAGGTTAGATACTATCCTACCCACAACGTGTGGTGCCCCGCCACATTACTGGACACCTATACTCAGCATTTCAAAGCATCACCATCTCAACCACTTTTCTGTCTACAAGGTTCGGTACTCACTACCACCACCTTCATGACCCACGTCAGGTCCCTACTTACACAACTAGGCCTAAAATCAGCTAACTATTCGGGCCACTCCTTCCGCATAGGGGCGGCCTCCACAGCGTCCAGTGCAAACATTCCAGTACATGTTATCAAGTCACTAGGGCACTGGAAGTCTTCTGCATACTCTAGATACATACCTAACCCGGTACAAGAAGTTAGAAATGCCTTTCAAGATATGTCTGGTTGAAGTATGTATATTGCTCGTTTCGTAATAAAGTATATTTTCTACTTTTGCCCTCTTTATTTGCAGGTCTACCTCATCGTCGGTTCCGGCACACCACAACCGACTTGCTCTTTCACACTATCCCACACTTATCAGTGTTTGTATCTTCTGTACTATCATGAGCCCTTAACACAAGTATTAAGGCCTTTTGGCCTGTAATTGTGGGAGGGGCGTATGACTCACCTTCTCCCTACTTACCTGGCTCCATACCGTTCGAGGTCAGCGCTGCATCACCCTCCCACCCACTCCTCTTTTATTAACTCCTTTTCTCATACATTTCTTATTGGTGGGCCCTCTTTATTTGCAGGCCTACCTCATCGTCGGTTCCGGCACACCACAACCGACTTGCTCTTTCACACTATCCCACACTTAGCAGTGTTTGTATCTTCTGTACTATCATGAGCCCTTAACACAAATATATATATATATATATATGTAGAAAGGCCATTAGGCCTGAATTTGTGGGAGGAGTAAGTCCCCTACTTAAACTCCCAGTCCCTACTCACCGCTGCCGCTCAGCTGATTGTCTTCATAGCACTTCCGGTCCAGCTTCCCGCCAGAACTGTTCCTGTTTCCAGCAGTCAGTCGTCCTGATCAATCGTCCGTCCGAGGTCCTTCCACTCGGTTTTTCCCCGGTCGAGGTACCAGACTTCTGGTCACGAGACCGGCACGTTCACGTAAGCTAGGCGAAGGAATTAGTGTTCTCTATTCCCCGCCGTTCGGGCCTAGAAACTTAGAGGTAGGCTCCCTCTATCGGATTTACATGAATACATGCTCTTCGTATAAAGTTTTCTGTTCGCGCCAAAACGCACGAACGCTCGGCTCATTTCACTATCGTTTAAACATATTCGTACGGAAACTACCGAATCCATATACAAAGTATTACGCTCATATTATTATCTGTATTCCCTTTTTCCGTTCGGTCACTCAGTGCCAACCTATTTCGTACGGTTAATACATGAACACCATTTTACTAAACCATATTCGGCTATACTTCTATTCAAACAGGCTAAAGTATGCACAAATTCAAATCACACGAATCCTACTACATTTTCGTATATTCCCTGTTCGGTCAGATAACTACTAATACCTACACATCAGTATGGGGTTTATTAATCTGATTTAACTACCAACCTTTGATTTTTCCTACCTTTGCTAACTGATTTACGTATTTTTACTGTAAAACTATTATAAACATACGGCTTTTCTTACACATTGTGATCCTTGTCAGCAGGTAGCACGGTCCTCTAGGGCAAAAACATGCACAGTCCTTGTAATCCCATATACTCAGGCACTTTATTTGCAAATCCACACAGGATACAGCAGTAAATTAAAACATAAATGTAACACAAAGCCCTATAAACAAAAACCTAGCTCGTCTGAGCACTAACTGACATCAGGTTCCCTATCTCTCAGGGTTAAACTAACAAAACATATGGCACCAACCTTATTAGAGAACAACACTCTGCTAGCTAGCCTGTTGCGTTCCTTTCCTGCACTCCCAGTGCTCCAAGCCAGCCTTGCCCTGACTGCTTTCCTTTCTGCACTCCCAGTGCTCCAAGCCAGCCTTGCCCTGACTGCTTTCCTTTCTGCACTCCCAGTGCTCCAAGCCAGCCTTGCCCTGACTGCTTTCCTTTCTGCACTCCCAGTGCTTAGTCTCCTTGACTCTATCTGGAGAGAACAGCCTCTCTCTCCTACCTTCTTCCTGGGAGGAAGCCAGCAATCCCTCTCCTTTTTCTGCCTAGTCGGGGGGGTTTATTACCACTGCAATAGCTCATTAACTGCAGCTGAGCAGTGGGTTGGAGACGATCCAAAAAACCCTGGCCTGGATCTATGTCTCCCCAGAAAACCACTAAACTGCGGAGTGGAGCATTGGCCCACCCTTCTCTCCAAATGCTCCACCCCAGGGGCCCATAAGTAAACAGTGTTTTGTGTTGCCTACAACACATCCTACACATACTCCCCCTGGGGTTAAAAGGCCTATCTGCCTTCACTTTATCACAACATATTTAAACTAATAAACTTCACCCCTTCTTAACCATGGTACATACCTTCATACGTGACTAATAGTGATGTCGCGAACCCGAAATTTTCGGTTCGCGAACGGCGAACGCGAACTTCCGCAAATGTTCGCGAACCGGCGAACCGCCCGAAACGCCATTGACTTCAATGGGGAGGCGAATTTTAAAAC
>OW240917.1:21712861-21779742 GCA_933207985.1 Pelobates cultripes | reverse complement strand
ACCAGATGTAATTGGTGGCACTGACTGGTGAAATGGGCACAGTATGCACTGTGAGCCTGACACAGAAGCTGGCAGCAGTGGCAGACAACTGACTGCTATTCAATCTATAACAGTGAAAAAGTTTTTTGTTTTTAAATCCAAGCTATTGTGACACCAGATGTAATTGGTGGCACTGACTGGGGAAATGGGCACTGTGAGCCTGACACAGAAGCTGGCAGCAGTGGCAGACAACTAAGTGCATTTACATTACATAGAAAAAAAAATCCAAAAAAAAGCATACCCTTATCCCTAACCTAGCTATGCTTTTCCCTATCTTATGAACAGCAGCTACACTTTCCCTCCTCTTACTAAGCATGCAGCTTGAGAATGAATCTAAAATGGATGCTGTCCAGTAGGTGGGAGGGTCTGCTAGGGAGGCTGTGCTGCTAATTGGCTGGAATGTGTCTGCTGACTGTGAGGTACAGGGTCAAAGTTTACTCAATGATGACGAATAGGGGGCGGGTCGAACCGCGCATATGTTCGCACGCCGTGGCGAACGCGAACATGCTATGTTCGCCAGGAACCGTTCGCCGGCGAACCGTTCGGTACATCACTAGTGACTAATACAAGTAATACCATTTTTCTAAAAACACACAGATATAAGTCATTAAACACTACGTGCCAGAAATACCCGTTACACCAACATCTGTACTATTCCTTTTCATATAATCATGCTGTCATATATTTTGGCTTTTACAGATTGCTTCGGTTTCTCGCTTTTCTGCGCTAAAGTTGTTATTTCAAGGTCTTTTATTACAGGAACAGTTATTGTATCTTATCACTTTGAGTTATCAGGTTTTATTACTTACCTTCACATCTGCCGTTAAATATGAAAATATTCTTTGGTTAAACCCTTAGCTCCTGTATTATTCTAAGCCTCCACCGATTCAACGCAGTTAACCTGCCACACTTAACGTAATCTCTGTACTTCAAACCAAGGTATAGTTCACTCTCTTTTTTCTACATTCCATACTAGACCTCACGCGGTCTCAATTTCATTACTACCTTCCCTCAGGCTTACGCCCACGATACGTTATCTCTTTACTATTTGTCTACACAGACATTCGGTCGTACGGCCATCAGGCTCTGAAAACACCAAAACCTGACCCGGTACTCAGCCATACCTTCAGGTACTTACGTCCTTACTCAAGTACGTCCATTTGCCACCCCAAGGCCTCATTCTGCCTTCTCACAAATATCTAAAATCATCCCATTCTTACACCTAACCTTCCAGATCCCTCAATGCAGGATCTCACGTTGCGCCCCTAACAAACCAACTCCCAATACTAATCATACAACATCACGATACGCATAAATACATCAACATCTGTCTTAAATCCTCAGGACTTTTCCTCAAGGACAGCAATAAGACAAGACTCTCTACACTTATTACCACCAGGAGGCTCCAGATACCATTTGCGACCAGTCAAGGTTAGTATCCACACACCACTCCAGTCCTCTCACTTTACCCTTAAGCATACAATCAAACTGGCTACAGGGCCCAGGCTAATGCCTTAGCCCACCCTATCAGGAAATCTGACCCCGTGAGGACTACCACCCCCACCCCACCTGCGTAGCCACCAGAAGTACTGCAGACTCCATGAACCACCGCTGCTGGGCTGGTATCTCGCCGTCTGCTCTGTGCCCTGGACCCACGACCAGGCTCCAGGTTGCAGTAGGTGAACCTCTTCCTTCTGCAGAGCGAAGCAGGATCAGGAACAAGAGCTCTTACAAGAGCTCAGTAGCTAAGGGAGTATGAAGAGCATAGCAATCCCTGTAGTGATTATAGCTGTCCCCTACAAACATGAGTCAAGGCTGCAAGTTAGAGGGTCAAGAAGATCTGATGTTTAATGGCACACACTCTGCTTTTATGAGATTCTGCCCATGCAAGGGAGACACCCACATAATTAGCAGTATAACCAATCGGAACAATATACATTCGGGGAAATTCCCATCCCTCAGATAAACACATAACATAATTAAAACAGAACAGTTTTTCCCCAAACCCTGTAACTTTAAAACCATACATCCAATCTTCATACAAATTACATATTTGGAATCAATCCATTCAGGGGAGCAACATATTAAAAAATGGCACAAATCAGACAAGGGGTTCAAAAGTTAGCAAAAGTATCTTTTGGGGCCTGGCTGGCAGCATGGTTTTCTGGCCCAAACCGGTTTTACAGAGCCCTCTATCCTGGACAATGGGGAAAGTAATCCAATTATCCAGGGATAGAGGCAGACTCCATTAACCACATGTTAGCAAAAGACACAAAAAGACACAAAAATACATAACTCTTCTCATACTGAACAGAACCCCCACATTCAACCTATCCCCAGATTGCTTGGATCTGAGCGCTCAATATATCCAAACAGCGCTCAGATCCCACAAATACAGTCAAATCGCCATACACACTAGGTCCATAGTCATGGGGCAGAAGGCTGGCAATTAGGCTTCTCCATAACACAGGGAAGCAGGGCAATTTGTCAAATAAAATAACAGTTACAAATTGCAGTTTGTAACAGATATCTTGGCCAATCTACAGACCCTCAATAGCAGACTAAGGTGGAGAGCGCCATCTCCTCCTCAGGTACTATCACTGAAGTCCCAGTCTCTACCACGGCTGTACCCGCTATACCAACATGCCCCCCTATACTCCCCCCTCCAGCACCTGGCACAGCCATTACACCATTTGAGTCACCAGCACACTCCGTCCCAGACTCTATCAGGAAAGATATCCTAGACGGGAAGGACGTGTGTCTGGTGTCTTTGCTCATAGCCTCTCAGAATATACTCGAGAACAAGGCATACAACTATGGTGACATTTCTGTTGTGCTCAAAACGAGAGATCCCAGGCTCAATAAAAAATTGTCTATCCCCCAGTTCGTGATAACTTTCGGGATACACCGCGACGTCATTTGCACGGTGTATCCCCACAGGAGAGAAGAGCTAGATCTCTATCTTCACAAGGTAGTGGATCTAGGCATCAAGTACGGGGCTCTTCCTTCTATGACTATAACAAGTCAGTTTCAGCGAAGGCGGCGACCCATCTCAAGCAGTTCAACATAAGAATGAACTGGGATCAGATGGACACAGAACTTTTCTGTCGCCACTTCGCTGGACTCAGGCCCCCGGCTTGTGCCATTTGTAATTCGACATCTCACATGGCGGACTTATGTCCCGTCGAATCAGATCCCACCACCTCCACTCCCACCCCTCACCCCACGTTCACACCTCACTCTACTTTCACCCCTCACAACAAACCAGCGGGTGGTCTTCGGGATAAGCTGGGTAGGCCCATCTCCTTTTTAGGTAAGCCGCAGGTGTGCAATAACTTCAACGCAGGCTCCTGCAGTTTCAGCGCCTGTAGATTATTGCACATATGCTCCATATGTTTCAGGGCACATACCAAGACCATGTGTCCAGCCAGGTTGTCACCAAACAAATGACTAACCGACATAAATATCGACAACCTGGTTTTTTATCTAAGGTCTCACCCTAGCAGGCACTTGGTGGAATATCTCACCACATGATTCTCACAAGGGTTTCACACGGGCATAGTAGCCATTCCCCCAGGTACACTAGAATGTCCTAATCTCCAGTCAGCACGTTTAGACCCAGTCACTATAGACACTCTCATTTCCTCAGAAACCACCAACGGTTTCATGATCGGACTCTTCACCTCTTCACCGTTTTCCTCCTGGCGCACTAACCCCATTGGTATTACTATTCACAAATATTCTAATAAAAAACGTCTAATTATTGATTTATCGGCACCGCACTCCTCTTTTGTTCCAAGCATAAACGCACTCATTCCAGCAGACGAATTCTCACTTCAGTACGTAACCATCGACGGCGCCATACAGTCCATCATATCATCTGGTAATCGACCTTGGTTCAGCAAAACAGACATCACAAACGCGTTTAAATTACTACCCATGCACCCCTCACTCTGGCACTTACACAGTGTTAAATGGCGAGGGAAATATTACTTCTCAACACGACTCACTTTCGGTTCTCGAAGCAGCCCCAAACTGTTCGACATTTTCGCAGAGTCACTATGCTGGCTGCTTCTGAACGTCATCAGGTGTCACTCCGTTATTCACTACCTAGACGACTTTCTACTGATAGAGCCAGGGTCATCAACACCCTCAGCAATCAAAAGTACTACTGCACTATTTTCCACACTTGGAGTCCCTTTGTCCCCAGCTAAAACTATAGGCCCCACAACAAAATTGACCTTTTTAGGGATAGAGCTCGACTCTGTCAAACTCAGAGCTAGCCTTCCCCACGACAAACTGTCACGATTGAGAGGGGAGATAAACATGTTCCTACGGAATGATGTTTGCACCAGGAGAGAACTTCAGTCCCTTCTTGGATCTCTGAACTTCGCCATGCGCATCATTCCGCAGGGAAGGTCTTTCATATCCAGACTTCTTTGCCTGCTCCACGGAGTCCCGGACTCTGGCACAGTTTCTTTGGACCCCCACGCCAAGGCTGACTTAGCTATGTGGGGGAAGTTTTTGAAAGACTGGAATGTTATCTCCATGTTTATCCCCCCTCTCTCCACCTCTTCACCCATCATCCACACAGATGCAGCAGCCAACACCGGTTTCGCAGCCATTTTTGGGAACCACTGGTTTAGGGGCCACTGGCCCACTGACACGGATGCCTTGCCAGGATTCAGGGAGACCTCAGCCCTATTTGAAATTTACCCCATTGTGGCGGCCGCAAACACCTGGGGTCATCTCTGGTCCGGCAAGGCAGTAAAATGCTACTCAGATAACTCGGCGGCTTGCGAAATTGTTAACAAAGGGCACTCATCATCCCTGACCATCATGCGGCTGATTTGCAAGCTGACCTGGCTGGCAGCATCTGCTCAGTTTCACTTAGTATGTTTTCAAATCCCGGGTATTCACAACACGGCCGCTGACGCTCTTTCTCGTTCTCAATTCCAGGCATTTTCTCAGGCACTCCCAACGGCTCACCAACAGCCATCCAGGACACCACGGTTTCACGAACTAATCTTGGATTAAGCACACTCTTGCATCACGCTAGATCACTCACTCACCAAGCATTATCACTCAACACTGCTATCACTTACAATAGGGCACTTAACATATTTAACAAATTCACTGCAGAATTCGGTCTACAAGGTGACTTTTCTATTCAAACCATGGTGACTTTTGCCTCTTTTTGCCACCTACACCTTAAACTGTCACACAACACAATTAAACTTTACCTCACCGGGGTTCAGCACCACAGCCTCACCAATTTTCCTAACAGCACTCCTTTTTTGTCATCATACCCCATTAAAAAGGTCTTGAAAGGTATATCAAAGGTTTCACCTCCACTCACAAGCACTAGATTACCTATAGACGGGCCTATCTTCAGGTCACTTAGCAATATCCTTGACACAGCCCCATTTGATAGCAACACCAATACGGTGATCAAATCTGCTATATATCTCGCTTTCTATGGTTTTCTCAGACCTAGAGAGTTCACCGTAGTTTGTCAAGGAGATATCACGCTAAGCCTTAAAACTTCACACCTCACTAAGATAGAGGATCACTACCTACTTTCTATCCCTACAACTAAAACCAACCGGTCACTACACCCTACAATAATTCCTCTCTTCCCTACTGATAATGCCTGGTGTCCGGTAAAAGTTCTAGACCAACTACGGTCAACTCTTCACGCTCACCTACCAGACTCTCCGCTCTTAACATTACAAGGGATTCTGGGTAATCCCACGGCAAAATTGATGTTACATGTCAGAACCCTGTTATCTAAGCTCGGACACAACCCGGCTGCATTCTCCGGGCACTCCTTCCGTATAGGAGCTGCCTCAGCAGCCTCTAGCACAAACGCACCGGTCCACATCATCAAAAGACTAGGGCGATGGAAATCCTCCATATATAATGCATATATTCCACAACCGGAGAAAGAGCTTCGCCAAGCTTTCAGGAACTTGGTCTTGTAAAATGCAATAAAGTGTGTCTTTTCTCGAATTTATCTTTTGCCCTCTTTTATTTACAGGCCCACTCGTATGTTGGTTTCGGCACACCACAACCAACTTGCTCACAGTTACTATCCATTACGTATTTAAATTCTGAGCACAAGTAGAAAGGCCATTAGGCCTGAATTTGTGGGAGGAGTAAGTCCCCTACTTAAACTCCCAGCCCCTACTCACCGCTGCCGCTCAGCTGATTGTCCCCACCCACCTACACCCTGTTATAACTACATTCTCCTTGGTGGGCCCTCTTTTATTTATAGGCCCACTCGTACGTTGGTTTCGGCACACCACAACCAACTTGCTCACAGTTACTATCCATTACGTATTTAAATTCCGAGCACAAATATATATATATATATATATATATATATATGTATAATTACAATAATAAATAAAATAATTAATAAATAAATAAAATATTGAAACAAAATTTAATATAAATTATATGTTCATATGTAATTTCATTCTAACTGTATTTTGTTATATATAAATATATATAAAACCGCAAATATATATATGTAAATAAATACATATAATTACATAAAAGATTACATTCGTATACACGTAAAATTTAACCCCTTAAGGACCAAGCTTCTGGAATGAAAGGGAATCATGACATGTCACACATGTCATGTGTCCTTAAGGGGTTAAATACCCATAAATGCATTTATATTAAAATTCTACATGTATAGTTAACTAATCTTTTAACATAATTATGTGATTTGATTAATTAAAATTTGATTGACATGCCTGACAACACAGGGAGAAAGTGCAGAGAATTTAATTTGCAAGCACTATATTTAACCCTGTAACTCTCCAAGACACCATAAAACCTGTACATAGGAGGTACTGTTGTACTCAGGAGACTTCGCCGAACTCAAATATCAGTGTTTCAAACTTATAAATTGTATTACAATGATGATATTTTAAGTAAAAGTGAAGTTTTTTGCATTTTTTACAAACGAACGGCACTTTTATGGACTATATTATTGTTGTAATATGTTTTACTGTTTTAAAACAATAATATCTGTGTTTAGTGAAGTCTCCCAAGCATAACAGTACCCCCCATGTAAAGGTTTTATGGTGTTTTGGAAAGTTAGAGAGTCACATATAAGGCTTGCATTTAATTTTTTTGACATTGAAATTTGCCAGATTGGTTATGTTGCCTTTGAGAGCGTATGGTAGCCCAGGAATGAGAATTACCCCATGATGGCATACCATTTGCAAAAGTAGACAACCCAAGGTATTGCAAGTGGGGTATGTCCAGTCTTTCTTAGTAGCCACTTAGTCACAAACACTGGCCAAATATTAGTTTTTTGCTTTTTTCACACAAAAACAAATATGAACGCTAACTTTGGCCAGTGTTTGTGACTAAGTGGCTACTAAAAAAGACTAAACCCCACTTTCAATACCTTGGGTTGTCTACATTTGCAAATGGTATGCCATTATGGGGGTAATTCTCATTCCTGGGCTACCACATCGTCTCAAAAATAACATTACTAATCTGGCAAATTTCAATTTGAAAATGGAACATTCTATATTTGACCCTGTGGCTTTCCAAAACACCATAAAACCTGTTAATAGGGGGTACTATTATACTCGTGAGACATAGCCGATTACAAATATGTGCATTTTTATGCAGTAAAACCTAACAGTATTATGACATTCACAGCTAAAATGTCAGACAGAAATACAAATTAAAAAAAAATCTTATTTTCTAAATTTTTTCTAAATTTTATTCAGAATAAATTATGTTCCATATATGACTAGTTAATGATAAATTAAAGCCCTGTTTCTCCTGAACAAAATGATATATAATAAGTGTGGGTGCACTTAATGTGACAGCGGTGAATTACGGTTGAACAGACATATAGCGCAAATTCCAGTTTTTGTTTACGTTTTGACTATTGACTCCGTCCTGAAGGGGTTAAACAAGACAAGACAAATTTTCACAGCCTTCTTTGCTCTTCTTTAACAATGATACCAATATTAGTGGAGGAAACTGCACCTTTTTGGTGCTTAAATGACTACTCCACACACCATAGCAACTTCAACTGAATAAAGTTGTTGTGGTTCGAGGAGGTCCCAGTGAGGAGGGGCCAGTTTACCTTAAGACATTAAACAGTTTAACCCCAACGTCTTCAATCTAGCATCTGATCACTCTACTCCTTTACTTCACAAAAGAGAGTAAAAAAAGTATGTGTTTTTTCATTCTTGTTTATGAATGGCACCGACTGAGCCCAGTTCTAGGCTTCCTGATTTAAGCTTCAAACATATAACAGAAGTGAAGGGACTGTTTAACTCCTTTAGGTAAGCCAGTGCCTGGGACCTCATTACACTTTAACAACTTTACTCCAAAGAAGTTGTTATTGTGTCCAGAAGGTCACTTAAAGTGGGCTGGTGTGGAGAGACAAGTACCAGGAGCCTTGGGTAGTGTCTTCAGTAGTCTAGTCAGCCTCTTTTGCTACTGAAACAGTAATAGTGTGTAAAAGTCTACCAGGGTTATTTGCTAAATTGAGAAGGACTCCTCACTTGAAGGACTCCTCACTTGTGCATGGGCTGCAATGGATAGCAGGGGTAGATTATTTGCTCTATCGCTGCTCCCTTCTCATGACAGGGGGCACCAAACACAATTTTGTAATCTTATAGGACTATCAGTCCAATGCTGTTTGGCCATTCTATCACAAAAGCAAATGGGGTTCTGCACTATTGGAGACATGGCAGACAGGTGAAAATATGAAGAAAGTTTAAGGTGTGTGAGGGGAGAATGTGAGGAGAGAGACAGAAACTTGGGGGAGAATATGGAGAATGTTGTGGAGGCATAATATGTACAGGTGGCCAGAAAATGAGAAGCACATTTGGTAAGTATGGAAAGACAGACACCCTTAGAGGAAGGGGCACAGATTTGAAAAAGTTCACTAGTATGTATTAATGGGGTTAGGCAAATCATGATGTGATATGAGAATTTAATTGCTGTGGAATTCTGTTTTGATATACAGTGAATGAATATAAAGTAACCCCCAGAAGCAGTTTTTTTTAACTATTTGTCCTGTTAGTTTTAACCAGGTATTGATAGCTTTGGGATTAGTTCATGTGTTTGCTAGGAGTTTACTTATTAGGCAGAATAACCAATCGGTCCAAATTAGTCAAAATAAACATTCTGCTGAAAGTGATTTTCCAAGTCAAGTTAACGGACTCATCGGAAACCATTATCATGCAGTTAATTGGCAAATTATAGATTCTGATCAAGACTACATCATGGCTAGTTGTGAATATGCCCTTGTGATGCCTAACTTAAATAAATATCACAGAATGACAAAAAACAAAAGTGCAACTGCATGATAGCTATCAATTTAAGAGGACATGCACTTGGTGCCTCAACAAAATGCTTTTACTCAATGCAGTTTTGTTCTAAATATTCCAAAGGAACTAGAAGAATATTTTATAGATAATGACATTGGAGACATAAGAGAGTAAACACTGTGGTCAGCCTATAAATCAGTCATCAGTGGGGCTATTTATCAAGCTAGCGTTCTTTCTTGAATGCAAAACTCAAAATGAAATCATATTGTTACCAACAAACTTTGAAATAACACAAAACAGATTCCTCCTCTAACATAACAATAAAAAGAAATGAATTACAAAAACTACTTCCTACATTGATTGAGAGCAACACATTATTATTCTAGTGGCAAGGCAAGTAAACTCCTTGCCCAAAGACTTAAACAAAAACATACACATATGAGAATACTCTATCTAGCAGACCAGCAGCGACAATCACAAATAATATTGCTGATCTCTTTGATCAAAATTGCATTATGACCTGGAAAACCTGCAGATCGTTAATTCACACGAGTTTCTTCTCACCCGTTTCTTACATGACTAGACCACATAGCAACAGTTAAAATATCTATCTTACCATGATTATAGTATATGTCTTGAACTATTCCCATGACTTTGTCAAAAACTTTTATAAGAACAGTGAACTGTGATCAATTTTTTTTTATATTGGCAGAAAAACAACCTAGAGTATCACTATTACAGATTATTGCAGACCCCAATCACTTTGGGAGGTTTAGGTTTCCCAAACATTCTTCCCTCCTTATTAAATACAGAGAGACTATTTACAAATGGTAAATGGTTCCCTCCCTAAAAAAATCATAATACCTCTTTTATATGTTGGTGATGTAACCACGTAGAGAGCACACTATTGCATATCTGGTGGACCTGCAATAAAATGATTCCCTTCTGGGAGGCGGTACACTCATCAATTCAAAAAAGGTGACTCTTCCTTTTACTGCCCTCATATATAAATTAGTTGGATTCCCCATTAAGTATCCTAAATCAATTACAACATATCTACTACCTATTATTCTCATGGCACAACAATCCATAGCCAGAGCATGTAAATCTTTGATGTTCCCTTCCTGGAGTGCAATATATATTGAGAAAGAATCAGTACATGGGTCTAAATTTACAAATATTTTTAAAACTAGCAAACTAATGTGCAGATGTGGGACGTAAATGAAGATTCGAAACAGGGCAGGTGTGCATGACTATATAACTAAAGTTGTAACCATAGCAAAATCATGTTGCTATGGGATCTGTACCTGAACCTTCTGCATCCTTCCCTTCCCATATCTTGAAAGAAACTAAAAAAAACCTCACAAATGTGTTATAAAAAAACAGTAACAACTGTTACAGTAATATAACAGTAACAATTATCTACAATTCATATTAAGCAAAATGTACTTTTTATTCCTTATAAATAATTTAGACATACTAGTATTATTATGTCATTATTACGATCACTTAACACATTAATTGTTGTTTTGCATAATATAGGAAACCAATTTCAGCAAGTGATTTTTTTTTTTAAATTGAAATTAGGCCATAACAATATAATATAGCAATTTGGAAAGAATATACTGCAAATAATTCCAGCACTAGACGCTAATATAGCAAACATCTCCACAATCACTGTATTTGTTCCAGTAATATTCAATTATATGAGCTGGAATAAAAGAGATCCATTGCAGAAAACCAACATGCTGAAGGTGATGTATTTGGCTTTGTTAAAACTATCTGGCAATTTTCTGACCAGGAAAGCGACAGTGAAACTCAACCAAGGACAATGTATAAAGCAATATTTGAGCCTTCATTGCACCGAATAATGATCTTTTCAGGGTAAGAGTAAGTGTTCATCTCTTGGAATGCAGGAGAAGTAGAGAGCCAACTGATACATATTATAATAATAATAAAGGAATAAATGAACACTATACAATTGTTAATAGGTTATTCAAGTAAGTAATAGGGCCCTTTTCATCAGTTCTATAGTAGTAATGTGTTTTCATAAAGCTCATCAGCAGCTGTTAACATGTCAATAAATATTTGACATCAGATTAGACTTTTCTCCATATTTCAACAAATACAAATATAAACATTTTGATACTTTTTGTGTTATTTTTTATTTCTGATATTAAAAAAAGAGCTTAAATTTCCTACATTCTGAAAACACGTTTTTCCTTTTCCTTTAGTCTATAACAAACAAAACACACATGGGAGATGATGTGTCAGGCCAGAACTCTCCTGTACCTTGGTTTCCACAGTCCGTGTTAACAGCTATTTGGCCTTAAAAATCAGTGCTATCGACAAGCAAACACTTCCTAACACAGATGGCTACCAAAACATGCAAAAAAATGAAACCGAAAAGACTGCAATTACATCTTACAGCATCACCTGAGACCAGGCCCAATGACCAAGATTGCATTGACTGCTCAGATATCCGTTAGGGCACTCACAGTTCCATGAGCATGGTGGGCCAAATTACAAATGCTTGTATAAGCTTGATGCTACAGAATCTAAATAATTCGAGGTCTGACCTGCCAAAAATTGCTTCTGATATCAAATCTGACATACATTCTCTGGACGACCAGAAGCCCAACTAGAGGAAAGTTCAGATGAAATTATGAAATAGTCAATGCGAACAACTTGTTGGCAGAAGCATACTCAGTCTTAAAAACCTAGATGAAAAGGTTGCTGACCACGAGAAGAGGGACAGATGCAACAACATCCCTGAATCCATCAGTCCACAGGAGCTCACTCAATATGTTCAAAACCAGTTCAAGACACTCATACCACCTCTGATGGAGCAGATCTTCTTCTGGATAATACCCACCGACTTCCAAGGACCCGATATTTGGCACCTAATGTACCAAGAGATGTTATCATGAAGATACATTATTTCATGGTTAAAGACCTTATCATGCAAGCTTCATGTACAGCCTGCCCACTACAAGGCCAGTATGAACATATTAAACTGTTTATTGATCTTTCATCATCTACGATTCTCAAATGGCACACCTTTGCCCCATCACTGCTGCATTGAGAGCAGTCAACCTACCATACAAATTGTACTTTCCAGCAAAGCTTTTAGTCAAAAGGATAGCGCCGACAAGCCCATCCTAAGGTGGGAAGAAGCTACTCCTCAAGTGGAATATCCAACTTCTATCAAAAAGTGCTCCAGCAACTTTGGCTAGAAGCTCACCACTGAAACTAAAAAGGGACTAAATAAAGATCGCTGTCTCACACGGGGTCCACCTCAACCATGAACTGGCTTAATTATTATTATGATATTTATAGAGCGCCGTCAAATTCCGCAATGCTTTACAATGGGTGGAAGAACAGACATGTAGTTGTAACCAGACAAGTTGGACACCCAGGAACAGAGGGGTTGAGAGCCCTGCTCAATGAGCTTACATGCTAGAGGGAGTGGGGTAAAATGACACAAAAAGGTAAGGATAGTATTAGACTAGTGACAGTTGCAGAAGAGGAATCTGTCAGGAGCTATTAACAGTTTAATTGATAAGCTTTTATGAAGAAGTGGGTTTTTAACGATTTTTTGAAGGAGTGGAGACTGGGTGAGCATCTAACGGAGGAGGGAAGAGAGTTCCACAGGAACGGTGCAGCCCTCGAGAAATCTTGAAGGCGAGCATCAGAGGTGGGAGTACGGACAGAAGATAGACGTAAGTCTTCAGCAGATCGTAAGGGCCTAGACGGGACATACTTGTGTATAAGGGAGGATAGATAGGTGGGAGCAGCATTATGTAGAGATTTGAAAGCAAGAACCAGAATTTTAAATTGAGCTCTATATTTTATAGGAAGCCAATGTAGGGACTGACAGAGGGGTGAGGCATGGGAGGTGCGGGCGGACAGGAATTTCACGTTGACCTTCCCTGTTGTTTCCTCGCCTTTTTGGCCAAGTTGCATGCACTGCACCTGCACAGTTTAATTTTTAGAATGCTTAATTCTTAAAACGTTTTCTTAGAATTTTTTTACATAATTGAAACCGCTGTCGGTTGTTGCGGATCTCGCACTACTACTACCTTTACCAGTTACACATTATCCGGTCGGTTCTCCGATGTAAAGAGTGGAGTATATTGACACCTGTATGATTACCCCCGGGGTGGCTTTAGGGACAAAACCATAGTTAATTCCATTCGCAGGGAACATGAAGCCAACTAGGTTTAGCAAACAGAATAATGTAAATAGTTACTTTTAGTTTTGTTTTAGTTTTTACTTCTCCATTGTTTTATCATCACTAACATGCTTCATAGTCAAAGGTCCTGCGATGCCTTAAATACCTAGCGCTTTAACTATATTTACTGTCAACACACTGGCAATGTGGCTGCGGCTGTTCCAGCCTATGCATGGTTGCATACTATTACCTGTCATACTATACCTCTTGCAATTACGCCAATAATCTCATATAGCTCTGGGGTGTCTGGACGAGCACAGATAACCCATTAAGTCCAAAAGACCCTATTTATATGATATATCATATTGTTTTTTCTCTGACAGTGTATAGTTTGTATCAGTATTGGTGTTATTGTTATATTTTTTGTAGATCTCGTTGTGTTATAGTTGGACATGTGTCCGGAGGAGTGGATATCTATTGAATAAGAAGAAAAGTCATCTGGAAGACGTATGTGCCATTGGACAGCATCAGTATAGATCTGTTGGAGGATTTCATTATTTTTTTGAATACGTTTTCTACAAAGCATGTGTAAATGTGTGCTCAGGGTAGCAACTGTTTAGTGCTTGATACATGACGTATATTCTTTATTTCTTCCACTGTTTTCTTTGTGGGGGTTTGTTAATCTTGGATATAGCAATGAGATATTACATTTATTTATACCATGGCTGTAGTATATTCTTTCATTTATATCACCTATGTAGGATTCATTGTGGCAGTGGGTCCATATGTGTTTGAGAAAAAGTAGAAAGATTATTTTCATAAGGGATGTATTTGGGATACATTTTTGATATCGATAACCGTAATAAAAGGGCATTTTTTTGGTAATTATGTGCTATATGAGAGAAACACTTTGATATGTGTCTATACAGGGGATTTAAAAGTGTAGTTATTTTTTTAGTATGTATATGAGATATATTTGATATACAGTATTACATTCTGCATGTGTAATTGTTTATTATGGTGGGTATTGCCAGATAAACTAGTTGCTTTTTGACCATGTAATGGAAATGGCCATTTCCTTATATTAAGTGAAGGTTTATATATTTCTTCCTTTTTTCTTTTTATTGGTAATACAGCTTTAAATCACTGTGTACGTGTACATTGATATATATATAGACATAGTCAGAAGTGTTCAACTATCACACGTGATAACTACTTTTAATTTTATATTCATTTTTACACTTCATATTGGTGCTTTTATTTAAATCAGTATCTGTATTATTTGGTGGTGGTTACATTTTTTATGTTTTCATTTTTAACATATTTTATTTACATATGGTAAATATCCCCTTCAATTTGCTTTACATCCTTTTCTTTATACATATCCTTCTTATATATCCTATTTTCATTGTATCATTGATTGCTGACTGTGAGCAGATGTTGAGCATGATATAATATTAATGTGTTGCAGATGCACAGGCGCGCAACCATTTAGGATAAATATGTAGATGTAGCACTATTCACTAAGTTCTCATTTACATGTACCCATCTAGCACGCGCACAGCCCATTTTCATCTATGGGTAGTTTCCATGAAGAGTTATGGTGGTACATTATATATTAGTGCGGATGTGCATGTGCATGCTCGTTCACGTGGTGATGGACTAGGATTCTATCCTTTATACACATGTAAGGTTTTAGTTAAACTTGCATATTGCTATTATGGATACAGTATAATAGTATTTATTGTTGTGTGTCAGGGGCTTATGCTAGTGTTGACTGAAACTGGAAGTGATGATGTCACTTCCGGGATCGGATCAGATTGGTTTCTGATAGCCATTAGCTGTATGAGGGATATTTAAATGGATACTGGTGAGCCATGATATAAACACCCTTGAGAAAGGCAGCCAGGAGGTGCCAAAACGTTGGAGGTATTAGGGGCTTGTGTTTCTTCCAGAATAGGCTTGTGTAAGTTGTAGTTATTGCCATTGTTTAATTTATTTGCCTTATTGTTGTGACTTTAATTTAATTTAATTATGTTGCTCTATTTGATGTTTTGCTTTATGTTTGTTACACCTTGTGTGGTCTAATAAACCATTTATGTGTATCTCTTAAAGCAATCTAGTGTGCAATCTCTGGTTTATTATATTAAAACTACTTCTTGACCCATGTGGAAATTAGATACCACTTTAGGAAGGAACTTTTGAACTGGTTTAAGAACAAATCTATCTTGGAAGATTCGATTATGGGAGTTTTGAGATGAAAATACTTGGAGTTCGGAAATACGTTAAGCGGTTGTAATTGCAACCAGTAACACAGTTTTGTAGGTTAAATGTTGGACGGTGGTTCCGTTAACATTTGAAGACGTAGAGGAAGCTGCAAAGGAGGGGCAGTATTTCTTGCTAAGGAATTAATTTGCCCTTAAGAATCTTGAAAGAAGAGGGTGGGAAATCCAGGATGTATTGTGGAGCGCAGATAAAGCTAAGAGAGTAGTTAGGATAAGTCCTTTATCCAGTCCCGATTTTAAAAATTCCAGAATTTGAATGTGTGATGGATTTAGAGGGTCAATGGAGACTAAACCAGCCCATGATTTGAAGGTTTACAAGATTTTGTAATAACAGGAAGAAGTAGATTTTTTTTCTAGATTTTAAGAGTGTATCAACAGCTTTATCGGATAGACCCTGTTTTAGTAGAGATGACCGCTCAAAAGCCATGCTCCCCGATTCCATAGAGATGGGTTTGGATGAATTACTGGGCCTTGGACTAGAATGTCCTTGCTAGGGGGAAGTCTCCAAGGTTTGGATATGGCCATATTTGGATAATGGCAATGATCTTTTACCTTTCTTTGCCAATCTTCTTCAATAGGCAAGGAATGATAGGTAGGAGAGGGAACAGATACCCCAGATTGAAATCCCACGGTTGGGACAGGGCATCTTGACCTGCTGACAGAGGATCTGGATTCAGGGAGAAAAATCCCCTTAATGTGCATTCTTTCTGTTTGCCATGAGGTTGATTTGGGGTATGCCCCACCTTTGAGTAATCATCCTGGGTGTAGGCTCCATTCTACTGGTTTGATAACTTTCTCTACTCAGTCTGCTTTGGTATTGTCCACTTCAGGTAAGTACATGGCTTTTTGTACAGACCTAACAGGTGTTTCTGGGCCAGGATGATGAGGGGTTTCATAGCTGAAAGAAGACATTTGCTCTTGGTGCCCCCCTGATGATTGACATATACTGCACTGCAACACCCTTTTTTTCTGAAGATCTGGAAGAAAGACTTTCAAAGCTTTGTGGATGGTTATTAACTCTTTTATGTTGCAATGTAGTTTCTTCTTCCTCTAAGGCCAAGTTTCCTGAGTTCAGGTGGATCTGAAATGGGCTCCCCAACCTTTTAGGCTGGCGTCTGTTATAATACTAATCCAGTTTGGTTCTTCTAAAGAAAAACCCTTTCTGGAGATTGTGACTGGATAGTCACCACCTTAGATGGTTCTTCATGTGTTGCGGAATCAGGATTTCTTAGTCCAAATTGTTCTCTAGTCTTCTGAATTAAAGAAATAAAATTATTTGAATTGGACAGGAATTCCACTGAGACCACCTCACAAGCCCTATGGTGGAAGTGAGGGATCGAAGGAGACTCATATAATCTCTTGCTGATGTGGATCTCTTTTTCAGAATCTTCTGGATTTTCTCTTGAATGCGGGAACTTCTGTCTGGAGAGATGTTTACGTGTCTTTTATAGTATCTATTTCTGCTCCCAGAAATATAATCCGGTGAGCTGGGTTTAGATAACTTTTTTCCATATTCACAATACAACCATGGTTTTGGAGACATTGGCGAGCCATCATTGTGTGGAGTACTTCCTTGGTAAAATATTCTGCTACCATAAGGATATAGTCTAGATAATGAAAAATCCTCAAACCTTGAGTTCTTAAGAAGGCTATCAGGGTCACCAGGACCTGGAAGTTCAGGGGGCCAAGCTCAGACCGAAGATGTAAAATATCAGAAATTTAAAGTGTAGTGGATGCACTGAAATTTGATAGTAGGCATCCCTGAGGTGATCCAGTCTGACGTATTGAGGTGATCCAATCTTCTTGTCTTATTGCTGGGATAATTGAAGAAATTGATTCCATTTTGAAAGACAACTTTTTGAGTTCCAGATTTATTTATTTTATGTTTATTATAAGTCTCCACTTGTTGTTTGGTTTTGGTGCCAGAACTAGTCTTGAATATCTTCCTTTAAATCTTTCTCTTGAAGGAATGTTGGCCTAAGAGCTTTGAGATAATTAGTAGCATGGCATCTTTCTTTGTAGGAGTCGAGACCTTTGAAAATATTTAATTTTGGAAACTCTGCAAATTCCAGTTTGTAACCTTCTTCTATTACTTTAAGGTCCAGGAGTCTAATATTATTGGTCCAGGTGGGATAAAATAATTGAAGTCTTCCTCCAATGACCCCCTCTTGGACCTGCACACCTTCATAAATTGTTAGATGACATGTATTGTCCTCTTCCTCTTGAGGCTTTAGCTGCAAAGGTTGTGGATTGATAATTCCTCCAAATGAAATACCTATTATTCTCCATCCCTGGTCCCTGCTTTCACAAAATGACCGATCTTTATAGCATCTCTCTTTTGATGAAGAATAAATCGGATGTCTTTTTTTCTGGGTAAGAAATGCTTTCTTGCTATCAGCTGCTTTCTGCATAGCCTTATTTAAGACCTTTCCAAATAGCAATTCTCCTAGAAAAGTAAGAGAAAATAAAGAGTACTTAGATGCAGGGACGTACCTAGAGCATTTGGCACCCGGGACGGATCCCGGGTGTTTGGAATCCCCTTACCTTTTGACCCTCCCCGTCCCTCCCCACCCAAAAAAAAAACTGTAACATTTTTAAAATGTTTTCCTTTTTTTTTTATGTATTGAACAAATTTGGAGGAAACTTTGCCAAACTTCTGTCAGCCCCCTTCTACAAAACCCTTGTGTGCCCCGCCCCTCCTACAAAACCCCTGTCCCGCCCCTTCAACAAATCTTGTACTGCCCCATCTACAAAACCCCTTCCAAAATTCCCTTATAAAGACTCCTGTCCCAATACAAACCTCTGCCCCCTTCTACAAAATCCCTGCAGCCCCACACACACATTTACAGGCAGACAGTCACGCACACAGTTACAGGCATTCAGTCAAATATACATTCACACACACACGCGGTAACAGGCAGACAGTCACACACACACACACACAGTAAAAGGCAGCAGCAGACAGTCGCATGCACAAAGTCACAGACAGATAGTCACACACGATTACAGGCAACATCAAACAGTCACAGGCAGACAGTCACACATACATAGTCACATGCAGACAGTCACACAGTCACACAGACAGTTATAGACAGTCAACACAGTCAGTTACAGGTCGTCACACACAGTCATAGCCAGGCAGTCACACACACAGTTACAGGCAGACAGTCACATATACAGTCACACACACACACACACAGTCACAAGCAGAGAGTCATGCACACATACACAGTTACAGTCACACACACAGTTACAGGTAACATCACATAGTCACAGGCAGACACACACACACACACCGCTACAGGCAGACAGACACCCAGTTACAGGCATGCAGTCACACACACACACAGTTACAGGCATGCAATCACACCCACACATAATCAGTTACAGGCAGACAGACAGATACACAGACACACACAGTTACAGGCATGCAGTTCACACACAAATACACACAGGCAGACAGTTACACACACACGCACAGTTACAGGAAGACAGTTACACACACACACACACACACACACACACAGTTACAGGCATGCAGACAGACACACACACACACAAACACACTTTTACAGACATGCAGTTCACACACAAATACACACCATTACAGGCAGACAGTTACACACACACACACACACAGTTACAGGCATGCAGACACACACACAAACACACTTTTACAGGCATGCAGTTCACACACAAATACACACAGTTAAAGGCAGACAGTTACACACACAGAGGAAGACAGTTACACACACACACAGTTACAGGCATGCAGACAGACACACACACAAACACACTTTTACAGACATGCAGTTCACACACAAATACACACAGTTACAGGCAGACAGTTACACACACACACACACACAGTTACAGGCAGACAGTTACACACACACACACCAGGGCCGTCTTTAATATGGATTGGACCCTGGGCAAACATTTGCTTGGGCCCCCTGAACCCGGTCGTCCCCTCCCTGGCATGCAATCATGCCCCCCCACCCCAACGCAGAGTCGGACGTAAAGTAGAGAGGGCTCTGGTGCATGAATTATTTTGGGCAAGAGGGGGCAAAAGGTAGATCCCCATCTGTCATGCAACTCCAACAATGCATGCAGGGTTATATTTAGCACTGAGCAGTATTTCTGTGTTTGAGTGTAAGCATGTTTTTGTATGGAGTATGTTTGTGTGAATGTAGGGGTGTGTTTGTATGTGGAGATGGCATTTAAATGCAAGTATGCATTTATGTGTAGTGTTGGTTTATGAATACACTGGTGTGTTTATATATAATTTTGTTGTTTAAAAAAAGAGGTGTGTTTATATGTAGTGTTGAAGTTTGAATGCAGGTGTGTATTTGCGTGTAGTGTTGAATGCTGAGATGTATGCACAAATACACATGCACTGTCACAAACACACACACACGCACACTGTGAAACACATACACACACAGAAACACTTGCAGATACACAGATATACACAATCATACAGATGCAGCTATACAGACACATTTACATACTGACAACATACAGATACACACTGACACACACACACACACACACACAGACACTGTGACAGACATACTGACACTGTGATAGACATACATACTGACACATACACAGACATACATACTGACACACACACAGACATACAAACTGACACACAGACATACATACTGACACACACACAGACATACATACTGACACACACACATACATACTGACACACAGACATACATACTGACACACAGACATACATACTGACACACACATAGACATACAAACTGACACACAGACATACATACTGACACACACATAGACATACATACTGACACACACATAGACATACAAACTGACACACAGACATATACTGACTGACACATATGTTATACTGACACACAGACAGACATACAAACTGACACACACACAGACAGACACTCTTCAATTTCCTACCTTTGAAAGAGGCTTCCTTCCCTGGGGTCCAGTGTGCTGGCTGGGGTAGTTGGGAGTTGGGGGTCTGGCTCTCCTTGCTCCCCCTCCTCACTGGGTGCTGGCTCAGCAGCCTCCTGCGCGGCCCAATATCTTTGAGGTGGGAGGAAGTGATTCGCGGACGTCACTTCCTCCCATGCAGCCGTTAAGCAAGGGGCCCGGTCGCGCTGTTAAAGGGCCACAGCGCCGACCGGACCCCTGCTGGAACATGCTCAATGGGTGGCCCTAAAGGTATGGGCCACCCGGGGGGGGCCCCTTAGTGTGCGGGCCCCGGTGCAGCCGCAATACTAGCACCGCGGGCCCATTAGGTAGGGAAATGTTTTAAAAAAATAAATTTTTATTGCAGGCGACGGGGCCCACGGGGCAGCTGCTTTGGGCCCCCCAGGAGTAACTGGGCCCAGGGCAGCTGCCCCGTTTGCCCCTCCTTAAAGACGGCCCTGACACACACACACACACACAGTTACAGTACGGCAGTTACACACACACACAGTTACAGGCAGACTGTTTTACAGACACAGTCACACACACACAGGCACTATTACTTACAGACAGGAGCTGGAGGAGGAGTGGATTTCCTGAAGTCCTTCCATGGAGCCTGTTAGGTGGAGAGGAAGGGATTCCATCTTGTTGCACAGCAGCAGGTAAAGGCTGTATTAAGCCCCGCCCCAATGCCGGTTTGGCCCCGCCGATTTTGCTTAGGCCGTCCCCACTCTCATTACGTGCGGACAGTTCAGCTGCTCTTTGCGTGTGTGAGCTGTTCTGGCCGCACGGCACCCTAACTACCATGGAGGGGGGTACTGTGTGGCTGTACAGCTCACACAGCCCCCTCCAGCTCCCAGACCAGGGTCATGGCACCCCCCACCCTGGTGGCACCCGGGGCGGACCGTTCCCCCTGCCCCCCCCTTAGTATGCCACTGCTTAGATGCATAATCTGCTCCCCAGGCATGGAGTCATACTTCTAGAAGCCACAGATAAAGCCATGCTTCTTGCTAACATCCGTGTAATATCCAGGGAGGCTTCTGAAAAGAAATCTGCAGCAATTCTTAAGTCTTTAAGTTTTTTTATGAGGATCTACCTTCTTACTCCACTGGAAATGTCATCTTTCATATTATCAATCCACACCTTCAGGGATTTAAATAAAGTGGTTAATGCAATAAAAGGATGGAGAGCTGATTATAGGGCTAAATATGCCTTATTCAGGTCAGCATCCATTCTTTTCTCCAATGGCTCGGAGATATGCTAGTGAGTATATAGGGAAAGTGGTGCGCTTTGCCATACGTATTACTGCTGCATCTATTTTTGGTATAGCATTCCAGCATTTGGAGTCTTCCGAAGATACCTGAAAAATTCTAGAAGCCTTATTCTTTAAAGTAACCTTCTTTTCTGGTTTTCTCAATTCTTCCAGTATTATAGTATTGATAGAATTATGGACTGGAAATGAAGACCTTGATTGTTTCAGACATTTAGTATTTCCTCCTGGATTTTTAAGGTGTCTCTAATAAGAAGAATCAACCTGTCCACCATTCTGGACTCTATATTCTTGTGATATATTTTCTCCTCATTTTCTTTAGAGCCTACTGCTTCATAATCTAAACCTGAAGAAATTGTCTCAATTTTAGAGCATTTAGACTGACCCATGTTTTTAGCTGTAGCCTTAAAGCCTTCTGAAATAGCTTGGGAAATCCAGACATTTAGCTCCTCTTGAGGAGATGTTCTTTTAGTATTTTCTTTAGCAAAATTAACATACTGTTAGCTAAAATTGACTAGGCCGAAGGAAAAAACCACACAAAATAAATAGAAATGAACGCATGCGCATTTGTGTGTACAGGAAGCCAACTCGTTCCCACCAATTTACATGAACTGCTATATACATTCCCATGAAAGGAGCTGGCAAACAACTAGAGGAACATATTGAAAGGACTACATAAATCAGGTAAGAAGCCTAATGCACTTGGTAGAAAAAAGAGAAGATTTTACACAAAATGCTAGTCTTTCATACAGCAATCTCCTTGAAATTAAGCAGACACTCTGTGTAGGGGGAACACTAGCATGTTAAGGGACAAGAGACCCTTTATACACTTGGTCTCATTTAAATTCTGTTTCCTGTCCTGTTCTGGTCCTGAGGGCAGAGTTACCCATAAGTGATGCTGCCATGATTAGTCAGGACATTTTGTCTAACCTCTGTGTTTATATCTACACTGAGTCACGTTGTTAAAGCTAAATTACATGACATTTTCACATGTGAAAACTGACCATAGGTACCTAATAATACCATAAATGTAGTCTATAAAAATATCCTTGCTCTCTCTATACAAATCTCCTTTTTTACTGGATAAATAACTCATTGTTAATTCCCTACACACACTGTAACACCTCCAAACACTGCCACCCACCACACATGCTGTCACCACCCACACATACTGTCACCCTCCCAAAACACGCTGTCACCCCTACACACACCGTCACTCCCTATGCACACTGTCCCCCCTACACATGGTCACCCTTGCACACACTGTCTTCCTTCACAAACACTGTTACCCCCCACACAATGTCACTGGAAATAGCAGATATCTAGCAACATTTGGAAAAATGAGGAGGAAGGGTATCACAAAATGCTGAGAGAAAAAGAGTTTGCACATTTACTAATTGTATATCATTTGGACATGCGCACATCACTCAGTTATAGGTGTACCTACTAATTTTCCTTCTTGGTTTTGAAATTATCATGTGCACCTTCATCTGTAGAAGAGACATTACCGATTTTGTTTTATTGACCAACATATGAGAACTTTAAAATAGTATTTGTACCAACATGCAGTTGAATTTTTTTTTACATAATAAAGTGGTAACAGAAAGCATCTATATTTGTTGGATGCTATCTTTATTCACTAACATTTTATTAATAGTGTTAAGCTACCAGTATTTCTGTTAAATAGTTACGTGCAATTTAAATAGCATATCGAATAGCTTGTCTTTTTATATTATATTCACAGACCGTTTTAAGAAGTACTTTGTTTATTCATTACCTAAAAAGAACAAATACAAAACGTCAATGAAAATGCATCACACCTTATATACTTTACACAATCTCTTATTACAAGGTACAATCTTTAACAGGTCCAGCTTAGTAGTTAGTGATCAGAAAGTCACCACTAAGCAAAGTTCTTAGAAAAAAGAAATATAGGAAACTTTTTTCAATGTACACAATTTGCGTACACCTTCTTGGTGCAGCAAGAAAAGCTGAAACAATACAAGAGTTTAATAATAATAATAAAAATAATAACAATAATAAATAAAATAAAAAATAAGATTTCTGGGTCTCAGTGACCATCTCCTGTAATTCACTCCTTTGTGCACAGTAGTAAAAAAAATAAATAAAGAATGCATAATGTAAAATACATGTGTTAAAAATAAAAAAAATAAAAAAAATTTATTTAAAAAAAAATCAACAAAGCATCAAACATTTAGTAAGAAAGTCTAGAAAAAGTGATTAGAAAGATATGATCTGTGTTACATATCGTAAAATGAAGACATTTAGTATAGGCTTTGATGCAGTTTTAAAAATGACCACAAGATGAGGACATTTAACAATGTATAAGAAAAGTCTGTGATTTATGCTGTGTTGTTAAAGTATTTAAATTTATAAATAAATGCTCAATGATTCCAAAGATCTTATTTAATTAAATTGAATGCATTTTTCACTCCAAATATTATGAAATAGATATGTTTTTAATATCAATTGTAATCACTATATAAATCTATAAATAATCTATTTTATGAAGGCATATAAAATAATTCATATTTACATCAAGGGTCAGATAATTTTAAAACTATACAGGTGCTAATTAAAACTGAGTTATTAAAGGGACACCTACAGCTTAATGTAGTGGTTCTGGTGTCTATGGCCTGTCCTTCCAAGCTTTTTAATGTAAACACTGCCAACTGCCAGCCATGGTAAAACCGGGGCAGCGTGGGAGAAAAGGTGAATTTAAACAACTTTTACTGCCCTAATATGGAGAGATGTAAACAGCCACACCAGCACTAGAGTGTCAGAAATTAACAATCAATGTTAACGTCTTTGTAAAAATACATACCAACTCAGTATAAGATTACAAAAAAAAAAAGAATAAAATGCGGCAGAATATATAGGGTATTTAAAACCTGTGTTGGAATTGCCTGTTGGCAAGTGTCTCTGTCTGTGATGTAAGAAAGTTGGCTGAGTTTGATATGTGTGAAATTTGCAGCTGACTGTGATGCATGTGGTGGATATGGAATCTGTGTATGAGGTGGACCGAGTGTGATGTGTACTGAGGTTGGTGTGTGGGGTTCACTGTGTGGGATGTGCGAATGGTGTGGCTAAGTAGGGTGTGTGTTGGCCTTGCTGAGTGTAGGGAGGCAGTGCTGTAATTTCAATCTCCCTACACATTTATTTACTTATTTAGTAACATGAAATAATCCCTGATAGTCTGGTGGGTACTCAGATTGGAACCATGGTGCTCTGTTTTGGGAGCAACTCTGGCGGGTGAAGACTATAATAAAGGTCCCCTCTGGTCTGGCACTTACAGAATAAGCAGGAACAGGCCAGGAACCTGCCAGCTGCCCTCTGACTCATTCCTGAGTGCTATAACGACCAATGAACATTTGAAGGGATCAGTACCCACTGGAGGTGGAAACCATGTTGTCAGTTATTGCTGCAAACAGTGACAATTTGTGGGTAGGTATAAAAAGTTTTTTTTTTAAAGGTTTTTGTTTATTAGATTTATTGGTTGCTTCATGTTATTACTAGTGTGATGTTTTAGATAGGGTCATACTGAAGAGGTGGCTAAAAGCTTGATGAGGGCTGGGAGAACACTAACCTTCCCTTCCTTTTCTACACTACAGACCCTATACACTGCATATGGATGGGGGCATAGGTTTATATTGGCATGTCTCCCATATATTATTATTGAGCACTCACCTGCTGGCCAAGGAATACTATTATTAATTATTCTTAAAATTTTGCTTGCATCCAATCCCGAATGAAATTAATATTTGCCCAATCTCTAAGAGCTGCTCACTTAAGTAAAGTGAGCAGCCACTCGTTGCTCACGATTTACAAAACATGAAATAAGTGAAGGACTACAGGAGATTTTAAAACCTCACTATAGTTAGATTTGTGTCATGTTAACTCCCATAGACTGTTTTGCTTTGCTTTTTTTATTTTTATTGTTTTTTTACTGTGGAAGCTGGCTAGCAAGTTCGGTCAAGCTAACAATTAACTCAACCCTCAGTGGGAGAGGACTCTTACGATATACAATGGGGACTAGTTAAAAGTAGAGTTGAGTGAACCCTGACTGTAAAGTTCGGGTTTGTACCGAACATTAAGTTTTTTGGGCCCCGGACCCGAACACGGACATATCACTGTATGTTCGGGTTGGAGTTCGGTGTTCAGCGATTTAATGGTGCATTTTCAAAGGCTGCAGGGCAGCCAATCAACAAGCGTTTGACTTGTGTGCCCTTAGTAACTTGTGTGCCCTACTAATGGCATGGCTGTGATTGGTCTGTGCAGCATGTGACCCAGCCTCTATATATAAGCTGGAGTCGCGTAGCGCCGCACGCACACAAGCTCTTCTTAGTGTAGGGAGAGGATGCTGCCGCTGTGAGGGACAGCTTAGGAAAGAATTCTGCAAACTAGAACATTAGTGTGGTGCACTTCATATCTGAGAGTCAAATAGAAGCGTCAAATACTGCTGTCACATTGCAGTTTTAAAACCTACATTTTTGGGGGTCCTAAGCTGCTAAATAGTATTTTAGTGGGGTGCACTTCATATTTGAGAGTCAAATCGAAGCGTCTAATAGTGTGCTTACAGCGCAGTTGTAAACATTCTAATTGTTTTGCTCCTAATCTGCTAAATAGTACATTTTGGGGCTTGCTCTTCATATGTGAGAGTCAAATAAAACCTTCAAATACTGTGGTTACATCACAGTTTTAAAAACTCAATTTTTTTTTGGTGCTAAATAGTACATTTGGGGTGTGCACTTCATATCTGGTGTATGTGTGCAACACTTGCTAGTTACCGCTTCTCAAGAAAGTCTAAAGACAAATAAATGTTGCCTATGGTGCAGGTAGTATAGAATTCAAGACTGAGACAAATCATTTGGGTTACGTTTGCCTGTTTACATGTTAATTATCTTAGACCATTAAAATTCAATAATCAATGAAAAAACACACTGTCATACAAAAATATGTATTATAGACAAGTTAGCAACATTTCCTGAGTACAATGATACCCCCTATGTATAGGTGTGTCAGGTTCTCTGGGGTCTAAAAGACCTTACTTGGAGGGTGCACATTCCAGTTTTCCAACTTGGAATTTTCACAGCTGGTCATCATGCACCCATGTCCTATTTGGGACATTTTTGAAGCCACCCAATGTAATATACCCCTATCAAACCTATATTTTTGAAATGTAGACACCCTAGGGTATTTCAAATGGTGGTATTTTAACACTTTCCATGCACTAATTCTGCCACCAGTCTTTGTCAATCTTTTGGGTAGTCATTTTTTTAAAATATTTTTCACACACATTGTACTTTAGGCATGGATTCTCAGCTCCTGTTATGTGTTGCTGCCAAAGAACACCCCAAGATGTTAAAATAAATGAGGGAAGGAGTTGTGGAGGTAGACACACCCCCACTGCTCCTTCAGAAAAGAGGTTACAGGAGGTAAGAGGGGCTTAATCCCGGGTTGAAGTAGTGAAAAAGAGCAGAAAAGAATGAGAGGGGAGATCTATGCCCAAAACAGGGGGAAGATCACCCAAACCATTCAAAGAAAACCTCCTAATATTGAGAGTCACATGAAGTAGGGTAGATAACCTTTATTAGTATTGGTAAAAAATACAAGAAATAATAATAAATAATAGTACCGGATCTATCCAGTAGCCCTAAATAAGGGGACTAGAAAAACAAGTCCAGTAGAGTGATGTAGACGGATATATAAGTTAGACATGAACAGCCCATCTATATATAGAGTGTCTCACTGAGATATACACAAAAAATATATATATGGAGGTGGAGGTAACTAAGTTGCTTCTAAAGGTCACCTATACACCCTCACAGAGCACTGTTCTAACCTGGACTAATACATACAACTACCTGCTGCTTCAAGGCAGCCTAACTATTCCCCTGAATGGCTACAGAAAGCCAGCGTATCGCTAGTACTGAAACAGCAATCCAGGTGCTACAGAAAAATAAAGAAAATGGAAATGCCTAGTAATAACAGCTAAAGGACATCTCCAGTCTAAATACAGAGGTAAGTATCGGTGAGGATTGTCTAAAGTCTCAAAATAGCATCGGCTCAAACTAACTAAAGTCTCGTAGAGAAGCCTAATAGTATCAACTAAAGGACAACTCCAATCTACATATAGAAATTAGCATCGGCTAAAACTATCTAAAGTATCAGTTAAAATTAATTAGCATCGGCTAAAAAATGTCTAAAGGTCTCTCTGAAGTCTCAGTGTATCGCTAGTACTGAAACAGCAATCCAGGTGCTAAAGAAAAATAAAGAAAATGGAAATGCCTAGTAATATCAGCTAAAGGACATCTCCGGTCTAAATACAGAGGTAAGTATTGGTGAGGATTGTCTAAAGTCTCAAAATAGCATCGGCTCAAACTAACTAAAGTCTCGTAGAGAAGCCTAATAGTATCCACTAAAGGACAACTGCAATCTACATATAGAAATTAGCATCGGCTAAAACTATCTAAAGTATCAGTTAAAGTTAATTAGCATCGGCTAAAAAATATCTAAAGGTCTCTCTGAAGTCTCGACGCGCGTTTCGGCGTTATCAAATACTCCTTTATCAAGAGCAACTTGTAAAGTGATTGGGACTTGCTTATAAAGGGCAATAGCCGCACCCCCAAAAACTCCATCCTCCAATCGGAGCCCTCAGAAATGGCGGAACATAACAGGTCGCCTCACCTTGAATGTTAAACCAATGAGGAGAGGTGGGCGTAATGCTCACATTGTCTCAGTGTAGTGATGGCACGGAGTCAATCAAGAGAGGTGGGCGTGATGCTCACGTTGTCTCCCTGTAATGATGACATATATGGCAAAGCGCCAATCAGGAGAGGTGGGCGTGATGCTCACGTTGTCTCCCTGTATCTAAGGGGAGGAGTTACTATGTCATGGTAACATGCATGGCACAACGCCAGAGAAGTAATCAGACAAAATCGCTTGAGTTGTTAAACATAGATACAATGTAACATTGGCAAAGAAACTAGATGTGTTGGCAAATATAATGTGACTAAATTGCTCACACAGAATCATGTGTTGCTGATAGAATATTTTGTTTCACAATAAAAATGGATAGTGCTGTCTGAAAATAAATAATGTACTTCTTAGCGTGAGTATTCTAATGTCTAGGTTGCTAGGCACATGAATAAGCCTAAATGAATAAATTAAATAGATTGAATGACTACACGATGTAAGGTATAAAAAACAAGAAAAACAAAAAAAGAAATAGCCAAATTTAAATTGCTTAGAAATGAGCACAAAGAGATTTTTATTGTATAAAAGTTCATACAAATATAGTAAGAGAAGTACTTACAAAGATGAAACGACCAGGCAGAGCGTCACAAATCCATACAATGCCAGACCATACATTAAAGGTCATTGCCAAATAAATATATTGAGTAGGTAAATGATTAACAACTAGAATGGAAAATGCAGGCAGGGGGAGGGTCTATATGCACATAAACATTAATCTTAAAGTAAGAGTAGTCCCAAACAATCTAATCTAAGATGAGAGATTCTAAATATACCCTATGATGTGTACTAAAAAGATCACACAAAATCATAAATAAACTAATTCACAAACTAGTGAGACCGGCAAATAAGAAATAATAATGAATGACATGGAGGGCTTTGTAAATTCAAAGCCCAATCAGATAAACGGAGAAAAGGAAAAACCTTCATTGAAGCCTTTAGGGTTAAGAGTTTTCAGTTTGTAGATCCACCTACATTCTTTTTGATGCAGGGTTTTATCAAAATCCCCCCGTCTTTGGTCATGTTTGACAAGCTCTAGACCACAGAACCGTATGTCTTTAGAAGATCCTCCATGTTGTTCCTTTAAATGTCTTGAGATGGGGGTATCAAGACGGTTCTTGGGTGATCTAACGTGTTCCTTGATGCGTTCTTTAAATGGACGGAACGTTTTGCCCACATACATCAAATTGCAACTACATAAAAGGAGATACACTACCCCCGCTGAGTTGCAATTGAAGAAGTGGGCGATCTGATAAGTTTGTTTGCCCTCACTATCCGTAACTTCCTTTGAGTTTCTAAGGATGTTTCTGCAGGCTACACATCTTCCACAGCTATATGAACCAACGGGAATCTTTCGACCAAGCCATGTGGTATTAACAGGTTGTTTAAGAGTAAAATGACTGGGTACAAGAATATCACAGAGGTTCTTACCCTTCCTTGCTGTGATTGAAACCTGGGGACCCAAAATATCTTTTAAATGGTTGTCTTTAAGTAGAATAGGCCAGAACCTCTGCATAGAGTTTTTGACTTCATCCCACCCAGTATCGAATGTACCAATCATCCTAATGGTTTTATTGGTAGTCTTATCTGGTACTGGGGAGTCTGACAAGAGGTCTGATCTGTCCGTTGTCAGTGCTCTCTTGTAAGCTCTCTTAAGGCATCTATTAGGATATTGAACTGTTGTCTCAAGATCTTAGCTTTCATTTGGAAATCCGCAAGATCTGTACAATTGCGTCGTAATCTGAGGTATTGCCCCGTAGGGATACCCTGTTTTAAAGATCTTGGATGGCAACTGTTCCATTTGAGGAGGGAATTAGATGCCGAGGGTTTCCTAAATAGAGTTGTAATTAGAGACCCATCGTCAGTGATCGAAATTGTAAGATCCAGGAAGTTTAGTGTAGAACCTCCAAACTCCGCAGTAAATCTCAGGTTATCATCATTCACATTAAGGAAGGACACAAATTCGTCAAACTCATTGCGGTTACCCTGCCATACTAGAATGACATCATCAATATATCTGTACCAAACGATAATTTTGGACAGAAAGGGTGATAGAGTAGTTGATGTCTTTATCTGTTCCTCCCACCACCCTAGATGGAGGTTGGCATATGAGGGTGCACAGGCAGTGCCCATGGCTGTGCCACGTGTCTGATGGTAGTATTTATTATGGAACAGAAAATAATTGTGGCACAGGATAAATTTCAATAGCTAAAGAGTGAATGTTGTATGTGCCTGGTGTACCGGGCCCCTTTGATCAAGAAAGTACTTGACATGTTCAATGCCTCTCTGGTGTGGAATAGAGGAATACAGGGCCTCAACATCAAGGCTACATAGATTCACGGTTGGTTCAATATGGATTTTAGAAAGTAGAGAAAGTGCCTGCTTAGTATCCCTGATGTGGGAAGGGAGCTTCTCAACAAACGGTCTGAGGATCTGGTCGATATATAGACTACCATTTTGGGTTAGATTATCGACCCCAGACACTATTGGTCGTCCAGGTGGATCATCCATGTTTTTGTGGACTTTTGGCAGGCAGTAGAAGGTTGCTACCCTCGGATAGCGATTCAAAATAAAAAAGTATTCATCATTTGAGAGCAACCCTCCACTGCGGCCTTCATCCAGAATACACTTATATTTCTCTAAAAAAGAGTTAGTAGGATCAGAAGGGAGAATGGAATAGGTGTCAACATTCCCCAGAACTTTCAACACCATGTTTTCATAGTTGGATGTGTCCATAACCACAACATTCCCTCCTTTGTCTGCCTGTTTTATAGTCACATGATCATTATCTCTCAGTGATTTTAAGGCAGTCTGTTCATCTTTAGAAAGATTATCGTTGGGAAAGGAACGGAAGTTTGAGCAGTCAATTTCATCCAACTCACTTTTCACAGCCTCAAGAAAAAGGTCAATGTTTCTAAAGGATGCAAAGTTAGGAGTGAAACGGCTTTTGGATTTCAGATTCGTATATGTAGTTGATAATTGAGCATCATTATCGTCAAGAAAAGAAACCAGATTGTCAAGGCCATCCATGTCTCTAATAGAGAGACCCAGAGAAGATGCTTTCTTTTCTTTAATCATTTCATGAAATTTAAATAGGGCCAATTTACGTACAAATAGGTGTAAATCTTTTGTCCATGTGAATCTATCGAATGTTGGAGTGGGTACAAAAGACAGCCCCTTTTCCAAGATTTTACAATGGGATTTGTCTAATTGAAAAGAAGATAGGTTAATCACCTGTAGTTTTGGGATATCACCTTGTTGCATAACAGGGCCAGATTTTAATATCGCCCCTCCCCCCTCTCCTCCCTCCCTTTCCCTGATCCCTGGATTGATAACGAGTATGATAACTTGGAAAGGTCTCCTGGTGGTCTATCTCTAAAAAATCAACTCCTTTTTTCAAGATGCCACGTGGATTGCTAGTATTGGGTAGGGGTGGGGATGGGGGTTGTGAGTTTAGAGGTGTAGAGATGGAATCAGTATCTGAGGACTCATAGTCAGAAGTCATGTAGTTCTCAGAATTTTGTCTCACACGACGAGTTGGAAAATTATAAATATTCCCTGATTGGTAGTCCCTGGAGTCTCTAATGAATTTCTGGTGTTTCCGAAACTTAATCGAATCTTGATAACGATCAAGATTCAGTTTCAGCTTACTTTCAAGAGAGAGAAAACTGGATTCACTTTTAAACACATCAAGTTTCTCAATTTCCTCACTCAGTTTCAAATTAATATTGTCCAATTTTGCTCTTTCAAACATACAGATGATCTCCATAAACCTTTTAGAACATGTACTGGCAGATAGTTCCCATTCTTTCATAAAGTCGGGATTGTCTGTGTAGGTTGTTGGTATATTTCTAACACGAAGCCCTCTTGGTATCATATCTTTTTTGATGTAATTTTCTAAAGAGGACACTTCCCAACATGTCCTAATCTGCTGTTTATAAAGTTTAGTTACTGTGTTAAAAGATTGGTTAATGTCAGGAGAAGTAAAATTATTTTCTAAATTCTCATTTGAGAAGACATTCTCGGCATCTTTGCACCATGTGTTGAAATCCTGTCTATTGGCTAAAAAGCCGGCCATAGCTAAATAAAGTGATCGGTAACCTAGGTATTAAAACCTTGAAAAGTCAAAATAAACGAGGGAAGGAGTTGTGGAGGTAGACACACCCCCACTGCTCCTTCAGAAAAGAGGTTACAGGAGGTAAGAGGGGCTTAACCCCGGGTTGAAGTAGTGAAAAAGAACAGAAAAGAATGAGAGGGGAGATCTATGCCCAAAACAGGGGGAAGATCACCCAAACCATTCAAAGAAACCTCCTAATATTGAGAGTCACATGAAGTAGGGTAGATAACATTTATTAGTATTGGTAAAAAATACAAGAAATAATAATAATAACTAATAGTACCGGATCTATCCAGTAGCCCTAAATAAGGGGACTAGAAAAACAAGTCCAGTAGAGTGATGTAGACGGATATATAAGTTAGACATGAACAGCCCATCTATATATAGAGTGTCTCAATATGTGCTATGAAAAAAGGCACGTGATAAGAGAGATATACACAAAAAATATATATATGGAGGTGGAGGTAACTAAGTTGCTTCTAAAGATCACCTATACACCCTCACAGAGCACTGTTCTAACCTGGACTAATACATACAACTACCTGCTGCTTCAAGGCAGCCTAACTATTCCCCTGAATGGCTACAGAAAGCCAGCGTATCGCTAGTACTGAAACAGCAAACCATAATGCTTAGAATGCTGGCTGCCTGCACATGGTGACAGAGTGCCCTATAAGTGTTTCGGTGCTCTTGAGATGCACCTTCGTCAGGTACCCCTGACGAAGGTGCATCACAAGAGCACCGAAACGCGCGTCGGGTTATTTTGGAGGGGGGTCTTCTTTACCCTCATCTTTTTCACTTATAGGGCACTCTGTCACCATGTGCAGGCAGCCAGCATTCTAAGCATGGCTCTGCACATTTAGCACACTGTTTTTTCACTATTCACTTTATCTCTCTCTTATGCTCTATACCTCCTAATATGTGGCATATTATATAGCAGATCCATTTGTGGATATATTTTGTCTATTCAATAATTTTGGACTTAGTTTATATGTGGCAGCTATTATGATAGATACTACTCTTAATACATTTTATTTTTTGGATTATTTTATATCCAATATATAGTATCTATTTATACTCTTCTGCTTATTCAGTTACTTATGTCCCAATATGCTAGCAATTGAGTACATGGCAGTTAACATTATAGATACTTTTTTGATACAATTAACTGATTGAATTATTTTCAATAGATCCAACATATAGTATCTATTTATACTTTTCTGCTTACTCAGCCTCTAATGTTCCAATATGCTAGCAATCTAGTATTATATCTTATATAATGCCACAGCTTGAGACTTACTAGGTAAAAGCAAGTCCTTAATGTCTCTTATATATTCTTTGGATGTATTGATACCAGCCTGCAGTCACAGATATTGACCTATGAAGCATTATATATTAAAGGCTAAACCTGTGTACTGCAGTATCTACCTTTGGAGACATTAGGAAGGGAGTTTTTTTGCCATTAGGCAGTTATTTTCTACTTTCACCTGACCCATTTTTCTATTATTGTATTTTCTTATTATATATATATCTCTATATCTCACTTTGTTTAGAATCATTATTATTCATTATTCCAGTGGATACTCAGGTATTAGTTATTTTGAGTATCTTATAGTTTTCCTAATCAGGGGTTATGCCCCAAGACACAACTGGAGTGTCTTATAAGGTGTGACCATCTACAGGCTAAGTGGTCTAGTCTATTTTTTAGACAGCCATTGCCTGTAGACGGCTTTCTTTTTTCTTATTTTTAATTATTATTTCATTTTTATAATATATATATATATACACACAATATATATCTAGTTAATATATATTATATATACATGTGTCTAATGTATATATTAATAAAAATGCACTTAGTATGACGTTATATATAAGATATTTATATATATACTGCTCAGAAAAAATAGGGAACACGAAAATAACACATCCTAGATCTGAATGAATTAAATATTCTTCTGAAATACTTTGTTCTTTACATAGTTGAATGTGCTGACAACAAAATCACACAAAAATTAAAAAATGGAAATCAAAATTTTCAACCCATTGAGGTCTGGATTTGGAGTCACACTCAAAATTAAAGTGGAAAAACACACTACAAGCTGATCCAACGTTGATGTAATGTCCTTAAAACAAGTCAAAATGAGGCTCACTAGTTTGTGTAGCCTCCACGTGCCTGTATGACCTCCCTACAACGCCTGTGCAAGCTCCTGATGAGGTGGCAGATGGTCTCCTGAGGGATCTCCTCCCAGACCTGGAATAAAGCATCTGCCAACTCCTGGACAGTCTGTGGTGCAACGTGATGTTGGTGGATGGAGCGAGACATGATGTCCCAGATGTGCTCGATTGGATTCAGGTCTGGGAAATAGATGGGCCAGTCCATAGCATCAATGCCTTCGTCTTGCAGGAACTGCTGACACACTCCAGCCACATGAGGTCTAGCATTGTCTTGCATTAGGAGGAACCCAGGGCCAACCGCACCAGCATATGGTCTCACAAGGGGTCTGAGGATCTCATCGCGATACCTAATGGCAGTCAGGCTACCTCTGGCGAGCACATGGAGGGTTGTGTGGCCCCCCAAAGAAATGCCACCTACACCATTACTGACTCACTGCCAAACCGGTCATGCTGGAGGATGTTGCAGCAGAACGTTCTCCACGGCGTCTCCAGACTCTGTCACGTCTATCACATGTGCTCAGTGCTTTTATCTGTGAAGAGCACAGAGCGCCAGTGGCGAATTTGCTAATCTTGGTGTTCTCTGGCAAATGCGAAACGTCCTGCACGGTGTTGGGCTGTAAGCACAACCCCGACCTGTGGACCTCGGGCCCTCATATTGCCTCATGTAGTCTGTTTCTGACCGTTTGAGCGGACACATGCACATTTGTGGCCTGCTGGAGGTCATTTTGCAGGTTTCTGGCAGTGCTCCTCCTGTCTCTCCTTGAACAAAGTTGGAGGTAGCGGTCCTGCTGCTGGGTTGTTTCCCTCCTATGACCTCCTCCACATCTCCTGATGTACTGGCCTGTCTCCTGGTAGCGCCTCCATGCTCTGGACACTACGCTGACAGACACAGCAAACCTTCTTGCCACAGCTCGCATTGATGTGCCATCCTGGATGAGCTGCACTACCTGAGCCACTTGTGTGGGTTGTAGACTCCGTCTCATGCTACCACTAGAGTGAAAGCACCGCCAGCATTCAAAAGTGACCCAAACATCAGCCAGGAAGCATAGGAACTGAGAAGTGGTCTGTGGTCACCATCTGCAGAACCACTCCTTTTATTGAGGGTTGTAACGGACCGTTTTGCACACAAGGGGTAAAAACCGTTTAGGCGATCGGCCCCCTTTCCAGAGATACAGGCACAGCTACTGCAGAACACCAAACTCCCAAACTGGATACAAAATAGCACTCCAACTCCCGAACTGGAACCTCCCAAATAGCTGCTAGCAGACGAACAGGAAAAGCAGCTTATACTCCTGGCAATCAGTCTCTAACAGCATACAGTGAATCCCCCCAAGAACGAGACAAGGCTCTGTGTTGAGGGTCAAGCAGTGGTCTGTTTAATGAGGGCTACCTGCCCAGTATTTATACAGGTCTCCCACCTGGTGGACACTCCCCTAGGGGACCAAATGGGAGACTGTGACAAGGGACAGACAAGTAGACAAATAGGACACACAGTCACAGTATTTCCCACAATGCATCCTGGCTTCCCCCCCTCTGCCCTGGGAGATAATTGGGAAGTAACTCAATTATCTCCCAAGACAAAGGCAAAACTCCATTACACACGTGGGGACACAAAACCAGTATTATACTTTAAAATACATAAAGTAACATTTATTCCACAAAACACAGACATGTAACATATCCCCAGATAGCTCAGGTCTGAGTGCACATTATTAGGTGAATGGCACTCAGACCACACGAATACAGTTTAATCGCCATGGAGCCAAAGTCTTTACAGTCAGTTTCATACGAATGGGCTCCATGGGATTCCTATCTGGGGTATAATACATTCGAACAAAAATACCGAACACCGGGCCGTTCGTGCACTTCCACTGAACAAGAAGGGAGGTCGGCGGCTTCAGCGGTGTTTGAGCAAAACTGTGTCCGATTTTAGTTCCATGAAAATAGAGGCGAACACCGCTGTGCATTCGTATGTTTTAAAATGGCCGCGACCTCGTGTTCGGGATACGAATGGCGGCCACCCTGCATTCATCAATTAAGCTGCGGTTAACCGCAGCTTCAGGGAGGTTAATTGCCGGCACACTCCAGCTCCCAGGTGGTCTATTCATTCGTGCGGTTGTTCGGTAGATTGAAACTACCGAACAACCTGCAGAAAAGCACGAATACAGCTTTTCTGCAGGCAAAATAAAGTCTTTTAAAAGGGGGCCATAGTCCAAAGGCAGCAGGCGAGCAACCAGGCTTCTCCAATGCAATGTGGCGAGATTGGTCTCGTCACAGGGGTGTCTTGCCAATTGCCTATAATTTCCACCTGTTGTCTATCCCATTTGCACAACAGCATGTGAAATTGATTGTCACTCAGTGTTGCTTCCTAAGTGGACAGTTTGATTTTACAAAAGTGTGATTGACTTGGAGTTACATTGTGTTGTTTAAGTGTTCCCTTTATTTTTTTGAGCAGTGTATATACACACACACACACACACATATATCTTATATATAACGTCATACTAAGTGCATTTTTTTATTAATATATACATATATTAATATAGAAATACACTTAAAGTAAAATTAGACACATATTTATATATATATTGTAACAAACCACCTCTTTTACAGGTAGGATTTTGTCACAGATTTTACGGTAACCTCAGCCTTCTAGGGTATACAAAGTCCAGGACACACCCAGTTCAGTTTTCCTTTTTATTTGATAAGAAAACAGGTGTTTTAAATAATAATAAACAAAACACAATTCCTTGCTCTTTCTTGAGCTCTTACTAAACAGAAATAACTATCTGTAATTGGGTGGCTTTCCCACTTACCAATTTCCAAGAAAACAAAATTGATTTCCAATGAACACAATTACTCGCTCTCTACTTCAGCTCTCCTAGCTCGCTTTTCCCCCTCCCTCTGCAGCAGGCTGATCTCTTCTTTTAAAGGCCTGTCTGCTAATTGACCAGCTACAGGTGAGTGTCAGTTAGTTCACATCTCTGGAACTCTTAGGTTAAATCCAAGTTGTGGTCTGTTACAGAGCAACTAGTGCTGTTGGAGCACTGGCCCACCCTGCTCTCCAAATGCTCTGCCCCAGGGACCCATACTGTGTTTTGCAGGGTATCAGCAATGTATATTGCAAGCTTAACATGTCTCCCTGAGACATTTATTTGAAAAAATCTCTGGCTGCTGTTTAGCAAAGCAGGCCTGATCTATCTTCCTTCAACCACTTTTCCACATTTTCGCTCACAATATATATATACAAACATATATATATATATATATACACATACATATAAATATATATATATATATATATATAAATATATATATACATATATCTACATATTCATATATATATATATATATATATATATATATATATATTTAACTCATTAACTTTATTTTTTTTTTTTTAAAGTAATATTTTCTTAAACTTGTTTTTTACTTTTTCACCAGCAGGGGGACTGCCTGTCAGTTCAGGCAGTCCCCCTGTTGGCAGCACTTATTGTAGCCATGTGACCGCTCTTTTAGAGTGGTCACATACCCCCTGGGGGTCCTAAATTGCAGATGGGGGATCGGTAACTACATGGGGAGGGAGAGGGAGGGAGGGAGGGTAGGGGGTTAATTTTTGTATTTAATAATTTTTTTTGAGTTCCTCAACCCCTCAAGGCACTCAGTACAGGCAGAGCATCGGGTGCCCGGCAGTGAGCGGTGGGTATTCCACGATGCCTCGATATCGAGGCATCATGTAATACCCTTAGAGCGGTTGGAAGCGATCATGATTGCTTCCAGCGCTCATTTTGGCCGCGGACCTACAGGATACGTCAGCGGTCGCTAAGGACCATTTTTTGGCTGACGTACCCTATACGTCCGTGGTCACTAAGGGGTTAAAGTAGGATGTCATGTACTGAATATTATGGGCACCTTGTAAGATACCAAATAGTGTTATAACCGGTAGACAACTATAGGGGTTTGATCATTAAACATGATGATTTGAGATTCATTTAAAAAAATTTAGGTTAAAATAGAAAAGTTGGACAAAATGGCAATTTTAGCAAACTTTTATACAATTTTACCTTTTTTTAGCCATACTTAGACATTTTCTTTTTTAGTCACCAGAGCTCACTGTTAGAAACATAAACGTATAATAATAATCTATAGTTCATTTTAATTATCGAATTAATACATTTAGGTCAGAAGTGGCCTAAATGTTTTACTTTAGTTTTCATTGTCATAATTGTTTGTTTAGTGTTAATGTATACAATGGTTCCTGGATATTAAACTATCAGATTACTACATGTATTTTCATTATGGATTATTCTGCAACATGTAAAAGTATTAAACCTGAAGGACCACTATAGTGCCAGGAAAACAAACTCAGGGTCCCACTCTCGCCGGGCTCTAGGGGGAGGAAGGGGTTAATCACTTACCTTTCTCCAGCGCCAGGCTCCCTCGGCGCTGGGGACTCTCCTCCCTCTTTCGACGTCATCCCCTAAATGCGCATGTGCGGCAAGACCTGCGCGCGCATTCAGTTGGTCCATAGGAAAGCATTTCCCAATGCTTTCCTATGGACGGCAGCGTCTTCTCACAGTGAGAAGCATGGAAGCGCCTATAAGCGGCTGTCAATGAGACAGCCACTAGAGGCTGCATTAACCCTAATGTAAACATAGCAGTTTCTCTTTTCCGTAATGCATATTCTACCCTTAAGACACATGATGGAAAATGTTCATCGTTTACTAAAATTAACCCCTGATTGGCGTGATTGCGGCAATCAATGCTGCAGTCTGTCTCGCTGTCCAAGGCAGAGGGGCAGCAAAAAATTGCACCACCCCAGCCTATGTGATCGCTCTGAAAGCCAGTCAGAGAGATCAAATGTGCTGCAGTGACTCCTGATGTGCCTCCCTGCACTTCAGTGTTCAATGTGAAGTGCAGGGAGACGGATCAGTGCTGATCAGTGCAAAAAAAATATTAGTTAAAATTCCCACCCCCTTTATCCAGTTCTAATAAAAATTAACCTCTTCCCTGTCAGTTGATCATTGACTGCAATGTTCAAAATACAGATCACCGTATTTTACATATATATACATATTGTTTTGTTTTTTTATCCCCTGAGGATTAACCTTTTTTTTTTAACACTTAGGGGTTAAATTTATTTAATTAATTATTTAATTTTTTAAAAATTATATCCTTAGCTAGCTAGGATGGATAGAAGCTAGTGGGAAATTGGGGGAATTAGTGTTAGGCTACTTAGGGGTTAATAGCAAAAAAAGTGTAATAAAGTTAAAAAAAAAGCTTTAAAAAGTAAAAATATGTTTCCATGCCTTTTGATCTCTGACTGCAGTGATCAAAATACAGATTTCAGTATTTCAGTTTCTTTTTAACCCCTTAAGGACCAAACTTCTGGAATAAAAGGGAATCATGACATGTCACACATGTCAAGTATCCTTAAGGGGTTAAACCATCAAGGGTTACATTTGTTTAATTACTTATTTAAATAAATACATTTTTGTGTTAGGCTAGATAGGGGTTAACAGTAAAAAAAGATTTAATAAAGTTTGAAAAAGTTAAAGTTAAAAAAATAAAATATCACTTCACTTGGTACAAACTAGCGAAAAAATTATCCCATGCTAAAGTTCAAAAAAATGCCTTTTGAAATACCCCGAGGTGTATTCTTTAAGGAATACTGCTAAACTACTACAAAATGGGACATGGACTCCGTATAAAAATGAAAAGTTTGAAAAAAATAAAATGGCTGTGTCTCAAATGTGCCCCTTTAACATCCAGATATAGTTTTCAGAGGTACATACGGGGTATTCCTGTACTCAAGCGACATAGTTGCAACATATACAATAAAAGCTCCCAATGTGCATGTCAAAAAGGCAGTAAAAAATGCTTATTACCACTACATTTGGTACAGACAAATGAAAAAATTATCCTACTTTTCAGTTCAAAATATGCCCTTGCAATACCTGGGAAGTCTTCTTTAGGAAATGTGGTGTAGTCTTGGGGGTAGTTTGAATTAGCAACCTGCTAAACTACTCCAAAATGGAACACTGACCCATCAACACCATCTATGAAAATTAACACTTAAAATCCTGAAATTGGCATGTCTCTTTTACATCACTGTAACTTCACAAGATTCTAAAAACTAAAATAGCATTGTCTTTTAAATGGCATTGTAGCTTCACAGAATAGAACCAAATGCATTTAATTGTGGTATTGTTGTACTCAGCAGATGTTGATGAAGAGAATATGGGGTTTTGTATAGGAATAGCATGTACCAACTTTATGAACTACATATTAAACTTGTTATGTATCTGTACGTCAAAAAACTGCAAAACACATTTTTACTAAGATATTTAGCAGAGATTTGTAGTGAAATGGCTCTGTAAAAGTTTTAAAATAACCTTGGGTAAATAGCCTGTGATATCGACTTTATATAAATATATACTTTTGTTGGGCAAATTTTTTTTCTGGGATGGCTATTAAACTTACAAGACAAACATACCAACTCCTAAAATTGTTGCTCATTTAAATTTTATTTTACACCTCATATTTTGTGACCAGTAACTTTGAAAATAAACTGAAATCCTTAAAATATTATGTACTCTCTAAATCAATACACATTAAATAATTTATATTGAATTACTTTTCCTAAGCTGGACTTATGCATACAGAATTATTGCCAAAACTGTTTTTTTTTTTCTTGTTTGGTTTGTTTTTTCATTTGTTTTATAATAAATAAAAATGTATATATGTATATGTCACAGCAAATTTTTTCCTTTACAAAACGGTCTATAATATGTGTTGGGCCAATAAACAAAAATAATGCAAATTGTAGTTGAACACAAACAGCCAAACATGCAAAAATTGCTTGTATCCATAAGCCTTAAGGACCAAACTTCTGGAATAAAAGGGAATCATGACATGTCACACATGTCATGTGTCCTTAAGGGGTTAAGTTACCCTTATCCTTAATAAGCAATAAACAAAAGCATTCTTTGCATTTTTTTGCTGTTTGTGTCCAACCACAATTTGCATTTTTCCAGTTTCTGAAGCTGTATCCTTGAACGGTTAATATGGGTACTTCATTTAGCCAGGCAACTGCAGTAGTATGGGTATTATGCATAGATGCCTTTTTGTGTTATATTCTGTTGGCATCTCTGGGAATCCTTGTTTCCCAAATGCCATCTGACGCTTTACACATACGAATATTTAGCGAATGTTGCCCTTTTTACTCATGTCACTTATTCATTAAAATTGTGTGTTTGCTTCTAAGCAAATATTTCTAAGCCTATTTGCATAACCCACACTGTGTCCTTAAAATGATAAACAGATTAAATTAAGATTTTTCAAAATGTACATTGTTTTAATGTTTTAAGAAAAAAAATCTAATCTAAAGGTTTGGTGAGATAAACAGATAGGAAATGACTTTTAAACTTTTTATAATAAATATGTTATTATTTTTTTTTATTTATGTTTGATACAATATTGAGAAATAAAACTGTTGGATATATTTATTTTTTTATATATATGTTTACATGTTTTATGAATTAATTTGGATGTTCAGGAGTTATATTGCATAGGCTCAAGTATAAACTGGACACTTTTATTTGCAAAATACAAAGATCTGTAAAGTTCAGCTATTGTATGATGAAAGTTGGTTAACAAGAAAGCAATTTCCCCAAGGAAAGTATGAAGGCTTTTCATTCACTGTTATTAAAATTATGTGATGGTTCCACAACTGTAATTATGCATCTGCAATCGGCTTTCCCAAGAGACCTGCCTATTGCTAGAGATGTAAAGAAGAGAACAGAAACTTTCAAGTGGAAAGCAATTATTTATTTAACTTAACTTATTTCACTTATTCTATTACAAACTTAATATATTTGTATTCAATATCTTCAACAGACTTAGTCTTAAAAAATAAAAAAGTTCAATAAATAATATAAGAAATATACTACTTAGATCACTTTTACTTTAAGCAAATATTCCACATCAAAATAAATAAGCTAAAAAAAATGTTGAACTTTTAAACGTGTTAAAAGTTTAAAAGTCTAAAATAATTAAAACAATAATTATAATAAACACACATAAAGTCAGCAATAAAATAATTTGTGTATGAAATGTCATAAAATATTATATATATATATATATATAATTTTTTTTTATTTCACAAATAATAATAACAGACCATTTTATAAACTAAAGTGCTTTTTTACTTCTTTTAAATTGTATTTGGAAATTTAAATAACACATGATTATATAAATACAATATATATAGGTAGCAAAACTGAAAGAATATGTTATTTTTTTACTTTGGCTATTTTTCCTTACATTTGAAATTAATTTAGAAATTTCACTTTAGTGAATAACTCTCCCTATCTCAACAACATTCCCACAAATACCATGTAATCATGAGTAAAAAAATGATATTCTGTAGGTCCTAAATATCTGACCATATTGTGAGGTACCTTTAGCAATAGTCATCTGTTTTATTAAAGCAACCAAAATGGCAGTGCTTCAATAAAACACTAGTTTTGATTATAGCTATCCTTGTTGTGCTCGACCCTCTACCTGATAAATGGTAAAAACCAAACAAAAACATAAACTTATCTCTAATTCAGCACTGAGCTGCCATTGGAGGGATTAAGAGGAAGAATGTGATCGGGGGAGGACATGGGCACCACAGAAAGGGAGTGTGCTGCCACTGGCTGTCTGTCACCAGCAAACTGTGTGTGCTGATGATAGAGGCTACATTTGCACATAATTCACAGAACTCTAGCCCAGGTTGGCTAATGATGGTCCAGTAATGCAGTTGGAGGTGGAGTTACACATCTGACAGCAGAGACGTTAAGCTCTGTATGTGCAGCATCTTACAACAAAATACAGACTTTAAGCACCACAACAACTTTAAATTGCTGAAGTTGTCATGGTGCTTGGAGTAGCCCTTTAAGAATGGCTTTTGGAATACATGTTTTAGGGCCTGAAAGAACTAAACAAACATCCATAGACAGCTCTTCTCAGATTTTATATTTCATCATTGTAAAATGGTTGCATGGTATTCTTGGAGATTTCCATGGTACTCCAGAATAAAACACTAAATACGGAGAATAAGGTGGATGCCAAATTGATGCACCAGGATGTTGTGTATGTGTAGTGACTAAGCATTGTGTGTTTAGTATTTGAGTGTTGTATGTGTGAATGGGAGATTAAGTATGTGCAGGTGCTGGTTGAGTGTTGTGTGTTAGAGTTTTTGCAAGAGTAATGTTTGTGTGTGCTTAGACGAGCAGTGTGTTGTGTATGTGGGATGCAGTCTGAGTCTGAGCCCTGGGCCACTGCCTATAGCACCTAATGCGTAATCCGGCTATGGTTAAATATATGTATATTTATATATTTGGGTATTTTATTTTACTTGGGTTACAACTTGGGTAGATACGTTGATGTCATTATTATATAACTTTAAACATTTGTTGAAATTTTTAGAATTCTTAGTAACAGAAAAAATGTTTAATGTAAATTAAGTTTTATACAAAATTGTGGTGACAAGAGGAATAAATGTGACAATGCTTCTCAGCACCAACCCATATAAATTAAGAAAGGTTAGAATTTAGGTAAAATTGGACTTTTCTGTATGACTCAAAAATTTGAAATTTGTGAAATGCATCTAAACTGGAGCCTTCCAAATTATTTTTAAGACATATTTTGTGGTAATTACAGTGAGCATACAGCAACCCAGGTAGCTATCAGCAGTCAATCTAGACACCATATTGTTCTAATAAATTCAAATGTAGCTTCTGTTCTATTCATTTTCAACAGAACAGAAAAAAGGTAGAAAGCTCTTATAGGAAAATTAGTTATTAGTAATCATTAGTTAGGTGATTACAAAGTACCTTACGTTTAATGAGTTTTAGGCTACCTGCACCTTACTCATAGACAATTACTACTCAACACTGACATTTTAGGCTTAGGATATTATCTAATATATGTTTTTCCATATTAGATTATGAATACATTTTATTCACCAATAATTATTAGACATGTGCATGGCAAAAAAAAAAATAGCTCAAACTGTTCAATATTTGTTCATAGGGCATTTTGGCTTGGATAAATTTTGTTCAGGGAAGCAACTTGGGGAAACAATTTGTACAAACCATGGGAAACGGCACCTATTGCTGTGCAACGATGCAAACATTGCTCCAATACTGCTTCCTACTGACTATGCAATATAAATAATTTTTCTGATGCCTAGTGTTAGTTGTCAAAATAATTTTATTATATCTGTCTTAATAAAAATATTAAGTAAGAGACCTTTTGTTTGTTGTGATAGATTGTTTTTCCTTTGCAACCTTGTATTAATGAAAAATGGGGAGCAGCAACAGAATCCAGAGTCATTTTAAGTAGAAAAAAAAAGGAGATTTTACAAAAAATAATAGACAAATGTAAGTGAGCAATGGACGACCCACCCACTCCTTCCACCCTGAGAAGAACAAAGCTTGCCACACATCTAGTCTGATTGTCCTTCATTGTGGGAAAAACAGTGCCCATTTTTAAAATGTTTTTTCAAGAAGGAGGGTCACTCACACTACAGACAGTGGAAAAGCTTTGTCCTTCTCAAGATGAAAAAGGAAAACGGGTGATGAATTGCCAACTCACTCTCCCTGAGAAAAAGTAGTATCAATCCTTCAGTATGGAAAAGAGCATTGGCCTTTCAGCTTAGGCCAACTGCGTCTTCAGAGGTCACAGGTGTAGTCATGCTGCAAGACATAGCCAGGCAGGGTAAAACCACTTCATTTAAAAAATGAGGGAAAAGCAGCATCAGCATGAGTAACGTAAATTATTTCCAAAAAAGGTAATTTAAAAAACAAAAAAATGCATGGAAAACGTGAATGTGCAATAGATGAACCCCCCTGGGGTTTTTGAACCGCACTTATCACTTTGCACCCACCACTTGGTGATGTCTATGTGTATATAGATATGATCTTTTAAATTTCACTATTCATTTTTTCTGACTCCTTTATCCGTCTTAGTTTGATTACCAGGTAGAGAGGTCTACTGCTATTTCTTTACTAACTCCTCTACCGTATTGCTGTTTATTGGTATGCATACTTATCTATTGCTTACCATTCTTTTGATATCCTATCTCCTATTTTGTATTATATAGTGGATCTAAGCAATAATTGCCAGCAGTGTACTGGTTAAATTTCATTAACTCTCCTATGCACACAGAGACAATTTAACCATCTCAACCCTGGTTTTCTTTATAACTATTTTAGTGGGGCAACTGATTGATTTTATATATGCGTTATACTAATAGGCCTGCACAATAAAGCCTTCTTACTCTACGCATCATACAGGTTGAGATATAACCCTGTGTATACTTATTAATAGTGATGTCCCAAACTATTCGCTGGCGAATAGTTCCTGGCAAACATAGCTTGTTCGCTTTCGCCACGGATGGCGAACATATGCGCTGTTCGGTCCGCCCCCTATTCGTCATCATTGAGTAAACTTTGACCCTGTACCTCACAGTCAGCAGACACATTCCAGCCAATCAGCAGCAGACCCTCCCTCCCAGACCCTCCCATCTCCTGGACAGCATCCATTTTACATTCATTGTGAAGCTGCATTCTTAGTGAGAGGAGGGACAGTGTAGCTGCTGCTGATTTGATAGGGAAATTGATAGCTAGGCTAGTGTATTCAGTGTCCACTACAGTCCTGAAGAACTCATCTGATCTCTGCTGTAAGAACAGCACCCCAAAAAGCCCTTTTTAGGGCTAGAACATCAGTCTGCTTTTTTTTTTCTGTGTAATGTAATCTGTTGTCACAGTAGCTTGCACGCATAGTACCACTAATCGAAAAAAAAAATGACAGGCAGAGGCAGGCCACCCCGCAGGGGCCGTCATGGTCGTGGTGCTGTGATTCCCTTTGGCCCTAGAATAATGTCCAGTGTTCAGAGGCCACGTACCCTGAACTCGAAAAGTTCTGAGGACATAGTTGACTGGCTAACACAGGACACCCAATCTTCTACAGCTTCCGCTCAGAACCTTGACGCACCATACTCCTCCAGCTTAGCTTCGGGCACCTCTCAAGTTACCACTCACCCGCCTGCCGCCACCACCAACACTAGCAGCACAGCAGCTTCACTTGGTATGTCAGAGTAGTTATTTACACATCAGTTTGAAGAAATGAGTGATGCGCAACCATTATTGCCAGAGGATGTAGATAATAGGGATATGACTCAGTCAGGCAGCATTACACACATGGATGTACAATGTGATGATGATGATGATGTTGTACCCACTGCTGCTTCCTTTGCTGAGTTGTCAGATACAAGTGAAGCGGTTGATGATGACGATGCCTCCGTGGATGTCACGTGGGTGCCCGCTTGAAGAGAAGAAGAACAGGGGGAAAGTTCAGATGGGGAGACAGAGAGGAGGAGGAGGAGACGAGTTGGAAGCAGGGGGAGGTCGTCACAAGAAGCTAGTGGCACAGTCAGACAGCATGCATCGGCACCCAGGGTCAGCCAGACAGCACGCCAATCAACGCATTCTGTTGCCACCACCAGAATGCCGTCATTGCAGAGTTCAGCAGTGTGGCATTTTTTTTGTGTGTCTGCCTCTGACAACAGCGATGCCATTTGCAACCTGTTCCAAAAGAAAGTGAGTCGTGGGAAGTCCAACACCCACCTAGGTACAACTGCTTTGCGAAGGCACATGATCGCACATCACAAACGCCTATGGGATCAACACATGAGTACAAGCAGCACACAAATTCAAAGCCGCCATCCTCCTCCTGGTCCAGCATCTTCAGCCACGTTAACCACTGCTGTCCTCCTTGCCCCCTCTCAACCATCCGCCCCTCCGTCTCTCGCCTTGAGCAGTTCCTGCTCATCTGCCCACAATCAGGTGTCTGTCAAGGACATGTTTGAGCGTAGAAGCCAATGTCACAAATTCACCCCCTTGCCCGGCGTCTGACAGCTGGCTTGACTGAACTCTTAGCCCGCCAGCTTTTACCATACAAATTTGTAGCTATTGGGACACCGCAGTGGACGGTACCCAGCCAAAATTTCTTTGCACAAAAGGCAATCCCTAACCTGTACTCGATTGTGCAAAAGGAAGTAATGGCATGTCTGGCACACAGTGTTGGCGCAAGGGTCCTTCTGACCCCTAAAACCTGGTCTGCAAAGCATGGTCAGGGCAGGTATATCACCTACACTGCGCATTGGGTAAACCTGCTGACGGCTGCCAAGCATGGAATGCGTGGCTCTGCAGAGGAGTTGGTGACACCGCCACGACTTGCAGGCAGGCCTGCTACCACCTCCTCTACTCCTCCTACTCCATCCTCTTCCATAACCTCCTCGGCTGAGTCCTCTTCTGCTGCTGCGTCTTGCTCCACATCAACGGCACCCCACCAGCTCCCCAGGTACTATTCCACATCCCGGATACGGCAGTGTCACACCGTGTTGGGTTTGACTTGCCTGAAAGCAGAGAGTCACACCGGACCAGCACTCCTGTCCGCCCTGAATGCACAGGTGGATCAGTGGCTGACTCCGCACCAACTGGAGATCGGCAAAATGGTTTGTGAAAATGGAAGAAATTTGTTGGCGGCATTGCATTTGGGCAAGTTGACACACATATTCTAAACTCCCTACTGGAGTTGTCTCTAAAGCAAGTTGTTGAGGAGCCGACTCGTAAAGAGGCCATACTAGATTTAGTGTTAACAAATGGAGATTTGGTATCAGATGCTACTGTAGGTGAAAGTTTAGGATCCAGTGATCATCAGTCAGTGTGGTTTAATATAAGAACAGTGACTGAGTCACACCACACAAAAACAAAAGTTTTAGACTTTAGAAAAACAGACTTTTCTAAAATTAGAATATGGGTAGAGGAGTCATTATCAGACTGGAGCAATTTAAATGAGTCCAAGAGAAATGGGATTATTTAAAAGTTGCACTATTGAAGGCAACAGAAAATTGCATTAGGCTTGTCAGTAAGAGCAAAAAATTCAAGAAACCACTGTGGTACTCCGCAGATGTGGCCAAAATAGTTAAAAACAAAAAGTTAGCATTTAGGAATTATAAAAAAACCCAGAGTGAGGGAGACAAAATGATCTATAAGATTAAGCAGAAAGAGGCTAAGCAAGTTATAAGAGCTTCCAAATCACACACAGAAGAGAAAATAGCACAGTCAGTAAAAAAGGGGGATAAAACATTTTTAGATACATAAATGAGAAAAGAAAAGTAAAACAAGGATTAGTTAGATTAAAAACAAAAGAAGGAAGGTATGTAGAAGAGGATAAAGGTCAGGCTGACTGCCTCAATGAATATTTTGTTCTGTATTTACAGTAGAAAATGAAGGAAAGGGACCTCAGTTGAGAAAAAGGATAAATGAGTCATTTATTACACGTGAGTTTACAGAGGAAGAGGTTCTATTTCAACTGTCTAAAGTAAAGACAAATAAGTCAATGGGACCTGATGGAATACACCCAAAGCTATTAAAAGAGCTTAGTGGTGTACTAGCAAAACCATTAACAGATTATTTAACCAATCATTGTTAACAGGAGTAGTCCCAGAAGATTGGAAGTTAGCGAATGTTGTGCCCATTTACAAGAAAGGTATAGGGAGGAGTCGGGCAACTATAGGCCAGTAAGCCTTACTTCAGTAGTGGGGAAAGTGATGGAAACCATGTTAAAGGATAGGATTGATGAACATCTAAAAACACATGGATTTCAAGATCAGAGACAACATGGGTTTATTTCAGGGAGATCATGCCAAACAAATCTTATTGATTTTTTTGACTGGGTAACTAAAATTATAGATCAGGGTGGTGCAGTAGACATTGCTTACTTAGATTTCAGTAAGGCTTTTGACACTGTTGCACATAGAAGGCTTATCAATAAACTGCAATCTTTAAGTTTGGATTCCAATATTGTTGAATGGGTAAGGCAGTGGCTGAGTGACAGGCAACAGAGGATTGTAGTTAATGGAATATATTCAAAGCTTGGACTTGTCACCAGTGGGGTACCTCAGGGATCTGTACTTGGACCCATTCTCTTTAATATTTTATTAGTGATATTGCAGAAGGTCTTGATGGTAAGGTATGTCTTTTTGCTGATGATACCAAGATATGTAACAGGGTTGATGTTCCAGGAGGGATAAGCCAAATGACAAATGATTTAGGTAAACTAGAAAAATGGTCAGAATTGTGGCAACTGACATTTAATGTGGATAAGTGCAAGATAATGCATCTTGGACGTAAAAACCCAAGGGCAGAGTACAGAATATTTGATAGTCCTAACCTCAACATATGAGGAAAGGGATCCAGGGGTGATTATTTCTGATGACTTAAAGGTAGGCAGACAATGTAATAGAGCAGCAGGAAATGCTAGCAGAATTCTTGGTTGTATAGGGAGAGGTATTAGAAGTAGAAAGAGGGAAGTGCTCATGCCATTGTACAGAACACTGGTGAGACCTCACTTGAGTATTGTACACAGTACTGGAGACCGTATCTTCAGAAGGATATTGATACCTTAGAGAGGGTTCAGAGAAGGGCTACTGAACTGGTTCATGGATTGCGGGATAAAACTTACCAGGAAAGGTTAAAGGATCTTAACATGTATAACTTGGAGAAAAGACGAGACAGGGGGGATATGATAGAAACATTTAAATATATAAAGGGAATCAACACAGTAAAGGAGGAGACTATATTTAAAAGAAGAAAAACTACCACAACAAGAGGACAGTCTTAAATTAGAGGGACAAAGGTTTAAAAAATAATATCAGGAAGTATTACTTTACTGAGAGGGTAGTGGATGCATGGAATAGCCTTCCAGCTGAAGTGGTAGAGGTTAACACAGTAAAGGAGTTTAAGCATGCATGGGATAGGCATAAGGCTATCCTAACTATAAGATAAGACTAGGGACTAATGAAAGTATTTAGAAAATTGGGCAGACTAGATGGGCCGAATGGTTCTTATCTGCCGTCACATTCTATGTTTCTATGTGCCGTGCATGGCACATGTGTGTAATCTGATCATACAATACTTTGTGCATAAGTACCCAGGCTTACAGGACGTCCTGAAGCAGTCCAGGAAGGTGTGTGGCCATTTCAGGTGTTCCTACACGGCCATGGCGCACTTTTCAGATATCCAGTGGCGAAAAAACATGCCAGTGAGGCGCTTGATTTGAGACAGCCCGACACGTTGGAATTCAACACTCCTAATGTTCGACCGCCTGCTCCAACAAGATGTGGGTGCTAGGACAGCCTCTGCGGAGCTGGGAATTTTTTTGCCACGTAACTGGTCGCTCATGCGCAATGCCTGTAGGCTCATGCGTCCTTTTGAGGAGGTGACAAACCTAGTCAGTCGCACCGAAGGCACCATCAGTGACATTATACCATTTGTTTTCTTCCTGGAGCGTGCCCTGCGAAGAGTGCTGGATCAAGCTGTAGATGAGCGTGAAGAGGAAGAGGAAGAGTTGTGGTCACCATCACCACCAGAAACACCCTTATCAGCATCGCTTGCTGGACCTGCGGCAACGCTGGAAGAGGATTGTGAGGAAGAGGAGGAATGTGGCTTTGAGGAGGAGAAGGAAGACCAACCACAACAGGCATCCCAGGGTGCTCGTTGTCACCTATCTGGTACCCGTGGTGTTGTACATGGCTGGGGGGAAGAACATACCTTCAGTGAGATCACTGAGGACAAGGAACAGGACATGAATAGCTCGGCATCCAACCTTGTGCAAATGGGGTCTTTCATGCTGTCGTGCCTGTTGAGGGACCCTCATATAAAAAGGCTGAAGGAGAACGACCTGTACTGGGTGTCCATGCTACTAGACCCCCGGTATAAGCGGAAAGTGCATGAAATGTTACCGAATTACGGCAAGTCGGAAAGGATGCAGCAATTCCAAAATCAATTAAAAAGTATGCTTTACACAGCGTATAAGGGTGATGTCACAGCACAACGGGAATCTAACAGGGGAAGAGGTGAAAGTAATCCTCCTCCCACGACCACGCCGGAAAGAACGCTTTACAGACGTGTTGTTGATGGAGGTCATGCTGAGCTTTTTAAGTCCTACGCATCACCACAGCCCTTCGGGGTCCACCCTCAGAGAACGACTCGACCGACAGGTAGCAGACTACCTCGCTTTAACTGCAGATATCGACACTCTGAGGAGCGACGAACCCCTTGACTACTGGGTGTGCAGGCTTGACCTGTGGCCTGAGCTATCCCAATTTGCGATAGAACTTCTGGCCTGCCCTGCTTCAAGTGTCCTGTCAGAAAGGACCTTCAGTGCAACAGGAGGTATTGTCACTGAGAAGAGAAGTCGCCTAGGTCAAAAAAGTCTAGATTACCTCACCTTTATTAAGATGAATGAGGGATGGATCCCGAAGGGACTGACAGTGGGCGATACATTAGACTAAAAAAGGCCTGATGAGGGGGACGTAACAGGGTGTCGCGGCTGCCGGCCCGCCACATGATATTTAAATCCCTAGCTCACCCCAGTACCTTGCCCTGTCGTGGTTTCCTGTTCCTGGTTTCCTGAGAGTGCTTTATCATTGTGAATCTGATTTCCTGGTATCCTGATCTTGGCTTTTCCCTGGTTATTCTGAATTCTGGTTTCCCTGACTTGGCTTGTGTAAACGGTTTTGTGTATTTTCTTGCTTCCTTGACCTCGGCTTTCCCTTTGACCATTCTCTGTCTCTAGCGTATTAGTCCGGCCATTCTAAGGTCCGGTTTACACTCTGTCCTTTTATTTTCCTTTTCTTGCCTATGTATATGTTTACATAGTTTCTGAGTGCTGGACCACACTAGTAGTCGTGACATTGGGATTAAACTGATAAGAATAGTACTACTTAACACACCACTCCTATCTGGTGGCACATTAGATTGCACGCACAGTGCCCCAAATTTGAAGAAGGAGGACCGACCAAGCATCTTTTTCCATCTCCCGGTTCCTAAAATCGATGCCATATACATGTCCCCTGATAGGGGACGTAACAGGGATTACACTGATAAGAATAGTACTACTTAACACACCACTCCTATCTGGTGGCACATTAGATTGCACGCGCAGTGCCCCAAATTTGAAGTAGGAGGACCGACCAAGCATCTTTTTCCATCTCCCGGTTCCTAAAATCGATGCCATATACACGTCCTCTGATAGGGGACGTAACAGGGATTACACTGATAAGAATAGTACTACTTAACACACCACTCCTATCTGGTGGCACATTAGATTGCATGCGCAGTGCCCCAAATTTGAAGTAGGAGGACCGACCAAGCATCTTTTTCCATCTCCCGGTTCCTAAAATCGATGCCATATACACGTCCTCTGATAGGGGACGTAACAGGGATTAAACTGATAGGAATAGTACTACTTAACACACCTTATAATAACGCAGAGAGAGGCAACGCAGAGAGAGGAGTCTGAGGAGGAAGGTGGCTTTGAGGAGGTGGAAGACTAAACACAGCAGGCGTCCCAGGGGGCTTGTTGTCACCTTTTGGGGACCCATGGTGTTGTACGTGTCTGGTGGAGAAAGAGACCTTCAATTACATCAGTGAGGACAAGGAACGGGACATGGCTAGCTTGGTATCCAACCTTGTGCAAATGGGGAGTTTGCGGTTGTGCAAATGGACTGTTTGCGGTTGTTTGCGGTGCGTTAAACGGGGAGTTTGGTCTGTCACTGTGAAGCGGGCGTAATCCTTACACTACCTGATCGATACAACATCATACCTGATGTTTTAAAACACGTTATTCCAAACAATTTAGGAATGTTAGGTGATTTATGCCATTTATGGATTAAAACCAGACTATGAATTAACTATGTAATTTTCCATGGGAGTTTTGCCATGGATCCCCCTCCGGCATGCCACAGTCCAGGTGTTAGTCCCCTTGAAACAACTTTTCCATCACTATTGTGGCCAGAAAGAGTCCCTGTGGGTCTTAAAATTCTCCTGCCGATTGAAGTCTATGGCGGTTCGCCCGGTTTGCGAACATATGTGGAAGTTCGCGTTCGCCGTTCGTGAACCGAAAATTTTATGTTCGCGACATCACTACTTATTTATTTGATATTGGAGTAACCTTATAAGGCTTGTGGATATGTATATATATATGTAAGTTTTTCACTGTTCTTTACACCGCTCTATGTCTTTACATATCCTGAGTATTTTCTATATTTGATAGGATACTCAACTTATTTCCAGATTGGCACTTACCCACATTGTGTGGACTAAGTTTGCGTTTGTATATTGGTATTTGCAATATAGGGTTAAGCCCTTAGACATACCTGTAGTGTGTAACTGGTGTTTCAGGTTCCAGGAAGCAGTTTTCCTGGAACCTGCAAGTTTTCTCTGTCTCTGTTTTTGATGTATGTAAAATGCAATTTTTCCCCTCACCACACAATCTTTGACATAAATTGATGAAAAAATTGTGACAATGTATGCCATATAAGATACCCTGGGGTGTCTGCTTTATCAAATGGAAGCCCTTTGTGTGGTTATTTGAACAGTACAACTGCTATAATATCCCAAAATGAGACATAGGCCTATCAAATCCACCTATGAAAATTCTAAAGATATAAACTGAAATAGCCTTGTCTCTTACATTGCATTGTAGCTTCACAGAATAGTGCCAATGGCATACAATCGGGGTATCATTATACTCAGCAGATGTAGCTGAACACAATATGGTGTTCTGTGCAGGAATAGCACACATCAGCTTTACAAAATACACATTACAAAAACCTATATGTCAAAATAAAGAAAAAAAACTATTTTACCCTAATATTTAGCAGAGCTGGCGATGAAATTACTACATAAAAAGTGTCAAAATAACCTTAGGTAAATATCCTGTGATGTCTTCTTTATATAGATATATACTTTTGTGTAGCAATTTAGTTTTTTTTGAGTGCTACTAAACTTACAAGACAAACATACCAACTTCTAAAATTGTTTCACATTAAAAATTTTATTTTAGTCTTTATATTTTGTGACCAATAACTTTCAAAATAAGCTGAAATCCTATACATATTATGTATTATGTAAATCAAGACACATAAATTATTTTAATTTTAATTACTTTTTGGGGGGGGAATTTTTTTATAATTAATAAGAATTTATCTTGTATATGTGACATTAAATTAAATCATTTTTCCCCTCTAAAAAAAATGGTATATGATATGTGTTGGTGCAATAAATGACAGACATGCAAATTGCGGTTGAACACAAACAGCAAAAAAATGAAAAAATGGCTTGTGTCCTTAAGGGTAAGACAAACTTTTGAAGCCTTGTCTTTAAGGGGTTAAAAATCTAATAATTACCGAACTATTTTATGGACCTCCAGGATATTCGACACAATGTACAGAAGAGAATAAATTAAATAAAATGAAATGAAGAAAGAAAGAAAGAAAAAAAATATGTACATGTACTAGAAATTCAGACTTCATCTTTTTATGACTTTGTTAACCAGTTATACTTCTTAGTGATATGGTGTCAAAGGTTAGTGGAAAGTTGGGCACACCCCCAAAACGCAATTACTCTAATGACCTAAGCTCGACATCTTTCCTTTTTTCGTCGTTATGAGAATGGAAGAATCATGCACAGAAATAAAGGGGCAGTCGGGTCACTAAAGTCACTATAGCTCATTGTAGTCATTATGGTGCAAAGAGTCTCGATTCTGTCCTCCAGATCTGTTTTACAGAAGTATGAAAAAAATATTTTCAGCACGTAGTCTCAATAATTAACACCTTAGCACAGACAAATTAAAAATAGCCACTTCACTGTTATCAGCACTGTGAGGCCCAATACCCAGACCCGCATTCTGTCAACTTGCAGCAAGACCAGCTCACTGCCAACTGTCATTACTATACACCGGTACAACCAAGCACAGTTTAGTTTTGTGCACACAAACAATTTTACTCAGACACACATAATTCACAATGCAAATGAACATAACTGTTAAAGTTTGAATATTTTATAATTATATACATGACTTGAAAAGATGTCATATTTAATTTATATTAACTCAAGTAATACTAAACTTGCATTTTCTGCAAAATGAACAAATCTGCAAAAAATTATCTGATGTATTTCTCTAATCAATCTAAACACATATTCATGTTTTTTTCTTTATAGTATGTAAATGACAATAGTGAATGGTAACTGATTTATTACATTTATTAGTAAATACATAAATTAAATGTTATCATGTTAAATAACATTATTATTTTCTTGGATGGAAGGTTATATATTATTGAATCACACTGTGACATGAACCTGTTAATTCATTCAATGTAAAGAGCTGCACATTTTCCATAATGTAAGAAAACAAAGTTCAGTCACTGTGTCCCAAAGGAACAAGTTAAACCATTTTTTTTCTCAGCTGTCAGAAAGAGCTTAGTTTAAACAGCTCAGCAGTCACCGTATCTCAAGGGGAACGAGCTGAAACTTTTCTTTCCTTAGCTGTAAGAAAGTTCACGGTTATTTTCTCCATGACTTTCCTTCACTATTATTAAAATGATGTCATTGTTGCACCACTGTAATTATGTATTCCGCAAGTGGCTTCCCGGAGAGACTTGGTTATTGATAGATTTCATTGTGAATCCACAGGAGATGTAAATACTACTAAGCGCTTTCACCTAGAAAAGTTTAAGATTTCTATTAACTAAATCTGTTTGATATGACTAAAACTTTAAAAAAGAAAAAAAACTGATTTACTGACAACTTCTATGACAAATTAAAATGAAACATATTACTAGTGTAGATAATTCTATATCATGTAAATGTAAGAACATTAAATCATATCATATAAAATGCATTTAGTTAAAAGTAAACTTCAGTTTTACAACCGTATCTTGAACCATACAACTCGCAGGGGGATAGGCAACCTTCAGCACTTCAAATGTTGTGAACTACATCTCCCATAATGCTCTAACTGCCACAATGCTGGCAAAGAATCAAGGAAGATGTAGTCCACAACAACTAAAGTGCCAAAGGTTGCATACCTCGTATTAGGGCTTTCCAGTTTCTGCAAAATAAATAAATAAATACATACAAATAATGTGACATGTATATTTGTACAGTTGTAAACTTAACAAGGCTACTATAGGTGTATCTTAGCAAACAGATATTGGGATTTAGCTCCACTATATGGCCAAATCATGTTAAGCCCATCACTACTCAACAGTACCTTAATATCAGTGGGTCCTACATCAATTCCAATGTGGGATAATATTATATAGTGCTGGTGCTAAATGTACTATATAATATTGATAGATAAAATGTAAAATCAATGTGATAAAAAAACACTTTAAAAAAAATACAGTGTCATTACAGTGTTTGTTAACCTTTCTTCATAACTAGAAGTAATTTGGACAGGACTCCAAACTTACGTTGTAAAGGGAAAAAAAATGTGATTTGGGGGCACACCTGGAATATGCAATTCTCAGCAATGATGCTGCTATAAAGACCAAAATACAGATAAGTTACTGAGCACACATACAATCTTTTAATTTTACTGCTAGGTGATTTTGAGTAGCCTTGTAAAATTTAAAACTGTATTTTTACGTGTGTGCTGTAACTTGATCTGTATTTCGGAAAAATTTTAGTCTCTACAGCAGCACCATTGCTGAGAAATGCATATTTTTGATGTGCCCCCTTATTCCCTTTTTTCCTTAACTCTTCAGACAGCTCTTATACTAATATGATGTCATATTAACCCAACATGCTTTTATTTAATTCCTTTTTTTAATGAATAACAGGGGAAAAGCCATCAAATTATATTTGTATATACATTTATCAAAACACATTTATCAGAGTTGGCTACTTGAATTTCAGCTTGCATTAAATCAAGGCTTAAAAAAAAATGTCTGAAAACAGTCAATAATTATTGACCGTTTACAGCACATAGAATTAAATCAAGGTCTAAGTCTGTTGAATTTTTATACTCATTGTAGCGGGCCGGGTGGTGCCCAAATGGTTATCTTTGGTAAATCACTTCGGACACTTAAGAGGGGATCGTTAAAACACATAAAATCCCATTCTGCCCCCCCTAGTAACTGGACGACACACAGTTCCAGGGGTAAACCAACAACTTTATTGGCCACACTTGGCTTTATACTTTTTCCCCATGCAAGGGATGGACACCACACAATGACATTGTCTCCTCCGAGGATCCTCCCCTTTCCAATACAGCTTGTGACTCCAATAGAATTAATGGCTAGAATGATCCCCACACTGGACAAACACATATGGTTAGAACATGGCATAAAATACATAGTACAAATAAAGGGGGGATAATACAAATAAAAGTTCCCAACATTACAAACCAGGTACAACCTCTATCCCACATGCTGTTCCCTTACCTCCAACTTAAATCGTGCTTGACGAGCACAAGACCATCATATCATAGCACTGAAACACCCCGAATGCTCTCCGAATTTGAAAATAATATGCACGATCATGGAACCCCCCAAAAAGGTGAATTCTGTGTGCTATCGCCAACTGCTACATAACCACGACAAAGTAAAGAACACATATAAACTGGAATTGCACAGGGAGATAAACCGCACCATAGATGAAGAGCAATGGTTTAAAGCGTACTCCTCTCATAAAGGAGTTACATCGTGTGAAAATCATCTAGAGCTACAAAGAAAAATACAATACTGCTGGTACTTAGTACCAGATAAAAGACACAAAATATGGCCCCAATCATCAACCAACAAGTGCTGGAGGTGTGAGACACAAGGGGGGGAGGGGGGCAATGTTACACACATGGTGGGCATGCACATCTTTACAGCCCTCCTGGCACAAAGTCCACAGACTAATAGAGCAAGTAACCAATACTAACATAGATCTTAAGGTGGAAACATGTCTCCTATTTATACCACCAGAGGAGATGACTAAAGCCCAATGGGGGGGCACCTATAACATTATAATCTCAGCAGCTATGGAGATATCTAGGTTTTGGAAACCACCCACTGCACCAAACTTTAACAACCTCCTTAATCAAATCAATACTAACTGGAAGTATTGATTTGATTTGAGCCAATACGGTGCAAGGAAAAACATAACCAAACTAATCTGATGTGGAAGGAGTACTGGTCCAAAACCAAAAATTAGGCAAAAAGAGCAATAGCACATAGTTCCCTAAAACGAGTAAGGAACATAAAGGGAACATCCACAGGTGACAACTATTCCATACATAGTGAGCTAACCCAGTGATATACCACTATACAATGTTGAGCAAGCAAGAGTAACAGACCAAGGTCAAAGCCTCATACAATTGCACAGGTAACCACAGCACATAAGGTACCCCGAACACCACACACCATATTAATACAGCAACTACTGTATTAATAAAGGCAGGGGGAATTGGTATTAAGCATATATGGCAATGGATGAACTTGGTTGACAATAAGTCAAAATATGTTAAATTACATTTTGTTATGTTATGTTACATTATGATACCTTATGGTGTGTTAAGCTGTGCAAAGAACACAATGTTTTTAAATGTTATCTAATTCTTGGATTGTCCATTACCATTATTAACCCTACCCCTTCTTCCCTTCCGTACCCAATGTATACACAAAATAAAAATTGTCAAATGGAAAAAAAATTAAATAATCTTGTCCCTGATCAAGTTGTGTCCCAAACACCGAGGTGCCATGGTGGGTTTGTATTGTTCTTTTTGATGACCCACTGTTGGGAATGTTAGTATAAATATGTGTGCTAGTGTCACTAAACACTGTTGTTTTAGCACTTCATTAAGTCTTGATTAGTGTTTGGGGAAGGAATATAGTCAGTTGGCAATCGATTAACACTGTCAGTGGCAGAAGTGGAATGCTCCCTCTCCTGAGAGAATCAACAAGTAAGGACCACAGAGCAGTGTGAGTGAGTCAGATAGAAGAAGAATGGAGCAGACCTATGTTAGGATAAAATGGAGCACCTTGAAAGACCATCACTCTAGAGGCATACTGCTGACAGTTCTGAGATCTTAAGAAGGGCAACAAGGACTCATATCTGGAGTTAGCCTGTAAATTGCAGCGAGCTGGAATTTGGATCCACAATTGTCAAGCCAATACCATGGAAGATGTGATCCAGATTTCACTACTGGAACAATTTTAAAATTGTGTAACTCTAGAGGTCCAGGAATGGGTTGGGCTCATCGGCCACTCAACCTGACAGAGGCAGCAACAACGGCTGATAAAATCTCAGGGTGCTCAAAGAGTGCTCCAGAGGTACAACTGTCATCCCTAACCCCAATGCTTGGTAAGCCTTCCCGACACATCTAGACTATCACCACAGTATGGCCTTTAAAGTCGCATTTGCTATCTGATGGAGAGGAACTGCTCCTTTTGTTTCCTGGGTGGCTGAACACTGCCTCCATACTGAGGCCACTTCAGAAACACTATAGCAGTGGATGGGCTTGGAGCCATCAGCTCGCAGAGGAGAGTGGGGGACTCTTCATGAAGCTGACCTGGTACAAGCAGCTGCTGCTGAAAATCAGCAACATCACCGACAGATGGTATGGGTTAATGACAATGCTGCTCAAGGACTGCGGGACACGGGAGCCTCACTGACCCTGGTAAAGTAGCACCAGGTTCAGGACACCAAACAGACAGGAAAATTGGTGGTGATGCGCGTGGCAGGGGGAGTAGTGTACTGGCTATTCATCGCTTGGGTACATCTAAATTGGGGCTCCAGTTCTGGAATCATGGAAGCTGAAATCATGATAGAACTCCTTGCTGAGGTCCTGCTTGGGAATAACCTCAGCCAAATAGCTTCAGCCTTTTAAAGCCCCTCCTACTGAAAAACTGTGTCCAGCATCACCAAGTGGCAAGCTCACCTTGAGGCCAAGGTAAGCTACACTGAACCTGCACTGACAGTGACTATAGTATTCCTTAACCAATAACTGAGATGCCCCAGCATAATTCGGAAGGAAGGTTATGGAGGACACATCCATGCAGGGGTACAAGGCCAGAGTAAAGGCACACCAAGAAGGGCTAGATGGGGAAAGGTTTGAATGGCACCATGGCTATATAGGGTAACCATGAAACTTACTCCAGAGTTGGCAGACAACCCTGCTCCAGCAAGTAGAAGTCACCCAAAAATATCGCCCTGAGCTCATGAGGAAAACTCATTACATTCCTCTTAGTATCAGTCACAATAGGCACCACCTCAGCCATAATTTATTTTGTCCAGGGATCTCCAAAGATGCCAACAGCATTGTCAAACCTGTCAGCAGTCAGCCAAGAAAGGGGACAACCATATTGCTAGGCTAGGAACCTTTCAGCAGGGTAGCTGTAGATATTAGAAATACAACATGTATAATATAACACACCTGCTCCCCCGTGGGTAAAAGTATATAAAATAAAATTACCCTTTTACAATATCATAGAATTTAAGAAGATCCCTCAAGTCTTCTTAAATAAAATACAAGCAATACCATCTAAAGATATAAAAGAACACAAAAACCAATAATGGTCTGGTATATTGTAACACCATAAATTGCGATTAGAACAAAAATACACTTACAAGATAGTTGTAAGTGATAGGCGTGTATAAATCTGTAGAATCTGGAGGAGCTAAGATTTCTTCCTTTTCAACCTTTATATAAATATAAAGAGGGAGATATACAAACATAGTGCACCAGTAAAAGCATTAAAGTAGACTATATTTCAGATTGCACTCACAGGACTGACGTTAAAATCCACTTGGTCTTCCCAGTAGTGCGGTCCCTTCTATTCAGGACATGCTTTTAAATAGCCGGAATTTTTTTTTTTTAAATAAAATAAAATCAACAAAAAAAATACAATATAAAAGTCAATAATAAGGTGCCTTCTTTATCTCTCCACCCTAAGTGTGGAGATTGTATCTCCCTCCATTTCTGCATCCAACCTGATTGTGTTTTCGTGATTATTATCACCTGTGGTCGTGGATCTCTTCATCTGCATTCCAAGTCTCTCTTTGAGGCTATACTCAGGAAACCATACCCGGCATCACGTGGAACGCAAGATTCTTAAAACGCGGAAGCCCATCAGTCCATGAAACAGGTGAACACAGATGCACATTAAAAATAATAAATAAGAATAAAATAACCATGAGAAACATTATTTTGTGATCTTAATAGTTACGTCACTAGCTTATAAAAGAAAAAGCTTATAAAAGAAGAAGAAATAGGCAATCAAAAATTCCAAATAAAAAAAAAAAGATAATTAATATGACAGATATTGTATAAAAATCTCAGAAACAATGACAATGCTTTACAGGGTAATACATGGAAATGTATATATCAAATGGATCAAAAAATCTTTTTTGTGAGAAATAAACCACAATGACAAAGTAGATAAAATGTAAAAAAAATCCCATCTCATAGTAATACATTTATAAAGAGTATGATATTAATTAAATACTTATAAACATTATAAAAAAGTGTATAATATTATAAAAAACATACCATGTCAAAATCGACATTAAGACCCCCAGGACTAAAAGTTTTTAAATAAAAAATCCAGAAGCCTTCTCTTTGCCTTAATTTTCTAATTGCCTCTGTTTGATATGCTGAATTTTATCGTTAATCCTGCGATTGCAATCTGAAAAAAAGTCTGACTTTAATGCTTTTACTGGTGCACTATGTTTGTATCTCTCTCTCTTTATATTTTCATAAAGGTTGAAAAGGAAGAAATCAGAGCTCCTCCAGATTCTACAGATTTATACATGCCTAAGTGTATTTTTGTTCTAAGCACAATTTATTGTGTTACAATATACTACACCATTATTGGTTTTTGTGTTCTTTTATATATTTAGATTGTAGCTGTAGATATTGTAGGACCCCTGACCAAGCCCAGTCCCTAAAGGAAAAAGTATACTCTGACCATCCTGGACTATGCTACTACGTACCTAGAGGTGGTTGCACTGACCAACATCCTTGAGGAAACCCTTGCTGGTGCCCTGATGTGGATTTTCTCCTGAGTAGGATTCCCTAAAGAGATCATCTCTAGACAATCAAGCTGATTCAGAGCTGTCCTTATCACTCCCAGACCAACAGCATGTGAAAACGTTTTAACGTGATGCTTTGGATGTTCCCAACTACTTGTCAGAACTGGGCGCAACTCCTGACACATCTCCTATTCGCATATCGGGAGGTGCCACAGTAATCTACTGGATTCTCCTCCTTTGATTTATTATATTGGTGGTGGGTGAGGGGGTTCCTTGATCTCATAAGGGATCATTGGGAAGAAGAGGTTAGCTGAGTTGGGATCCTTATTATGCTGTATGTGTGGGAACTATAAGACTGCCTACAAGATGTGACCAATGCCATGCAGGAAAACTTCCAGGATGCTCAGAGTCTTGGTTGCATATGGTATAATAGAGGAGCCAGGAACTGCAGCTTTCAAGTAGGGTCATCGTACTTAAACCGGTTTGCCTTGACAATTTGCAGGCTGCCTGGCAGGGCTCCTACAAGGTGGTAGAACAAAAGTGCGACACCACATGTGTAGTGGCCTAGTGTAACACCACCTGTGTAGTGGCCAAGTGTGACACCACCTGTTTAGTGGCCAAGTGTGACACCACCTGTGTAGTGGCCAAGTGCTCAGATGAAAGGCTTAGATGCACGTTCCATGTGAGCATGTTTAAACCATACATGTAATGGGAAAGTTTAGGACTACCGGAAAGGGACCAAATTAGATAGCTACTTGAGATGAAACAAGCAGTGTTTTCTAATAAGCCTGGGTATACTACACTAAATCAATATAGGGTAGAGACCCTCAGACCTGTTATCACATGATAGTTATGTTGCTAAAACGTGATGGAACTGTGTCGACTACCGGAGGTTTAATGAAAAGACTGTGACTGATGCATACCTCTGCAATGGATATTGGCAACTTACCCTGGAAGGGGGTGCCATCCATAAGTCAGCCTTTGTCTCTTCATTTGGCCTGTATCAATTAGCATACGCCATCACCTCGATGGCCTCCAGGATTATGTCTGCACATACCTGGACGACATTGTGATCTACAGTGTTACCTGGGCGGAACATGTGACGCACATTGGGACTGTACTGGACAAGATTAGGGATATCAACCTGACCTCTAAGCCCATCAATAGGAGTGGAGGAGGTGCAATATCCGGGACACTGAGTGGGGTGTGGGAAGCAGAGGACATAGAACACCTAGGTAGAGGCGGTGGCAAAATTGTTTGAAATATTGTGTTTTGGGGATAATATTGTAAGATGCATGAATGTCAGTGAGTAAATAACATTTTCCTGTCTCTGATCAAGTTATGTTCCAAACAACGAGGTGCCAGTGTGGGCTAACATTATTGTGTTTGATAACACCCTGTTGGTAATGTTTGTATAAATATGTGTGGTTTGTGTCAATAAACATTGTTGTTTTATCCCTTCACTAAGTCTCGATTTGCATTTGGAAAGGGCTATTGTCACTTTGGTGATCGATTCAGAGTGTCAGAGGGAAATCGTCAGATATACTTGATCAGAGTACAGAAGCTCTGTCACAGCAACCAGCAAGTAAAAATGTGTCCTTTGACATGTAAGAGTGCAAGACTAAAAAAAAAAAAGCTGCAGTTATAAGCCACTTCTGTTAGGTAGTCATTGTGCACAGTACTATATCCAGTATATAATTTTCAATCATACAAATTTGTTGTAGTGACTACAGCGAGCGTCACTTGTTTCTCTTGCCTAAGTACTGAAATCCAGGTTTAGTAACAAAAACACCTGAATCAACATGCAAAGCGCCATGCATTGGTTGCAATAGTGTAAAGCATGCCATCAATGGACTCTGGAGCAGTGAAAAATACTCTCTGGAGTGATAAATCACACTTCACTATGTGTCAGTCTGATTTCAATATGACAGATGCCAGAAGAATGCTACTTAATGGAATGCAGAGTGCCTTCCTGTAAAGGATCTTAATGCTACAGGATACAATTACATTTTAGACAATTTGTTGCCTCCAACTTTGACCTCAATTTAATAAGCTTTCCAAATGATTTAATACTGTTCCCACAGATTTTAAAAGTTTTGAAATATTTTTATCCAAAAATAAATAATGTGAAAAGCTTATCTGGCACAATACTAAGTTGAGCAACATGAACTCTGAGAACATGCAGATGCTTAGAGCAAGGGTAGGCAACCTTTGGTACTCTAGTTGTTGTGGACTACATCTAACATAATGCTCCTGCAGCCATAATGCTGGCAAAGCATTAGGAAAGATGCAGTCTACAACATCTGGAGTGCCAAAGGTTGCCTATCCTTGCCTTAGAGAAACCTCAGTAACTTGCTCTTTGGTTAGTCCCCACTCATGTCTCAAACATGCTCACTTATGCCATTACGAAAAGAACAAGTACCAATTGCATATCAGACTAATGTTGTCCACAAAGGCAGTCCAAATCAAAGTTGCAAGTTCCCTTTGCAAGAGATATCCCAGATTATTGTTTCAGCCTCCTTTGCACTTCATCCAGGGCCGGACTGGGGATACAAAGCAGCCCTGGAAAAAAAATTTGTGCCAGCCCATTAAGTCACTGCGCCATATATTGTCGCGTGTAATATGTAAGGCTATGTCTTGCCAGGGCAGATGATTGAGTAATATATATATATATATATTGCTTTTTCTAATATAAAATATTGGTCCTTTCAGGGTAAAACGTTTAATTATACAGTAAGCATACGCACATGCAGACACAGGCAATTTCACTGACATTTCAGTGACACACACAAGCTCATTGATACACACACACACACAGCTTAACGTGGTGGTACTGGTGTCTATAGCATGTCCCTACAGGCTTTTCAACGTAAACACTGACTTTTCAGACAAAAGGCAGTGTTTACATTGCTTCAAAGTGACACTGCTAGTGACAGTCACTCAGACGGTCACTAGAGGTGCTTCCTGTGTTAGTGCCCTCCCGCCCTCGCGCGCTGCTGAATGAGACTGGCGCCGGAATATGACGTCATATTCCGGCGCAGGTCTCATTCAGCTGCGTGCTGGGGAGCAGAGCCAGCACAGCTCGCGCAGCTCCCTCAGCGGCCGCCAGGACAAGTCCGCCAGCGGCCGCCAAAAGACCTCCCCAGCGGCCAGGGGAGGGCTGGCAGCCTTAGGCCTGGGGGGCAAAACCAGTCAAGTAGACTGGTGCACCTGCCCAGGATCAGAGCTGGTGCAAGGATTTTTGCCGCCCTAGACAAAATAAAAATTTGCTGCCCCCACATGTCACATCACAATGCCCCACCCATATGACCTGCCATATGAACTAACGCCAGTGCTGCACACAGTGTGTGTTTACATTAAAAAGCCTGCAGGGACCAGCTATAGACACCAGAACCACTTCATTAAGCTATAGTGTCCCTTTAATGTGAGGTAAATTATAGATTAGTGTCACTAATAATATACTAGATTGCCTACTTACAAGCAGATGAGGATGATGGGCTGCAGTTTGGCTCCACTGGTCTGGTGTAGAACAGGATCTCTGGAGGCTGTTTGCAACTGTGGTCACAAAATTCAATGTTCTGGGAGAATTGGAAGCAGCTCAATTTTTTTGGGGCCCCTTACACAGCTCAAGGTCTGGGCCCCAGGGCCTGACGGTGAGTATGCACATAAGGCCCACTCATAAGTTCAACCCACCCATGAGTTCGCTCACAGGGAGTGGAGTGTGTAGGGGATGTGTTATGTGTTATTGTAGAGGATCTAATATGTGTGCTTATGGTATGTAGTGTATAGGGTTACCAGTTTGTGCAGGTGATGTAGTGTGTTTGTGTGTAGTGGAAGCAGTG
>OW240917.1:21639169-21710066 GCA_933207985.1 Pelobates cultripes | reverse complement strand
AGTCCGGCCGGTTACAGGAAACAGAAACTCTGAGCTGAACAGGAGTTTCTGTTTCCTGTAACCGGCCGGACTGACAGGAAGTGCACACTCAGTGTGCCCCTTCCTATCACTCCGGCCGTCCGGCCACCGCGGACCGGAGTGCAGCTCGGCCACGCTACAGGGGAGGGGGGGGAGAAGCTGCAGCCGCCTGAGCGCTCTTAACAGAGCGCTCGGGCGGCTGCAGTATTTAAAGGGCCGGCCCCAGGTGCCGACAGCCCACCGGGAAATTTCCCGGTATCCTGGTGGGCCAGTCCGGCCCTGACTTCATCAGGCAGAGTGAGAACAGGGTCCACATCTGGAGTACCCTATTTATTGAGGGAGAGCCTAAGTAAATGCATTGTTTCCATAAGTCAAAAAGACAATCCAGATGCAGTGCCTAGAGTGATATCAGCTACACCTTGTTGATGAGGTCCAGAGCAAACTTGCCAACAGTTTGGATCTGGACTTTTCTTTGGTCTGAAGATCCAACAATATTGAAAGTAATTACCTGAACTACTTACAATAGGTCACATGGAGAGACTGCAGATAAAGATGATACTTTTTATTTAGTAAAGCCAGATTGAAACAAAGTACCACATGGAAAGTATATTTTTACCTACTAAAATTAACGCCAGATTGCTGCAGTCGCGGCAATTGTAGGTTTAATGCTGTTGCTGGAGGCCTCAATGTCCAGACCATGTGATCACTGTGACAGCCAGTACTCGACTGGAAGACACCACTGACCGTGTTCGATTAAACAAGATGGCTGCTGCCACGTGTTCAACTATACAAACGGCGACCACCCAGCCGTTCGTCAATTAAGCGTTTAACCACAGCTTCAGGGAGGTTAACAGGCTGCACACTCCACTTGCGGGTGGTCCGACTGTTCAACAGTTTGTTTGGAAAACAAACACCACATGCCTAATCCATTCGGTAAGCCCCATATAATGCACCATAGCAGGGAAAAAAAGCACGAACTGTGTCTTTAGGCCAAAGTTCACCACAGGGCCATAGTCACAGGGCAGGAGGCTGTCAAGCAGGCCCCTCCAAAACCTTGTGAGAAAACTCACAGAAAAAGGGGAGTATGTCACACATCTTCCCTCCCACAGGGAGACTAACCAGGTACCTGACCTCCTGTCGGTCGTTGCCTGAGTTAGTTGCCCACGTACAACAAACAATTACTGGACCTGATGACTCTTGTAGTCGGTCTCTGTCCTGTATGTCTCAGGTTGCTGAGTGGGTGACCATCACCCCCGATCTTTCGGGTGTTCCCAGGCATGTAGCTGAGGGTACTTGGTTGGCAGTGACCAGCGGCGCTCTGCCCTTTAGCCAGCATTACAGCTGGATAGTACAGGGGGTTACCCGGTCTGAAACCACATGGACCGGTTGGGTAGAGGCCAACTCTTCTGCTAGAAGGGGGCCAGTGGGTATTGCCTTCTCCTCCACTACCCCCAGAACCCGGTTGGACAGCTACTGCCGGAGAGGGGGACCGGTTGTCCCCTCTCTCTGTAAGGTACATGGCCGGTGGGGAATGAGACCGGTTGTCTCCACTCTCTTGAGGGTACACTGCTGTTGGGGAGTGAGACTGATTGTCTCCTCTCCCTGTAACGCTGCTGGGTGCTGGGTAGTGGACCATATCCACTCCCAGGGATGCTTGCTGCTGCAGGGACAATGGACAGACAATCTCCTCTCCCTGTGATGCTGGCTGCCACTGGGGAGAGAGACCGGTTGTCACTTCTCCCTTTACAACACACTGCTGCTAGGGAGTCAGACCGACTGTCTTGACTCCCAGGAATGCTGACTGGTGTTGGGTAGTGGGACTGGTGATGGGTAGTGATGCTGGTTGCTGCAGGGATGAGGTAGTGACAATCCCCTTTCCCTGTGAGATGCCATGCCACTGGGGAGAGAGACCAGTTGTCTCTTCTCCATTTACAACCCACTGCCGCTGGGGAATCAGACCGATTGTCTCAACTCCCGGTAACGCTGCCTAGTGCTGGGTAGTGGGAGTGACCATCTCCACTCCCAGCGATGCTGCTTGCTGCAGTGCCGAGGGACCGACAATCCCCTCTCCCTCTGAGATGCCCTGCCGCTGGGGAGAGAGACCGGTTGTCTCCTCTCCCTTTACAACCCACTGCCGCTGGGGAATCAGACCGACTGTCTCAACTCCTGATAACACTGCATGGTGCTGGGTAGGTTGGGGCCGAATTGAGCTGAAGAAGTGTTGGTAGTCCTGCAACAGTTCTCACTCACTACTAACCAGGTAGGTGAGTTCCCTTCCCAGCTCAACAGCTCCTGGGAACGGCAGCATCTTTTCCTGGTAAAATTAAATAGCCCAGAACCACGACCCCTCTGGACTTCCAAAGTCATTGTCCTCCTCCATGGCCTTTACCAACAGGCCAGGCCCATCGTAGCCCTCCCCCTCTGGCTGAAAGTCTTCTGTCACCCAAGTGTCTTGTTGAACTGCGTACCACCATAGCACCCGGTACGAGTCGTCCAACAACACCTCTCTCTGGACTTGGAACTCAAGGTGCTTTACCCACTCCATTAGGGGTTGTTTTCTCAGAAGCACCATCTGTTGGGCCACTTGTTCCTGCCAGTGGTGTGCTGTACTTGGAAGCTTCTTTTTCCGCCAAAGCTGTGCTACCTCCAGGGACTCTTGCCAGAGCTCTTGCTTTATAAATTCTCCATAACCCAGTTCCTCCCTAACATACCCCCACAAATCATCACAAAACATCCCCTGATAGCCCTAATCTGGGTGAACAACATATCCAAAAATCACCCAGATCAGAGCAGAGGTTCAAATGTTTCATGGAAGTCTCTTTTTCACCAGCCGCAAGCATGGCTTCATGACCAAAATAGTTCCAGAGAATTAGGCTGTGCGGACGGTCTATTTCCAATGATTAAAGTGCACTTCAAATAGTCGAACGTAACCGCTCATGCACAAAGTCAGTGTTGAACGGTGCTCTGTTTGTGCATATTTAGCCGTACCTAGACATGCGTGGAAGTCCCAGCGGTGTTCATGCTGTCGAGTGTCCGATTTCAGTTCCATAAACTCGACAGCAAGACACTGTTGACCGCGTTCGATTAAACAAGAGCGCTGCCGACTATGTGAACGGCGACCACCCAGCCGTTCGTCAATTAAGCTGTAGTTAACCACAGCTTCTGGGAGGTTAACAGGCTGCACACCCCACTTGCGGGTGGTCCGGCTGTTCAACAGTTTGTTTGGTAAAAGAGCACCATATGCTTAATCCATTCGGTAAGCCCAATATAATGCACCATAGCAGGGAAAAAAGGCACCAACCGTGTCTTTAGGCCAAAGTTCACCACAGGGCCTTAGTCACAGGGTAGGAGGCTGGCAAGCAGGCCCCTCCAAAAACTCATGGCAAACTCACAGTCAGGATTATAGTGGATCCAGCATGCAGAAATGTGTCACACCTAAGACTAAGTGTAACGTCTAACTGGACCGTAACATACCTAAGAATAGTCAATATACTAGCCGAGGTCAGGGACACAGAATGGGACACAGCAATGAGGGAAAGCCAATAATCAAGGATACCAGAAGTCAGGGAAGTCAAAACAAAGCCAAAGTCAATAACCAGAAACACACGATCAGGAACGCACTCTTGGATAACCATCTAAGGGAAAACACGACAGGGCAATACGGAAAAGTAAAAAGTGAATTTAAATAAGCCTCCTTCAGAATTTCAGTTTTGGTCAAGTTGAGTTTAAGGAAGTGGGCAGCCATCCAGTTAAAAATAGCAGAGAGGCAGTAAGAGACACTAGTCAAGAGGGACGGGGAGAGATCAGGAGAGGACAGATAGATTTGCGTGTCATCCGCATAGAAATGATATTAAAAGACAAAGAAGCTAATGAGTTTAAGGAAAAAAAAAAATCAAGTGTGACAAGCGCTTCAAGGTTAAGAATGTGTCAAACTAGTATAAAACCAAGTGATTCACCTACACTAGAATAAGTATAAACCAGAAAAGATAGTCTTTTTACTAGCCAGGAACAATAACCTGTGACACAGTAAGTACAACATTGATAAAAAATGTTTGATACCAAAGTAGTTATACAAACATCTTTCCTTTTGGTTTAGAAACACAGGTTACCACAGGTAAGCTAAAAAACAGGAAAAACAAAAAAAACATAGTGTTAAAGAGAGAAAATGGAATATGGACTCTCACTCACATGGCCCAGAGCCATCCCAGGCTCAATATAGCTCAGTAGTGCCACAAATGGCTAAAACGGCTTTTCAGAAAGCAGAATGATGGTGTCTGTAAGTGCTTTATAAACTTTTGTCCATCATCCGTCTAAACTCATTCATCTGTTATTAATTTCCTTTCTTTCTCGTTGGCCGTGACGTAATTTCCGGCTTTACTTGATGACATCATTTGTGTGTCGAACGCATATTGGAATGCTTCTGGTTCTAGCATTTCCCTATGACGTCTGAATTAATCGTTTTGCTTCAAAAGTCCTTTCAAATTCGTTATAAATAGTCCTTCTTACTATTTGAAACACTCTTATCCTAATATATGTTAACTAGTGGGGAGGAATATATGTTAAGAAAATCCCTAAACCATGTATAAAAGGAAAAAAATAATATAAATTATTGGACATATTATTAAAAAAAAGTTTTCAATTTTTTTTAAATATCACAAAGAATTCAAGGAGCTAATATATTTCTTAACTAGAGAACATACTAAAACATTATCATCCATTTCACTATAACATATACATCATCTTATGGTTAAGGTTATAGTATGGTACAAACATACCTGCTTTAATTTCTTGTAAGGAGAAAACAGAGAAGAGAGAATTTGGCAAAAAAAATGAGAGTTAGATCTGTATAAAAACATAAATATCAAATATATATCCTCCTAAAATTATACAAAATATGTAATATATATATATATATATATATATTACAAAAAATGAGCGAACTCAAAATCTAAATTTAACCCCTTAGGAGAAAGGTTATCTACTTTAAAAATCAATTCGCTTTTGACCTTTGCTAATTGTTTTAAGTTGTCCTCTCCTCTCCAATGTTTCTGCCTTTTGTACACCACCATGTATGATAAGAGAGAAGGGTTGCTGTTATGTATTTCTGCAAAATGTGCTAAAACACTGTGTTTCATATACCCCCTCTGGATATTGCCCATATGTTCTTCTATCCTTTTATTAAAAGGCCTCGTAGTCATTCCTATATATTGCAGTCCACATGGGCACCAGAGCAGGTATATAACATTAGTGGTATGGCAGGTTAATGCTTGCTTAATTTTAAAAAAACGTATTCGTAGAAAAAGAAGTAAAACCTGTACTTTTTTGTTTTTTAAAAGATGTTCTTTTAAAAGCTGGACATAATTTACAGGGATAAAAACCATTTTCTATTCCCGAAATGGTAATTTTCTTTTTTTATCCCTAATATAGCTCTTCTTTTCTCCTCTGTAAATTATACATGGTTTCTCTCCTATTATATTGTTTAAAAGGGGGTCACTTTTTAAAACAAACCAATATTTATTAATGATTTGTTTAATTTGCTTAAAATTCTCATTGTAATCAAAAATTAATGGTACTGTAGTTTCATAATTTTTCTGTTTATTGGTTTTTTTCTTTTTTAAAAAGGACTCTCAACCTTTTTAATATCCCTTATACGTAGATCCATATTATTAACATCATACTTTTTTCTTCCAATCTAGTTTTTAAAAAGGATGTCTGTTCCTCAAAAATTGCTACATCATTCCAATTTCTATACAAGCGTGTTATTTGCCCTTTTGGTATGTTCTGTAGCCACGGGCTCTAGTGGCAGCTGGATGTATCTATATACCCATTTACATCAACTTTAAAAAAAAAAATCTTTGTTTTGATATTGTTTTGATCTATATATATCTCATGATGTAAAAAATGTATATTGCTTTGACTATACTCACTTGTTAAATTTATTCCTACTTGATTATTATTTAAATGGGTTAAGAAAGATACTAGGGACTCTTCATTCCCCTGCCAGATGAAGAAAATATAATCAATGAATCTGCGATAGAGGACTAGATTCGCCGCCCAGCCATTTTCTTGAGATAAAATATACGTGTTTTCCCAAAATGCCATAAATAAATTGGCATAACTGGCATATGAAAATTACAATACAACAAAGAAAAAGAAATTTGATAAAACTACATACAGATATAAATGATATTAGAGAAAAGTTAAAACCCTTATCAGGGTGTGAGGAGGTTGAAAAATCTCTTGAATCAGTTAAAGAGAATGTTGATAAGGTGAAACAGGATACAGTGGTGATTAAAAAGAGGAAATTTATAAGGGATATGAATGATTATAATCACAACCAGGTCTGTTCTTTTTCAAAAAAGTTTCTTAATAAAGAAAGGAAAACACCCCCCAAAAAACAGAGGTCTCACGAGGAAACCCCCCTTATATCAGGCGATCTGATTTTTGAAATTTTAAAGGTCGGCCATATCACAATACCCCTAACTCCAACAATTACAATCAGAAACTTGAAAAGTCACCCTTAAAGAGGACATTTCATGCAAAAAAGAATGATAGTCATATGGAAGCATTTGATAAAGTTGTCCAACCAAATAAATTTAAAGTCCTTTTGGACAATTTTATGAGAAACAATGAAGCTAGAAAATTCCCCCCTTTTTTAGGGAGAGGACTACTCAAAAGGGATTTTACCAATTACCCACGAAAAAAGAGTTGGCAAACAGAAGGAGAGGAGTCAGAGCAGGGAGAACTATTGAGAGGAAGAAAAAAAGGGAGGATATAAAATCCTTGGGCATTTTTAATTTTACCGACAACATTTTAGAACCATCGCATTTATAAGCTTTAAGAAAAATTATTATGCCTTAAGCAATTTCTTGAAAAACTCCCTGAAAAAGTGGATGAGGAGCTGCCCACACAAAATGATTTTAAACATACAGATCTAAAAGCAAAATCACAGTTTTTTCCAAACAATATATGTATGGAGGGATGAAAGTTTTTGAGCAACTAGTAACCAAGGAAGTAAGGGAGATAAATTTAAAGGGAGGTAGAAATAAAAATAAAAATAATCTAAATCATAAACAAAGAGTGGCAATCAGAGAATTACAATCAGATACAAATATATTTATAAAACCTGCCGATAAAGGGGTTGAAATAGTCATACAAAATAAAGAAAAATATTATCAAGAAATATAACAACAATTGTGTAATGAAGGAACATATAAACAATTAGAAATAGATCCCATAAGTCAAATAAGGAAGGAATATTGTACTTTGTTAGATAGGGGTAGGACACCAGAGATTTTACAGAAAAAGGAGGACGACTATTTAAATATCGCCACTCCTAGAACCCCAGAGTTCTACACCATCCCAAAGATACATAAAGATCATGAAAACCCACCCGGAAGACCAATTGTCTCTGGTATTGGCTCTTTGTTAAGTAATTTATCTGAGTATGTGGATAAGCAGTTACAATCCTATGTTATATCCCAACGCTCATACCTTAGAGATTCTACCCAACTTTTGGAAATTTCATTTTTTTTTTAAGATGGAAAGATAATTATTTTTTAGTGACATGCGATGTAACAAGTCTATATTCAAATATATCACACAAGCTGGGCATTTTAGCAGTTGAAGATTTTTTTTAAAATGGGGGTGATCTTAAAGAGGAACAAATTACTTTTATTTTAGATAGAATTAGATTCATTCTTTTTAATAATTATTTCTGGTTCGATGGAAAATGCTTTCTGCAATTAAAGGGAAATGCGATAGGGACTAGATTCACGCCCAGCTATGCCAATTTATTCATGGCACATTGGGAAAACAAGTATATTTTATCTCAAGAAAATGGCAGGGCGGCGAATATAGTAATCTATTGCAGATTCATTGACAATGTTTTCTTCATCTGGCAGGGGAATGAAGAGTCCCTAGTATCTATCTTAACCCATTTAATAATAATCAAGTAGGAATACATTTAACAAGTGAGCATAGTGAAAGCAATATACATTTTTTAGATCTCAAGATATATATATAGATCAAAATAATATCAAAACTAAGACATTTTCAAAAAAAGGTAATGTAAATGGGTATATAGGTACGTTCAGCTGCCACTACAGCCCGTGGCTACAGAACATACCAAAAGGACAAATAACACGCTTGTATAGAAAATGTAGTGTTATAGCAATTTTTGACAGACATCCTTTTTAAAAACTAGATTGGAAGAAAAAAGGTTGAGAGAAAGTCCTTTTTAAAAAAAAAAAAAACATTAAACAGAAAAATGTTGAAACTACTGTACCATTAATTTTAGATTATAATGAGAATTTTAAGCAAATTAAACATATTATTAATAAATATTGGTTTGTTTTAAAAAGTGACCCCCTTTTAAAGAATATAATAGGAGAGAAACCACATATAATTTACAGAGGAGCAAAGAACTTAAAACAGTTCCTAACTAAGAGCTATATTAGGGATAAAAAAGAAAATGACCATTTCGTAGTAGAACATGGTTTTTATCCCTGTAAATTATGTCCAGCTTGTAAAAGAACATCTTTTAAAAAACAAAAAAGTGCAGGTTTTACTTCTTTTTCTATGAATATGTTTTATAAAATTAAGCAAGCATTAACCTGCTATACCACTAATGTTATATATCTGCTCTGGTGCCCATGTGGACTGCAATACATAGGAATGACTACAAGGCCCTTTAAGAAAAGGATAGCAGAACACATGGGCAATATCCAGAGGGGGTATATGAAACACATTGTTTCAGCACATTTTGCAGAAATACATAACAGCAACCCTTCTCTCTTATCATACATGGTGGTGTACAAAAGGCAGAAACATTGGAGAGGAGAGGACAACTTTAAACAATTAGCAAAGGTTGAAAGTGAATGGATTTTTAAACCCTTTCTCTTAAGGGTTTTTCATTTTTTGTAATATATATATATATATATATATATATATTACATATTTTTTTATAATTTTAGGAGGATATATATTTGATAAAGCATGCATATTTGTACCATACTATAACCTTAACCATAAGATGATGTGTTTATTATAGTGAAATGGATGATAATGTTTTAATATGTTCTCTAGTTGAGAAATATATTATCTACTTGAATTCTTTGTGATATTTAAAATATTTTTAAACTTTTTTTAATAATATATCCAATAATATATATTCTTTTTTTTCCTTTGATACTTGTTTTAGGGATTTTCTTAACATATATTCTTCCCCACTAGTTAGCATATGTTAGGATAAGAGTGTTTCCTATCATAAGAAGGACTATTCGTGACGAACTTGAAAGGACTTTTGAAGCAAAACGATTACAGGACCACTATAGTGCCAGGAAAACATACTCACCCTCAGGGTCCCCCTCCCGCCGGGCTGGATGGCAAGGAAAGGGGTTAAACTTACCTTTATTCCAGCGCCGGGCGGGGAGTTCTTCTCCTCCTCTCCACCTCCGATCCTCCTCTTCGGCTGAATGCGCATGAGCAGGAGCCGCGCGCACATTCAGCCGGTCTCATAGGAAAGCATTTACAATGCTTTCCTATGGGCGCTTGCGTGTTCTCACTGTGATTTTCACAGTGAGAAGCACACAAGCGCCTCTAGCGGCTGTCAATGAGACAGCCACTAGAGGATTTGGAGGCTGGATTATCCCATTTATAAACATAGCAGTTTCTCTGAAACTGCTGTGTTTATAAAAAAAAGGGGTTAATCCTAGAGGGACCTGGCACCCAGACCACTTCATTAAGCTGAAGTGGTCTGGGTGCCTAGAGTGGTCCTTTAATTCAGACATCATAGGAAAACGACAGAACTACAAGCGTTCCAATATGTGTTCCACATGCGAATGACGTCATCAAGTAAAGCAGGAAATGACATCGCGGGCAACGAGAAAGACAGGAAATGAAAAAAGGATGAATGAGTTTAGACGGATAATGGACAACAGTATATAAAGCACTTACAGACTTATTAATATCAGCACTGGAAGAAGGCATCTACAGCCAAAACGCGTCTGCTGACTACTACAAGTACTATACTTTTTTACCCTTGGGTAGCTATACAGGTGGTGAGTGATACACAACGGAAGTTTTTCACCACCACTATATATATGTAATTTAGTACCCATTTATATATATATTATTAGTTTGCTTGTTTATTCTATGCAATAAAGTTTTTTTTACTGAAAATCCATCATCACCATCATTCTGCTTTCTGAAAAGCCATTTTAGCCATTTGTTGCACCCCATAGCCAGTTTTATAGAACCCGGGACGGCTCTGGGCCATGCGAGTGAGAGTCCATATTCCATTCTCTCTCTTTAACTGTCTGTTTATGGTTCACACTATGTTTTTAAGTTTTTCCTGTTTTTTAGGCTACCTGTGGTAACCTGTGTTTCTAAACCAAAAGGAAATATGTTTGTATAACTACTTTGGTATCAATTTTTATTTATCTCTGTTTTACTTACTGTGACACAGGTTATTGTTCCTGGCTAGTATAAACACTAACTTTTCTGGTTTAAGCTAATGAGTTTGCCAAGGGAGGCAGTATAGATGGAGAACAGTAGGGGACCAAAGACTGAACCTTTGGGGACACCACAAGAGAGGAGTTGGGGAGAAGAAGCAGAGCCAGAGAAAGAAACACTAAAAGTGCGCTGGGAGTGGTAGGAGGGGCACCAAGAGAGAGCAATATCTTGTAGACTGATATTGCGGAGGATTAGAAGAAGCTGTTGATGATCAACAGTGTCAAAAGCTGCAGAAAGGTCAAGGAGAATTAGGATAGAGTAGTGACCACAAATTTTGCAGCGAGTAGATCATTGAATACTTTGGTCAGTGCCGTTTCCACAGAGTGCTGAAACCAGACTGTCATAAGTCCTACGGTATTGACTCACATGCTCGGAGACTCCCTGCCAGAAGAAGGTCTGGGTTACTCGATGGGATGTGCGGTTTACTCCCAGGTGCCCTGCCAAAGGAAGATACTGCCCAATCCAAAGAAGCTCCAACTGGTACTTCCTGGGATGGGGCTTCCCCTGTTTTATGGGTTAAGGTCAACCTATATAACCTATCTTGTTCCCATATAAACCTCTCGTGCTCTAGTCCTCCTTGATTATATTTCTGGAGAGACTTTTCTCCCTCCCAAACTCCTCTGGGGTGTCCAAGGCTAAGGGATTTCTGCCTACTGTCGTAGTCGAGGTCCTATGAGTTCTTACCTGGGTCTCCCAGGCTGGTGATCTTGTTCCTGCTGTTCTGGCTTGTAGACGGGTAGTGATGTCGCGAACATAAAATTTTCGTTTCGCGAATGGCGAACGCGAAATTCCGCAAATGTTTGCGAACGGGCCAACCGGGAGGGGGCCCGGTGGCTTGCCCAGGAAATGCCTAATTGCCAAGGTCCCGAATTTCGGAGTGCCGAACCGAACCGAACCGAAAAATTTTCCCATGCACATGCCTACTAAGTATGAAAATTGTGACCATAGTGGAGTTTGAAGATGTCTTGAAATCAGCTCCAAATCAACATTTTGTAATTTAGCTTTAAACGCACCATTTTGAGGTAAAAATATTTTTAAATGCAGCCTTTTTTGAGATTTGTTATAAAGATTAAAAATTGCCCCCTACAAATTACACATAAATCACCCAGCATAAAATAAGCCTTTCTACTTACAGTTGGGTCTTTATCACTGGAATGGTCCATGGTGAAAAATGCAGCGATGCTTTAAAATATGATTGTGTCAGTATAACCAGTTAAAATGTCATACGCTTGTTCACCCATTCATGGGTATAATAAAGTCACATCCAAACAAAGACGCTGTATTAGTACATGTTATTAAGCACCCAGCTCGAATCACAGATGCTTTATATAGCACACTTACGGGGTTGAATGACATTCAGCTGTATGTTCTACGACAGATGGAAGAAAGATTGAATTACATAATGTCTGAGCCTGAATTATATTTTGTTTTTGTTGCCATATGTTTGGTAAATATAAGGATCTTCAAATATATGAATACTACTATAACATAGGATAATATTGTTCATAGTTTGAATACGTCAAAGAGTTTACATTTTCTTATTCACATATCAAAGTTCTAATTGCCATATCTATTAGATAACTATTAATCAGCCTTGCATTGTGTTTGCATTTCTGATATAATTAGTTCATCATTGGCCGCTGGTTGTATTTGATCTATTTCTTGCACTGTAATGATCATCACTCATCCTCTAGTGACATATCTTAAGTTACAGCTGGTAATATAAACGTATGTTTTCAGTTTCCTGTATTTTGGATCTCTACAACCATCTGCTGGATTCCAAGGATACTGCACTTTATGATCAAAATTTGACTAACGTCAACTTGCAAAGACCTAATGATAAATTACAACACAAATCCACAGTATGCTATATAAAAACTGTAAAATCTTGACGCCTTTGACAAATCATTTTATACCTAGAAAAAAAGGAGTTAGTGGGCACATCCCCAAATATAGCTTAAACCAAAGTGCATTCATGTAATCCAATATCAGTGCATTTAGAATAGGATATATATTTACAATGCACTTTTATTGAATTAATTGGAATGCTATATTCATTTGGCACTAGCACTATTTAAGTAGTAATGTTAATATTGGTGTAGGACCCACTGACATTGGGGCACTGTGACCAAGCTTAACATGATATGGCCATACGGTCAAACTCTTCAGATTTGTTTGCAAAGATGGGATATTTTAACCTAAAAAAAAAATAAGAAAGAAAAGGAAAAGGTCTCACGAGGAGTACCCAACTAATAAGGGCTTAACACTAATTTAAATATTGGATATATTCCGAAAAATCTGAAAAAGAAAATGTCGGGTAGCCCTTTTCATGAAATAGAGCAAAAATAATAGTGAAAAATAAATAACAAATGTGACAACCAGAGGCAATCTTAATATATTAAAATGGTTTTTGCTCTATTTCATGAAAAGGGTTACCCGACATTTTCTGGTTCCGATTTTTCGGAATACATCTGATATTTTAACCTATATCATTGTAGCGGATGGCCCTGTGCTGTCCTGAACAATTCATGTATTTCTATGCATTCGTGTGAAAATGGCAAAGTCTATGTATTTAATGTATTGGATTCGTTTGAATGTTAGGTAGTTTCATTCCCTTAGTTTATTCGAATGAAACTACCGAACAGTCAGACCTCCCATGTGTGAAGTGTGTTCTCAATTATCCGTTGCAACATTGTTGCGAACGGGTAATTGGCAAGTGAAGTAGCCGTCCTTTGTTCTCGGGGGTGGCCGCCATTCGAAAAACGAACACGTGGGGCGGCCATTTTAAAACTCCCGAACAGCGGTGTTTTGCCGTCGAGTGTCTGGAACTCAAATCGGACACTTGACTAGGCGAACACCGCTGAAACCTCCACAAGCCCGGTCCGTTCGGTTCCTAACTACCGAACGGCCCCTCGTTCGGTAGATAGAAAGAACCGAACGAGGGGATTCAGGCGAACCCTCCCTAGCCTCTATAGCTAGAGGCTTTCGTGCAGTTAGTTCCCTTACTCCAGGACCGACCGCAGGACCCATTCGCATGGAACCGCATTCGGCTGTCTCAGTCAGTGCGGTCGGTCATTTTATTCCCTCCATAGATTTCCCGAACCCCTGGTCTGATCTGGGTGATTTTTGGATATGTTGTTCACCCAGATCAGGGCTATCAGGGGGTGTAGGATTTAAAGGGGTACCCCTACGTCTAGGGGTACATCCAGAAATGGGGGGAATTACTGTACTGGAGAAAGGGATTATGATGCAGGCTGAGGGGAGGAGATGTGTGGGAGGTTACCAGGACAGGATTGTAAATCCCTCCCTTGCATGGGAGCATGCTTTAAAAGGACAGTGTAGATTAAAAGATTTCAGTTCTGCTCCTGAAACTGTGTGTCGTCCAGTTATTGGGATTGCTGTTGGGATATTGCTGTTATTTTACCTGCTGGAAACCTTGCCTGTGGATTTACTATTTACTTGTTCCTGAGCCTCACTTGGATTATAAGCGGAGATAACCTGGGGAATATTGCATCTCCGCTAGATTGGTTGGCAGCGATGGGATCCAGACTCACAGAGGAACAAGCATAAATGGAGTACGGATGGAGATTGATTTTGCCACACTAAAACGCTCCACACTAAAAGACCTCCTGGAAGCAAGGGGTATACAAGCCAGCAATAAGAAGAAAGTGGTACTCATTACTGAATTTATGGCGGAGTACCGAATGGATGGCGATTCGGTTCCCGAACAGGGGGATTCGGGAGAAACACAGGAACAGATGGAGTACCAGAGGCAGCTACAATTTCGGCTGTCTTTCTATGGGGAACACCCTACAACAGAAATTATTTCAAAAACTATGACGGAAGTCCAGGAATTTATACTGAGAAGACAAACAGCAGCCCCAGAACGCAGCTCTGCAGTAAATATGCCACAAGAAGGTAAGCCCAAGATACCATACCAGGCTTTTAAAACGTATGTGGAGGCAGAGGAAGATATAGACGCTTTCCTGCAAGATTTTGAAAGACTGTGTGCACTGCATAGAATTAGCGCAGAGGACTGGGTACCTATTTTGGCAGGAAAGTTAACTGGGAGGGCAGCTGAGGCATATCGTACTGTACCCAATGAAGAAATAAGGAATTACAGTAAATTTAAAGAAATTATACTGGCCAGGTATGCTATAACACCGGAAGCCTACCGGCGGAGATTCAGGGATTTGAAGAAGGTGGAGAAAGACTCACACGCAGAGTGGGCATGCAGGTTACAAAGGGCAGCACTTGGGTGGGTGCAAGCGAGCAAGGCACGGTCCATGGAGGATGTAATACAAATGATGCTGATGGAGCAATTTTATGAGGGAATGTACAGGAGTGGGTAAGAGACAGAAACCCTACCTCCCTCACCGAAGCTGCCAGGAAGGCAGATGAGTACCTGGATGCACGCAGGCAGCAAAAACCTGCAGCTCCAAAAGCCACTTTTAAAACCTTTGGGGGAACCAGCTACACCCCAGCTCCACCGAGACCCCTGCCACCACCACCACCGCCCGCTGCACAGCCACGTTTCCGCCAGCCCACGTCTGGCCCCTGCCACCACTGCCAGAAATGGGGACATTATAAAAGGGAATGCCCCCAGCTGCGGGACCGTTCCACCTGGATCCGGCCCGGTCCACCACCACCACCGAGAGCAGCCGCAGCCCACCACTACCAGGATATCGTGGCCACACCATATGGCTCAGCTGTTCCCATTACAACTGTGGAACAGTGGGAAGTACTGCACGAGGCGGATCCAGTCCAGGCCAATGCTGACAACTGCCAGCATCACAGGCAGACCGTATATCTGGAGGGTAAAGCGGTCCAGGGTCTACGCGACTCAGGGGCTACCATCACCCTGGTAAAGAGTCACCTGGTTTCAGATCAGGCTAAACTAAGCAAGACTGTGGCCGTCAGGGTAGCCGGGGGAGCAGTATACCGGCTACCTACAGCGAGGGTACATTTGCATTGGGGAGCGGGGGCAGGACATGTGGAGCTGGGGTTGATGCCGCAGTTACCAGCGGAGGTTTTATTGGGGAACGATCTGGGGAGGCTCACATCTGCTTTTGAGCCCCAGACACCCACCACAGGAGAAGCTCACCCTGTGGTTACTCGACAACAGGCCCGCACCCAGGACTACAACACACTCCCGGAGGTTCAGGTAAGAGATCCTTCCTGTGTTCCCTGGGCCCCTCCTAACGAATTTGCAGCTGAGATAGTGACTGACCCCACCTTGCAGGTGTATAGGGACAAGGTGACAGCAGACACTCCTGGGGGAGAGGGCTAAAGGTTTATCTGGGACAAACAGCTGTTATATAGGGAGACGGATAAGCGGGTAGCCGGGTCAGACCCGATCGTGATGAGGCAGTTAGTGGTACCCCAGCGGTACCGGGCAGAGTTACGCCGGATAGCGCATGACATTCCGCTATCTGGACATTTAGGGGTTAGCAGGACCCGGCACAGGTTAACGCAAAGCTTCTTTTGGCCTGGAATTAGCCAGGAAGTGCGCAGGTATTGCAACACGTGCGATACATGCCAAAGGGTGGGGAAAAGGGGGGACCGGCGCAAGGCCAAGTTACATCCCCTTCCCATAATCGAGGAACCCTTTAGTAGGGTAGCAGTTGACCTAATAGGACTCCTCAACAAAGTGAGCCCGTCAGGTAAAAGATTTATCCTGACAGTGGTAGACTATGCCACTAGATATCCAGAGGCGATGGCCCTGACGAATATACAGGTTGAGACAGTAGCGGAAGCCCTTATGCAGATATTCTCCCTGGTGGGACTTCCTATGGAGATTGTCTCCGATCAGGGTACCCAGTTCACCGCCGAAGTCACACAGCGCCTCTGGAAGTTCTGTGACATTAAGCCTGTCATTAGTTCCCCTTACCACCCCCAGACGAATGGGCTCTGCGAACGTTTCAATGGTACATTGAAACAAATGCTCCAAACCTTCGCAGAGACCCACAAGGACTGGGAGAAGTTCCTGCCTCACCTCCTCTTTGCGTACAGGGAGGTGCTGCAGGAATCCACTGGGTTTTCCCCATTTTAATTATTGTTTGGCCGCAGGGTACGAGGGCCTTTAGATTTAATCAGAGAGCATTGGGAGGGAGAACGGAGGACTGACGGTACCCCCATCATACCATACGTGTTGGCATTCCGAGACCACCTGGAGGCCTTAACCCAGACGGTATGCGAGAATTTGCAGGCGGCTCAGACACGCCAACGCACATGGTTTGATCGGGGCGCCAGGGACCGTAGCTTTCAGGTCGGGCAGAAAGTGTTGATTTTAAAACCTGTCCGACACGATAAGCTGCAGGCCGCCTGGCAAGGCCCTTATAAGGTGATAGAACAATGGTGTGATACCACTTATATAATAGGCTCGTGCGTTGGTACTGGGGGGTGACACATGCTCCATGTGAACATGATGAAGCCCTACCAGGAGCGCTCTGAGGAAGTGACCGCCATATGCGCGCCTAACTCAGAGGAGTTTGACAGTCTGCCTCTCCCAGATCTGCTGGGAGAGGGTCAGTTATCTGGGGACTTAGGGAAAGTCACCCTGGGGGACCGGTTGAGCCCACAGGAGGTACAACAGCTGTTGAGGAAGAAGCAGGATATCTTCTCTAATGTACCTGGTTACACTCCTCTGGCCACTCATGAGTAGACACCCCAGGGCAACTCCCCATGCGTCAGACCCCGTACCGCATCCCAGAAGCAGTACGGGAGAACATGCGCAAGTCCCCGGTAGTGCTAGTACCAAAACGGGACGGCACGACCTGTTTTTGTGTAGACTACCGGAGACTGAATGAGAAGACGGTATCTGACGCCTATCCCATGCCCAGGATAGACGAACTACTGGACCGGATGGCGAGGGGGCACTATCTCACCACTATTGACTTGTGTAAGGGGTATTGGCAAATCCCCTTAGCACAAGTCGGCCTTTGTCACCCCATTCGGCTTGTACCAATTTAAGGTCATGCCGTTTGGGATGAAAAACGCCCCGGCTGCCTTTCAGCGGATGGTGGACCGCCTCCTGGATGGGTTCCAAGATTATACCTGCGCTTACCTCGATGATATTGCCATTTTCAGCAATACCTGGCAGGAACACTTGACCCATATAGGAGCAGTCCTAGACAGGATTAGGGCCGCTGGTTTAACGCTGAAACCAGCCAAATGCAGCATAGGAATGGCTGAAGTACAATACCTCGGCCATCGGGTAGGATGCGGCAAGCAGAAGCCAGAACCAGCCAAGGTAGAGGCTGTGGCCCAATGGCCTACCCCTAGGACTAAGACTCAGGTATTAGCGTTCCTAGGAACGGCCGGGTACTACCGGAAATTTGTCCCGAACTATGGTGCCCTGGCCAAACCCGTAAAAACCTTCCCCGCCAAGTGACCTGGACCCCGGAGTGTGAGCAGGCATTTCAGCTGTTGAAAGATGCATTGACCAATGCCCCCGTCTTGGCAGCTCCCAATCCAACTAAACATTTTCTTGTTCACACAGACGCTTCTATGTTTGGATTGGGAGCAGTACTGAGCCAAGTCGGGGCCGATGGCGGAGAACATCCCGTGGCTTACATCAGCCAGAAGCTGTTACCTCGAGAAGTAAGCTACGCCGCCATCGAAAAGGAATGCCTGGCTGTGATGTGGGCCCTGAAGAAATTACAGCCGTATTTGTATGGGTAAGCTTTTTCCCTGCTTACGGATCACAACCCGTTAGTATGGCTAAACCGGGTGGCTGGGGCAATGCCAGGCTGCTGCGCTGGAGTCTGGCGCTGCAGCCCTTTGACTTTAATATCCAGTACCGCCCGGGTAAACAGAATGGAAATGCTGACGGGTTGTCAAGACAAACTTACCTAGAGAAATGATCCGTGAGCCTCCCCGGACATCCCCAAGCCGATCCGTGTGGGATCAGACTGTGTATGCCGGCTTGTGGGCAAGGGGGAGCAGTGTAGCGGATGGCCCTGTGCTGTCCTGAACAATTCATGTATTTCTATGCATTCGTGTGAAAATGGCAAAGTCTATGTATTTAATGTATTGGATTCGTCTGAATGTTAGGTAGTTTCATTCCCTTAGTTTATTCGAATGAAACTACCGAACAGTCAGACCTCCCATGTGTGAAGTGTGTTCTCAATTATCCGTTGCAACATTGTTGCGAACGGGTAATTGGCAAGTGAAGTAACCGTCCTTTGTTCTCGGGGGTGGCCGCCATTCGAAAAACGAACACGTGGCATTTTAAAACTCCCGAACAGCTGTGTTTTGCCGTCGAGTGTCTGGAACTCAAATCGGACACTTGACTAGGCGAACACCGCTGAAACCTCCACAAGCCCGGTCCGTTCGGTTCCTAACTACCGAACGGCCCCTCGTTCGGTAGATAGAAAGAACCGAACGAGGGGATTCAGGCGAACCCTCCCTAGCCTCTATAGCTAGAGGCTTTCGTGCAGTTAGTTTCCTTACTCCAGGACCGACCGCAGGGCCCATTCGCATGGAACAACATTCGGCTGTCTCAGTCAGTGCGGTCGGTCATTTTATTCCCTCCATAGATTTCCCGAACCCCTGGTCTGATCTGGGTGATTTTTGGATATGTTGTTCACCCAGATCAGGGCTATCAGGGGGTGTAGGATTTAAAGGGGTACCCCTACATTTAGGGGTACATCCAGAAACGGGGGGAATTACTGTACTGGAGAAGGGGATTATGATGCAGGCTGAGGGGAGGAGATGTGTGGGAGGTTACCAGGACAGGATTGGCTACTATACTAATGATTGTAAATCCCTCCCTTGCATGGCAGCATGCTTTAAAAGGACAGTGTGGATTAAAAGATTTCAGTTCTGCTCCTGAAACTGTGTGTCGTCCAGTTATTGGGGTTGCTGTTGGGATATTGCTGTTATTTTACCTGCTGGAAACCTTGCCTGTGGATTTACTATTTACTTGTTCCTGAGCCTCACTTGGATTATAAGCGGAGATAACCTGCATCTCCGCTACAATCATAAACCTATACACACACAAAGTGATACAGCTGTAACCTAGAACCATGGGCGTAGGAACTGGGAGGGTTTGGGGGGTACATATCTCCCCCAGCAAATCATGTGGGGGGGACAGGTCATAGAGAAACCCCCCCCCCAGCTCCGCCGGCCACAGGTGCCCTCAGGCTAATATGTATGGGGGGTGAGGGATAGATAGAAAGATAATTGGAACGGTTTAGGGGGCTACTAATATGGATGGGGGAGAGGGGTAGGTAGAAAAATAATTGGAAGGTGTTAGGGGGGAGGTAGAAAAATAATTGGAAGGGGTTGGGGGGCTACTAATATGGATGGGGGGAGGAGGAGGAGGTAGAAAATTAATTGGAAGGGGTTAGGGGGGCTACTAATATGGATAGGTGGAGAGGGGTAGGGGTAGGTAGAAAAAAATTGGAAGGGTTTAGGGGGGCTACTAATATGGATGGGAGGAGGGGGGAGGTAGAACAATAATTGGAAGGGGTTAGGAGAGTACTAACATGAATGTAAGGGGCAGGGTGGGTTCTATTATGCATCGAAGGGGTAGATGGGGTTCTTATGTGCATGGAAGGGGTAGGGGTGGTTCTAATATTCATGGAAGGAGTAGGGGTGGTTCCAATATTCATGGAAGGGGTAGGTGGGGTTCTAATATAAATGGAAGGGGTAGATACGGGTAGTAAAATGTATGGAATGCACTTCTGAAAGTGTCACTGAATGACAGTTAGGCCCCCTAAGTCAGGGGCAGTATTACAAAATCTGTGTATGTAAAAAAAAAAATATAAAAAGTAATCTACAAAGTACAAAATGTTTGTGTCATATGTTGTGCTAAAAATTAATCTAGGAATGTGCATATTTTATTTTTTTAAATAATTTTTAGAATAATGATACAGACATTTTATTTCTTACATTTGTGATGATTCTTTTTTCCCCTCTATATTCAAGGGACACTATAGTCGCCAGAACCACAACAGCTAAACGTAGTAGTTCTGGTGTCTATAGCATGTCTTTGCAGGCTTTTTAATGTAAGCACTGCCATTTCGTAAAATGGCAGTATTTACATTACTGCTGAGGAATACCTCTAGTGGACACTAAGATGGCCACTAGAGGTGCTTCCTAGTCGAGACATCAATGCTGCCCTATGAAGTATCTGCGTATTTGCGGCAAAGCTGCACATGCGCACCAGGGAGCAATGATGCTTCTGAATAGAAGCGTTTTATTGCTCCCTGCTCGTACCCTCCTATTTCGTCATTTTGAAGAAATAGGGGGCGCGACATCAGGAGGTTCCCGGCACGGTATCCGGGTAAGTAAAATTGGAATAAGAATATACCCGGCGAGTAAAAATGCTACCCCCCCAGATTTTGGGGGGTTCCTGCGCCCATGCCTAGAACAAAAGAAAACCATAGCACAGCTAAATCAGAACTCACTCGTTGAAGATGATATTAGAGCATATAAAGGTGCCACATGCATGGGGAGGAACTAGTGTGCCCCCAGCTTCTTTACTCTACCCCGGGAAGATATAACAATATGCACACTAACTCAATAAATAAGAAACCTAGGAAGGATAAAATATAAAAGTGGCTTTATTAAAATATAACAGGTTCAAAGGTCCAATGCATTTCATCCCTGCATGAGACTTCTTCAGGGACCAAACATTAAAACTGTTATAAAACATTTTTAGCCTGGTTGAATAACAAATGGGGAGGGTGACAATGTTTGTGTAGGATGGTGACATTGTGGGTGCAGTGTATTAGAGGGAGACAGGGTAGAGAGGTGACAGTGAGTGTGTGGAAGGGTGACAGTGTTGGAGGGTGACAATGCGTGTGTGTGTGTGTAAGGGTGGCAGTTTGGGGTGTAGTTTGGAGTGTGAGTTACAGTGTGGGAAACAGTATGTGTAGGAGGGTGGCAGTGTGTGTGGGTTGAGAGTGTGTGCATTGGAGGGTGACTGCATGGCAGATGGAGACAGTGTGTGGGAGGACTACAGTGTGTGTGTGTGTAAGTGGATGGTAGTGTGGAGAGGGCAGTGTGTGGGAGGGAGACAGTGTGTGGAAGGGTGATAGTTTGTGTGGAGTGACAGTGTGTGAATTGGAAGGTGACTGCATGGGGTGGTGACAGTGTGTGGAGCAGGGTGTGGGAGGACTACAGTGTGTGTGTGTGTGATATTGTTGAGAGGGCAGTGTGTGGGAGGGTGACAGTGTGTGTGTGGAGGATGATAGAGTGTGGGAGAGTGGCAGTGTGGGGGCAGTGTGTGCATGTTAAAGTGACAGTGTGGGAGGGTGCCAGTGTGTGAGGGCTGTGTTTTAATGGCAAGCCTGCCGACATGGAAATACCTATTGTTGTTTTTTTTTTTTTTTAAGTTTCAATTCCTTGGTGACCCAGTGGTCTCCTGCCTAATGGTGCACTGGGCCAACCATCCAGACTGCTGCTCCACCGGGTGCAGAGCTGCAGACCATGTATGCAACAGATTAGTATGTTCTAAGGCGGCCGCAAGGCCTAAGTCTACACAAGGCCTTAGGCGGCCACCTAATTTGCCTATTTAAAGAGCCACCTCTGGTTAGGTGCTCAGCCAGTGAGAAAAATTATAGTGAGGTCAGATGGCTCCCCTTTTGTTTGTTGTACACAACCCTGAAGCCCATTCTTTATGCTGTTAATCCAAAAGAAGGCAAAAGTCCAATTAAAGCCTTTTCTATTTATTCCACAAAAGGTAAAAAAAATAATTATTGACTCCATAATGGCAATCAGATTTCTCTATGGGTCAAGAACATGCTAAAGTCAAAGTTCCCTACGTCATACTAATTCTTCTTGACCTCTCTGCTGCCTTTGACACTGTTGATCATGCTCTCTTCCTTCAAACTCTTCAATCACTCAGTCTCTGTGACTCTGTCCTCTCATAGTTTTCCTCTTAGCTCTCCCAATGCTCATTCAGTGTCTCCTTTTCCAAGGATACTTCCTCCCCTCGTCCTGTCGCAGTTGGAGATCCCCAAGGTTCTGTCCTTGGTCCCTTTCTATTTGCTCTTTATACTGCCTCTCTTGGCAAACTTATTGCCTCTTTTGGATTCCACTACCACCTGTATGCTGATGACACTCAAATATACCTCTCCTCCCCAGACCTCTCCCCTGCTGTCCTACAACGTGTCACTGCTTGCCTTTCTTCCATCTCTGACTGGATGTCCTCACGCTTTCTGAAATTCAATCTCTCTAAAACTGAACTCCTTGTCTTTCCTCCTCCTAATACTGATCCTCCTCTCTCATTCTCCCTTCAAGTCAGTTATATCCACATAAGTCCATCCTTGCAAGCACGCTGTCTTGGCATCATACTTGACTCTGGCCTCACCTTTGAGCCTCACATCCAGTTTGTTGCCAAATCCTGTAGGTTCCAACTTAAAAACATAGCCCGCATCCGCCCCTTTCTTACACAAGATGCTACCAAGGAGCTTGTCCATGCTCTAGTAATTTATCTCAGTGAGGACATCTGAAACTAGTGAACTTGAAGAGTTTGAGCAGTGGATGCAATCAGAGTATCTCTGGCTGAAGCGCAGCACGCTGAAGGAACTGCTTGAGGTGAGAGGACAAGTAGCCAATAACAAGTCACAGGCTAACTTCATCGCAGAGCTAATGGAAGGGAACTGAGCTAGCACAGCCTTGTCCAACTTGTCCTATCAGGACACAGAGTTCCATAGGGATGTGAAATTACAACTGGCGTTCTGCGGCGGTTCTGAGGTAACAACCTGCATTAAAACAGAGCTGGTCAGAAAGTTCAGATTCAGCAGGAAGGGATGGGGCAGGTATGTGAAGTAGCTCCAACCTTTTAATAAACCCAGTCAGGGAAGAAAAAAGTACTATACCACACCTTTAAACCCTTTGTTGAGACAGAGAGGGACATTAATGTTTTCTTTCAAGATTTCTTTCCATGTTATTGACCCAGCAGACTGGGTCCCAATCCTGACTGAAAAACTCTTAGGATGTGCCTCAGAGGCTTACCAGGCATCGACTTTGACTTAAGGAACAAATCAAAGGGTCAAGGAAGTGCTCTTGGCCCAATATGCCATTACACCCAAGGCAACTGTCATTAAAAAAAAAACAAAAAAAGCATTAAATCTTCAGTTAATACTATTCTTCCAGTCTACTTCCCTAATACTATCCTTACCTTTTGTGTCACGTTACCCCACTCCATCTAGCATGTAAGCTCATTGAGCAGGGCCTTCAATCCATCTTTTTCAATGTTCAGGTCTCTGCTAATGACACCTTAATGTCTGACTAATACCTAGATGACACTTGATGTAAGGACTAATTACCCTAAAGAGAGTGGATATCTTAGACACTCTATTTACATATTAAGTAGAATAAAACATCCAGATATGCACACACCCACCTGGTATGGATAATTAAGTCCAATATGGGACAGTGCCCACTCTGGTCACTTATCCCAGAAACAACTCTCGAACCACTTTCCATCGATCAATGATTATCCAGGATATGTGGACACCGGTGCCTAGAAACATGGGCTTGGTACATTACCCATTATATGCTTCTACTGGGACACAGTCAAGGGCCAAGATATATTCCATACAGGTAACACCCCTCAGCCCATTCCCATACTCGTCCTACACAGCATGGGGATATCTGCCGAACCTTAAATTGGTTCCCGAACGGCACCCCATCATCTCTCTTCCAAAAAAATATTAAAATTAAAAAAGGAGGGGGAGGAAGGAATAAGGTTTCTCTACAGTAGTTCTTTCTTCTCACCTCTGTTGTAAATTATATATGTATCAGTACACTAGGCTACTGTTATGTTCTTAAGTCATATTATAATGTTTTAGATCTACAGGTTTTGACAATAAAGAGGCAAATAAACAAAGCCTTAAGTGTGCGCGCCAACATACAAGATATTTAACTTTTTACTTGAAATACAGCTTTCTCACATTTATGGGTCTTCTACCCAAGACAATTCGTTTGGGAGCACAGGTTATCCTGAATAAATTTCTAACTTTCATACAAATTCGCCTTGTGTACTCACATTTGGAATTACAATTCCTTGCCCATCCATACAGTATTTAAATTCCCCCCCAGAGGGGTACATTTTCTGATTTCGATACAAATCACCATGACGATACAAATCACCATGATCATAACAATCAACGATAATACCTTAATGTGAAATATGTTGTAGCGGACCACAGGTAACCCAACCAGTTACCTCCGCTAATTCCTTCACTATGCCACTCTGGAACCATTCAAATAAGCAGACATCTATTCCCCCAGTAATCAGACAAAACATAGTCCTGGGTGTCAACTGATTTTATTCAGGCCATACATAGCTTTTATGCCCAGACCTCCATGGAGTTTCTGACACACAAATACAGGGTTTTCAATCCAAGGATCCTCTGTGCCTGAGAGATACTTGCGTGAGAAAAAAATATAATCTAATTATCTCTGACGAACAGAAAATCCATACAAAATTTACAGTACCCCAAAAATGCCCCCACCATACTCAGGAACCCCACAAAGAATACATCCCCGGATATCCCTGATATGATTGTATGGCATATCCAAAGATCACTCAGATCAGTTTGGTGAGACGGGAATGCCATTGAGGTAAAGTTTTGACTGGCCAGACATGAGTCGATAGCCCAAAACAGTTCCAGGGAAATAGGTGTCCTGGCTGGTCTCTATTCGGGGGTTCCTGTGCAAACAGCATGCAAGGATATCTCTTCGTTTCAGGATACAAATGCTCCCCCCGTTTGGTAGTTCATGTCTCCCAAACGTCGTTTGTATAGGTGGTTGGGAAATAGAACGGGCAGCGGTCTAATTTTTACCAGGCTTTGTGCTAGTGCCTCGCAGAAAGAGTTCCATTCACTTGACGACCAAGTACCGCTGTCCATGTTCGGGAGACAAGATAGCCACCATTCTTTTGTTGACCACATGAGTTCAGTTATATGAAATGGTGGCCACCCAGGTGCAGCATTCATTAATTACTTCCCTTGCGTTTTCGCACTTAAGTTACTGGTGTGAACGTTCTAAAGCGGTTCAGGGGTGGTCCTGAACAGAAAAAGGGTAAAATAGACTAAATGAGGGAAACACACATGAAATAGTGGTAAGTTCCGCCACACAGCTCTTAACTTAAGTGTCAGAGCACTCTGATTGGTTGGCTTGGAATCAACCAGAGTGCTCTAAATGAAACTGCAGGGAGTGGGAAACTTTATTAGCCTTTCCCCGCCCTGCGGAGCTCAGTTTGTGCGTGCCCTCACTGGGTGAAGATGGATTACTTTTTCAGCATTGGGTTGTTTATTTTCCATCAGGTTTTTTTTTTTGCCCTCTGTTTTTTATTTTATTTTAACAGTTGCAAGGGGTATTATGGACTTTTATTTATGTTTTGAGGCTGAAAAAAGATTTGGGTATCCCTAGTCACCTGGGGGAATTTACATTTAGCCCCCACTCATCGCTCATGGTTGGTGGCCAAAGGGGACAATAGATCCTCCCCATTTTCATTTTGGGCCCCCACCCGCCACTGGCTGCTCACTGTTTAGAATACATGCCCACTACTCACAGTATAGTAGTAGGGGCATGTCTACTAGTATTAGTAAATTTCTAATTTAGTAAATTTGGCTGAAAGACCCCCCTAAGGTCTGCCTTGACGTCGGCAGGCGGGCATTCCTTCCAATGGCCATTGGAGTAACTAAATGACCTCCATTTGTCGAAATATACATAGAGATTAAGGAGAGAGCGCTGGTAACTTCTTGTTCTTTGATTTTTTTTAAAGTCGACAAGCTAAGGTATTAAACTTGGGGTATTTTGACTTTTTCCATGCAACCATTTTACCACCAATCTATGCCAAATTTAAAAAATAATAATAGATTTTTTTGACACACATAGCAGTTTAAGAATACATGTACTAAGAACTAAAGGTTACTGCCAAAGAACACCCCAATATGTGTTCAGCAACATCTACTGAGTACAGTGATACCCCCTGTGCATAGGTGTGTCGGGTTCTCTGGGGGCTAAAAGACCTTATTTAGATGGTGCACATTGCAGTTTTCCAACTTGGAATTTTCTCAGCTGGTCATCATGCACCTATGTCCTATTTGGCACATTTGTGAAGCCAGCCAATGTAATTTACCCCCATCAAACCATATATTTTTGAAATGTAGACACCCCAAGGTATCTCGATTGGTGGTATTTTAACACTTTCCATGCACTAATTCCACCACCAGTCTTTTTCAAACTTTTATGAAGTCATTTCTTTGTGTTATTTTTCTCTTATAATGTTCTTTAAGCATGGATTCTCAGTTCTTGTTATGTGTTACTGACAAAGAACACCCTGTTATGTGTTTAGCAACAACTCCCAAGTACAACAGTACCCCCAATGTACAGGTTTTATGGGTTTTTGCAAACTTACATTGGTCAAATGTAGGGCATTCCCTTTTCCATGTTTGCACAGTGAAATTTGCCAGATTTATTTGCTGGGCCTATGTTGCCTTTGAGACCGTATACCAGCCCAGAAATGTAAATTAACCCCATCATGGCATACCATTTTCAAATGTAGATAACCCACGGTATTCCAAATGGGGTATTTTCAGTCTTTTGTAGTAGCCATTTAGTCACAAACGCTGGCCAAAGTTAGAGTTTGTATTTGTTTTTTGCATTTTTTTACACAAAAACTGCACTTTTACTGGTGATTTCATCGTCTTGATAGGTTTTACTGTTTTAAACACTGATATTTGTGTTCAGTGAACTCTTCCGAGTATAACAAACCTCCCACGTACAGGTTTTATGGTGTTTTTGAAATTTACAGGGTCAATATAGAGTTTGCCCAATTCCGTTTGCCAGATTGGTTTGCTGGGTCGTTTTCCTTTTGAGACCACATAATAGCCCAGGAATGTGAAATAACCCCATCATGGCATATCATTTTCAAATGTAGACAACCCAAGATATTCAAAATGGGGTGTGTCCAGTCTTTTGTAGTAGCCACTTAGTAACAAACACTGGCCAAAATTTGCATTTTTATTTGTTTTTTGCATTTTTTTTACACAAAAACTGCACTTTTACCGGTGATTTCATCATCGTGCTAACCGCGTAAATAAACAATTGAAATAATGAAAGACGTTAACTCACAGGTTTTTAGTAGAAAAAAATCTTAACTCCTTTTATTGCATGTAAACAAAACATGGACTCACAGTCTCGATTGACGTTTCAACCCCAACCTGGATCTTTCTCAAGATCGGGATCTTGTCAGTTCAGGCAGTCCCTCTGCTGGCAGCACTGTGGACACCTATTGTAGCCATGTGACCACTCTTTTAGAGCAGTCACATGGCCCCTAAGGGTCCTAAATGGCTGAGAGGGGCTGTCTGGGCTAAGACAGTCAGTCCCCCCCTAAGAAGAAGACCGATCTCCGGCGGGGGAACGGCGGAGGTTGGTAAGTACATGGGGAGGGAGAGAGAGGGTGGGTAGAGGTTAATTTAAAAAAAATACGTATTTAATTATTTATTTATTTTTTATATTTACTCAGTGCCTCAACCCCTCGAGATACTCAGTACAGGCAGAGCATCGGAAGCCTGCCTGAAGGCTTCCGATGCTCTGCTTCACTGCCGGGCTCGACGTGGACCAACCAGAACTGATCGCTCCATGGGGAGCGATCACCCAGTGTTCTCCGGTGGTCACCGTCAGTGAGGGGGGTATTGCAGTGATGCCTCAACATCGTGGCATCGCTGTAATACCATTAGAGCTGCTGGAAGTGATCATGATCGCTTCCAACGCTCTAATTGCCTGCGATCGTATCAGGAACGTCCGCAGTCCTTAAGGACCGTTTTTTGTTGGACGTACCTGATACGCCCATGGTCACTAAGGGGTTAAACAATCTTTTTAATAAGATATCTTTAAATGTTATGGTATATTCAATAAAAGACTGATGTTATGAGCCATCAAGCCTCAGAAATCTAGGTTTTTATAAAGGTTTCACACATTTTGGTCACTAGTGTAGATTATTAATATAATGTTAACAATTCAGAGTTCTAACTTTGGCCAGTGTTTGTGACCAAATGGCTACTAAAAAAGACTGGACATACCCCATTTGCAATACCTTGGGTTGTCTACTATTGCAAATGATATGCCATTATGGGTGTAAATTTTTTTTCTTGTCTACTATAAAGTCCCAAAGGCAACGTAACCACTCTGGCGAATTTCAATTTCAAATGTAACGTGCTATATTTGACCCTGTAACTTCCCAAAACACCATAAAACCTGTACATAGGGGGTACTGTTTTACACGTGAGACTTTGCTGAATACAAATATGTGTATTTTATTGCAGTAAAAGCAAACAGTATTATGACATTGACCGTTAAAATGTCATGTAGAGCAAAAAAAATCTTATTTTCTCCCATTTTTTTCATATTAAATTATGTTTTATAGCTAAATATTTGATATTAAATGAAAGCCCTGTTTCCCCTGAATGATATATAATAATTGTGGGTGTATTTAATATGAAAGAGGTGTATTACGGTTGGACAGACATGTAGCGCAAATGCCAGGTTTTGTTTACATTTTGTTTTGTTCACAACGTGTACATTTGGTTCCGTCCTTAAGGGGTTAAATAATAAATAGGTATATATTCCAACCATGTCCATAACATGTGAAGTATTTTGGTTAATTACATCTCCAAACTGTGCCAATTTATCACTGATGTTTTACACCAATACTGTATTCTCATGTATGAAAAAATAAATATTCTTACATGTAATTAAACTTCCTGTCAATGTATAAACAGTGAAGATAAAGAAATACTAATATTCTCAATTGTTGCTAAAAATACTATTTTTATTTTTTTTATAGTTTATATCGTAACCAGTTGCCTGAAGACATATAACATCCTATTACTGCACAAAAAATATAATATGATGATATTATTTAAATGATATATTTTTATTTTTACTTGCAAGCAAGTATGTCTTTTTATTCATTTCAGGTTTCAATAAGATGATGTAGCATTTGGGGAGATATAAACAAAATAAAAGTCCAGCACTTGAGGTCAATATGGCAAATATCTCTACAGCCACCATGTATTTCCCTTTGGTGCTCAGATAGGCTGGGATCACTGCAATCCAAACACTGCAGAATACCAGCATGCTGAAGGTGATGTATTTGGCTTCATTAAAAATATCTGGTAATTTCCTGGCTAAGAAAGCTATAATAAAACTAACAGCTGCCAGGAATCCCATATAACCCAGGACAGAATAAAAAAATATAACCGACCCTTCATTACATTGAATGATGATTTTTCCTTGGTAAGAGTAAGCGTCCAGTTCCTGAAAAGGTGGAGAAACTGTTAACCATGTTATATTAAGTATAATTTGAACTGTTGAGAGAATCAAGACTACACAATTGGCCGCTTTTGCAGAGACCCACTTTCCCCAAGTACTACCAGGTTTAGAAGCTTTGAAAGCCATGTAGATCATAACAGTCTTTCCCAAAACACAAGAGATCTCCACTGAGAAGATGATGGCAAAAGTAGATTGACGCAGCATGCAGGTTACATCCACAGGGTGCCCGATGAACAGAAACACACAAAGGAAGCTCAGCATGATGAAGACCAAAAGGATAAAGCTGAGATTTTTGTTATTTGCTTTTACAATTGCTGTGTTTCTGAATATATAAAAAATTACTAATATCACAATAATTATAAGGAAAAGAAAAACAAAGACACACAAGAAAACAGCAACAATTATGTCATTAGTATATGATAGAAATTCCACTAGTTTGGGAATACACTGGGTCTTATTCTCGTTGGGCCATTCAATGTCTCGACATTTTATGCAATTTTCACTGTCTGAAAAAAAAAGACAAAACAATTTGTTTTTATTATTTATATCCATTATTAAAGAGAATAACAAAAAAAGTAGGTCTCAGGCAGGGATTTGTTATATCCAGTTTTTTTACAGCTAAAAGCAGATGATCCTACAAACATTTTCAGAATCTGTCTATCTATCTAACTATCTATCTATTTGTCTGTCTGTGTGTGTGTTTATCTGTCTTTTTATACCCTTGACTAAATGTCCTTTCTTCTACTCTAAATGCATGACATTGAGTCCTATGTATGAATAGATCTCTAGAAAATTGTTTGTATTGGCCCTGAATATATTTGGTAGCATATATCATATAAAGCACTGTATTTCTAAACTAAACAGATTTAACATTGAGGAGGTAGTAGATGACATGAAGCAACAGAGGATATAAGCTCTGAGTGATTAAAAAACAAATATTCTAGTATTTCATAATGTATAGATCTGCTTATTCCTATATATTAATACTTTACTTTTTTTCATTCATGGGCTATTATCTGGCAGTGACCCCATCCTGCTTCTATTTTCTATCAATATTAGACTGACCTATTGTGAACAACAGTAATATTGACACTGCAGACACTCTTAAAATTAAATTAAGACACATATTGGGGTTGGGACACTTTTCTTGCCCTATGCTGCAGACTCCTAGGTTCTAGATAAAATAATAAAGATTATATCTCTTTTGATTATTAGCTTCCTTATAATTGTTCCTCAACCTATTGACTTTTTTATGACGGTATTCTATATACATATTGTTGGATATGTCATACCAGATATATTGGATATTTCTCCTTCTGGGCAATGGGAACATTCATAACAACAAGTGTGGACTCCACTCTTCTGCATTTTCCTATATCCTGGGAGACAGTTATCTGAGCACTGAGACTTTGGAACCTACACAAAACCATATTATTATTGCATAGGTTTATTCTAGATCAGATACAAAAATATAGATATTTTTTCTCAAATTGTTATTTATATTTTTTACAATAGAGATATAAACATCAGATAATTGCATAATAATAATACCAACAATAGGGGAATATTGATCATATGAGCGTTCAGTCCAAAAGAAAATACCATAAAGAAAACAAGAATATGTTCAATGCAACAGAGAGAAGGAATGGTTGACAAATATAACACCAGTATCTAGTTAAACATGTCCTTCTTCTAGTCTGGTAATTTGTTGCTCCAGGTACTGACATCAACAATAATACTCAAGTGGCAATAAGCATTCCTATTTGCTTTTATTCGCTTTTTTTTTTAACTTTGGGTGTATTGTTATTGGAGTGTTTGGATATATTTCTATGTAGTTTAATTGAGTTTACTTCTCTCTTTTTTCTGCTTGGTGAACTCTTGTAAATCTTAGCTGGTCTGTCTTTAATGTAACACCGATTTTTTCCCCACAGTAGCGTCAGTTAAGATAGTCACATTATCTCAATCAAATATACTTAATTATAGAAAACAAAGTTACTAAAGAAGTATTCAATTTATTCTTTAATATTACTCTTCCTTTAATTAACTCAGATAAATTAGCAGAATTAAATAAGGATATATCAAGTGAAGAAATCAAGACAGTTATAAAAAATGTAACTAATGGAAAAGCGCCAGGTCAAGATGGCTTTACTGCCTCTTTTTACAAAACATTTGAACCTCTTATATCCCTTCTACTATACAGATGGTTCAGTAAACTTAATGTCACAAAGACAATTTCTTCAGAGTTACTAAGTGCTATAATAACACCTATTCCTAAACCAATGAAAGATACAAATTTTATTACAAACTATCGTCCAATATCCCTTATAAACTTAGACGTAAAAATACTATAATAATCTAAAATCTTAGCCAATAGATTGAGTAAAGTCATTCCAGACTTATTAAGTAATGACCATCTGGATTTGTAAAAGGAAGATCAGGGGCCGACAATCTTTGGAAAATTGCTCATTTAAATTTAAAGAATGTTAAGGAAAACCTACCAATAGAGATGTCACGAACCGTCCGCGAACTTCTCGCGAACGGTTCGCTACGGTTCGCCACGAACCGTTCGCGGCGAACTCCGGTCAGCTGACACATCCCGGCCAATCTCCGGCAGACCCTCCCTCCCAGACCCTCCTACTTCCTGGACAGCATCCATGTTGAAGGTAGCTTCAACATGTATGCTGTCCAATTTCAGTCAGAATTCAGATGGTCCAAGCAATTCTGCAACAAACACCTTTGGAGTCCAAATTAAAATCAGTGCTTTTTGCATCTGAACCTATACTGAGTATAGCATTTGGAACAAAATAAATGCATTTGGCAGGAGATGTACATTCACAAATTACCATTCACTTGATTTTTAAAAAAATATGTTAATTTCAAGTACAATTTGCCCATTAGCCAGATGTCACATTAAAATGTAATAAATAAATAAGCCAGTAGAGGTAAATGTGACCTCCATATTACTATAAGGGATATTAAAAAACTCCCTTATACCCCAACCTGCACATGAGTTCATATCTCCTAAGTGTTCAAAACTATATTCCCAGGCAATTCCTGAGAAAGCTGAGACTTGCCTATCAGAGTGCTCTAATGTATTGGCTTACACGACAACCAATCAGAGTACTCTCATGAGAATTCAAAGTGCGGGAAAGCCTTTATAAAGACTTTTCCCACCATAAAGTTCATTCTGTGTGGACACCTTGCAGGTCAAAGATTGATCTATTTTTTGGTTGTGTCACATTTTTTTATTTGTTCATAAGATTGTTTCCAAATCAGATGTTGTTTTTATTATTTTTAATGGTTGTGTAGTGATATATAGATGGTCTTTTAAGGATGAAGAGAAGAAGATACCATCAGGCTTCTGATGGTAAGTATACTTTTTCAGTTTAAAGGTATTTGTTCCATGGCCTTCCTAACTATCTTTACATTGGAAACTAATGAACTGTGTATTTAGCATCCAATGTATAGGCTAATCTTGGCTGTCTGTGCTGCAGTCAAAGTCCTTCTTTCATAGGAGCAATATGCAATAAATAAAAATGGAAGCAGCAGACAGCAAAAAATGTAGTCTAATTATGTTTTAATCAGTCATCACAGAAAGGCAACGTTTTGATACAAAACAATGTGCCGAGGCCCAGACTGGCCATCGGTAATTGTAATTTACGACAACATGAATTCAGCAATGAATATTACATTCAAACAGGTCATGTTTTTAGTAAAATACATTCTCAGCTTCTCTCACCAGTTGGTTTTTGGTTTTCCATGTTATTTGTTTTGGGTTAATGAAAACTTTTTTACCCTCTGGTGATGTTTCTGTATAATTGCCCACTCTTTTTACATTTATTCTCCAATTAGGAAGCCTTATCCAGTTATCAATTATGTAAGTATAGCTGATTTCTCCATTTTCATCAAACGTCAGGTTCAGATTGCCAGCCCTAATTACTATATTTTTTATATAGCTAAACAGCTGTGAAGAAGAAGAGAAAATACTTGTTAAAAAAATAAATAATAATATTATCCAGTATTGCCTAAGTGTAAATTTCAGGCCTAGACCTGAATACAATATGGATAAATATGTATAACCTGTACCAACATATAAACGCTGATCAGCCACAACATTAAAACAATCTGCATAATATCAAAACAGCAATTATGCGTCAAGTCATGGACTCCACAAGATCTCTGAAAGTGTCCTATGGTATTTGTCACCAAGACATTAATATCAAACCAAGCTGTTCTTCCTTGCACCACTTTTGGTAGGTACTAACCACTGCATAACAGGAACACCCCACCAGACTTGCCATTTTGGAGATGCTCTGACCCAATCGTCTAGCCATCACTATTTTTGCCCTTGGCATATTCACTCAAATCTTTTCACTAGCTCATTTTTCCTGCTTCCAACACATGAAATTCAAAACTGATTTTTCACTTGCTGCCCAATATATCCCACCCCTTAACATGATCAAGCTTTTAATTCACTTGTCAGTGGTTTTAATGCTGTGACTGATCAGTGTATGCATGTAAATACAGTATATACAGTATATACATGTTATAGAATAAACTGATTACATTATATACTCACCTTATTTTTATAATTATAAGTTTTGATGTCTATGCCCTTGAATTTTCTTTTTAAATATGAATCCATTTGATGTAAGGCATAAAGCATGGCCTGCAATGCAAAATACACTCGAGGATAAACCCCCCGATGTGCATATTCAGCAAGATTGATGTAAGCAGGCGAACAGTTAAAAAAGGGTTTTTTATAAGCATATTTATAGAAATTGTTTCTTGATTCATCTGGTGACAAACATGAATATTCTGCTGCCATTACATCTTGTAGCAATATGTTATTTTTATAATCTTCAGGATGCAAAACACTAACCCTATCATATTGAGGTACCATTAAAGAGTAAAGGTCTATGACCAATGAACTATTTAATGCTTCAAAATAATGACCTGTTTGGTACGTGTTTGAGGCCCAGGAAGGAGTCAGAATTAATGTCTTTCCATAGAATACATTTGCTGAATAGAATAGCACTTTTAAAACATCAATATTGAATGATCCGCAAAGTATGATAATTTGTGCCGATGATGTTTGAATAATGTTTATCTTTCTTAATTCTTCATCTCTATTTGAGTGCAAAGTAAAACCAAATTTTACACTGAAAGCCACACAGATGCCATTGCTAGTTAAATACTTTATTACAGCCTGCGTCTCTGTCTCTGCCTCAATATCATTTGATGCCAGAATTCCAACCCAGGTCCAGCCAAAGTATTTCAAAATCTGGAAAATAATCTTGTGATAGATGAGGTCACTATTATGCATTCTGAAAAAATGTGGATAAAGATGCTTATTACTTAGACTGTAGTCTGTAGCTCCATAGCTGATCTAGAAAAGAACAAAATAAAGTGTACATTTTAAAAAGTACTTTCGTTGTGAAAGGAAAATTTGCCTTTAATAAACTTGTTCCCTTTGTTTAGTTTGGACAAATTTTAATATCAAACTAAATTTGAAAAGGTCAGAATAACAGCAAAAAAGAGGACTATGATTGTGCTGACATGCAAAAAAATGTCTACAATATTGCTTAGACTAATGGCAAACTGCAAATTTGAACAATCAGGATACATAGCAAGCTTCATCCACTATACTAAACATTTATTTGAAAAATTCAAACCCAGCGAACTACACTACAACACTTATGCAATATTTACATTACATACAAGCAGTCTACGCTCACCATCCTCCCTGCTTTGCCTTTGGTGGTGATGGTAGTAGCACAGGATGTTGAGTTTGTGGCAGGAGTTTGTGGTAGCACAGAATCTGAAATGGCACCAATGGAGCTGCATCCTTCCCTAATACTTTCTAGACCTGTTCCCTCCCTCAGTAATATAGACTTGTGGTGTCTTTGCAGGTATTACTTCACGCCGGCTATAGTGCGATGGCCATTCACTCACCCTCTTCTGCGCCTCACAATTTGCACTTTGCAAGTCAGTCTTCTAGTAGGCATTTAAAGTGATCCTAAACATTGCTTTGTTTGGTGTAATACAATACCCTCATCCCTTTATGATGTGTCTATTGAAGATGCAGGCAGATTGGCACTAGTGGAGGTGGAAGCTGCCACAACAATACTAGCCTGCACACTAGTACTTGGTTGCATAATGCTAATGGAACTGTTGATGGTGGTAGTACTGGTGATGTTGATTATGGTAACAGTAACAGTGGGTGAGCTACTTGTTCCAGTGGTGCCAGATAAAAAAACTTGCTCAACCAAAGCCAAAAATAAAAATTATAAACTGAGAAATCCCAAATGAAACATCTCTATACTACCCTACAAAAATTGAAGGGAAAGAAAAAAGCAACGGCAAACACCAGATGCGCAATTTGACCCCAAACACTGCAAATTTAGCTGGGGCTATTGATAGTAGAAAGCTGCATCCATCATGTCCAAGGAGGCTGATTTCTGATTCTCCTCTCAATAAGAGAAGCACCAGCTCCATCCACTGCCTGGTGTTGGAAGGGTGTTGGTGCAGAGATAATAATTTGGCTTTCCTCAACACTGCAGGAAGAGTACGTTTTTCCCTTTACTTTTTGAGGGGTAGTTAAGAGTTGTTTCATTTGATCTGCAACTACAGGAAACGTTTGGTTGAAGTTATTGCTGCCAAAGGAGGTTCAACCAGTTATTAAATCCAAGGGTTCACATACGTTTTCCACCTGCACTGTGAATGTTTACATGGTGTGTTCAATAAAAACATGGCAACATTTCATTCTTTGTGTGTTATCAGTTTAAGCAGACTGTGATTGTCTATTGTTGTGACTTGGATGATGATCAGATCACATTTTATGACCAATTTGTGCAGAAATCCATATCATTCCAAAGGGTTCACGCACTTTTTCTTGCAACCGTATTTGGTAATATTTCTGTAAAGCCCCAAAATATCCAAATGGCAGCTGCCAGATTTACTCTGATAAACTGACCTCTGATGCTCTGCCAAGCAAAATTAGCCTATATGTTCAAACAGCACTGGGTTGTACCATCCCAACATAATGAGCATAATGTTTCTATATTGGCATAATTATGTTTGATATTTTGATACCTACAATTTATATTATTGGTATTCCCTTTCAAGTAATCTATAGACAAAACCCAACTTAACTTGAATGGTGACGAGATGGAGCAGTTCTGCTAACACTTGTGCCACTATTCTCCTTTATTGTTCTTGAAAATGTGTTCTTTTAGATCAGAACGCACAATGCTTGCTCTATTTTGTCCAAAATTTAATAAAAGGTTTGGGAAAAAACCTACCAAGATCCAGGGATACCAGAAATATAAAGCAATAAAAGAAACTAGCTTATTTGGGAATTCTCCAACAATGCTGGAATATGTTACTGTGCTAGCTGGAAATACTATTAGTAGTATTACACGTGTATGCAATTAATGCAGGGTGATTAGCGATGTCTTAATGGTGTTGAGTAAATATGCTATAAAATGATTTGAGGTGACCACAGTCAGCATCTACACTAACGTCCATCAAGGGCCACTGCATTACTTGTGATGTGTATATGAGAATGTCTGAAGGACACACCTTGAATAGATGGATAACAAATAGATTATGTTAAAGTAGGATATGGGTAAACGAAATACTACTCTGAGACAGATTCATAAAAATGTAAAGAGGAATGGAGGGTTCTGAAATTAATTCAAGGTTTTGTTTACTAGAAAAAGAGATAATGAATGTCACTACCTTTTTATTAGCTAACTATATAGCATATAAAGTAAAATTAGCAGATACTAATATTTAATATTCAGTCCTTGGTACATCTCTATATTGAAAATTAATATCTTAAATCCACAAACCAATCCTTGAGCATTAACAATGAGCCTGATTTGAAATATTAATGGGTTTGCTTACATGATTTTCATCAGAAATTGTGGAATAAAGGAGATAATGCAAAAAAAAATGGGAACAGTCATTGGCATATAGTGTACTATTCCCTAACAATATGACATAAAGGAGGACATATAGTATCACTCACCTGTGAATATCCATACACCCCAAGTAACTGTGCTATGGGAATAGTTGTAGATGAATAGTGATCGCCAATAAAACCAGCCACTTTATTTCTTTTCATGCATGAATAATTGGGAAGAGTCATCCATGGTCCAGATAAAATATTTAGAACATTTTTCACAGCTTTCACTTTATTTGTGCAAGAATCGAAAAAATGGTATCCCAGAGTGACATTTTGTAGAATATTTGAATTCATGGCAATTTCTTGAAAGCCAAACATAAAATACATAAAGCTTATCAAATTTCCTATTGTTGGCCTGTAAAATAAATGTCAGTATTTTTGCTTCTAATATTTTTTAATAAATGAACATTACAATAAATAAAATGCATAAAGATATAATGAATCTGAAAAAAATAATATTTACAATACAAAATATAACACCAGAATGGATGATAATTTTGTGCAGTAATATTAATCAGATCCTCATACATACAGTTGCAAGAAAAAGTATTTGAACCCTTTGGAATGATATGGATTTCTGCACAAATTGGTCATAAAATGTGATCTGATAATCATCTAAGTCACAACAATAGACAATCACAGTCTGCTTAAACTAATAACACACAAAGAATGAAATGTTGCCATGTTTTTATTGAACACACCATGTAAACATTCACGGTGCAGGTGGAAAAAGTATGTGAACCTTGGATTTAATAACTGGTTGAACCTCTTTTGGCAGCAATAACTTCAACCAAACGTTTCCTGTAGTTGCAGATCAGACGTGCACAACGGTCAGGAGTAATTCTTGACCATTCCTCTTTACAGAACTGTTTCAGTTCAGCAATATTCTTGGGATGTCTGGTGTGAATCGCTTTCTTGAGGTCATGCCACAGCATCTCAATCGGGTTGAGGTCAGGACTCCAACTGGGCCACTTCAGAAGGTGTATTTTCTTCTGTTTAAGCCATTCTGTTGTTGATTTACTTTGGGTCATTGTCCTGTTGCAACACCCATCTTCTGTTGAGCTTCAGCTGGTAGACAGATGGCCTTAAGTTCTCCTGCAAAATGTCTTGATAAACTTGGGAATTCATTTTTCCTTTGATGATAGCAATCTGTCCAGGCCCTGACGCAGCAAAGCAGCCCCCACCATCATACTTCACAGTTGGGATGAGGTTTTGATGTTGGTGTGCTGTGCCTTTTTTTCGCCACACATTGTGTTGTGTGTTTCTTTCAAACAACTTAACTTTGGTTTAATCTGTCCACAGAATATTTTGCCAGTACTACAGTGGAATAGTGATGTTGCGAACTTTTCGCGAACGGTCAAATGAATCCATTTGAATGCTGTCCAGGAGGTGGGAGGGTCTGGGAGGGAGGGTCTGCTGCAGATTGGCCGGGATGTGTCTGCGGACTGGAGTTCGCAGCGAACGGTTCGTGGCAAACCGCGGCGAACCGTTCGCGAACCGTTCACGAAAAGTTCGCGACATCACTACCGTGGAACATCCAGGTGCTCTTGTGTAAACTGTAAACGTGCAGCAATGTTTTGTTTGGACAGCAGTGGCTTCCTCTGTGGTATCCTCCCATGAAATCCATTCTTGTTTAGTGTTTTACGTATTGTAGATTCGCTAACAGGGATGTTAGCATTTGCCAGTGACTTTTGTAAGACTTTAGCTGACACTCTAGGATTCTTCTTCACCTCATTGAGCAGTCTGTGCTGTGTTTTTGCAGTCATCTTTACAGGATGGCCACTCCTAGGGAGAGTAGCAGCAGTGCTGAACTTTCTCCATTTATAGACAATTTGTCTTACCGTGGACTGATGAACAGCAAGGCTTTTGGAGATACTTTTATAACCCTTTCCAGCTTTATGCAAGTCAACAATTCGTAATCGTAGGTCTTCTGAGAGCTCTTTTGTGCGAGGCATCATTCACATCAGGCAATGCTTCTTGTGAAAAGCAAACCCAGAACTGGTGTGTTTTTTATAGGGCAGGGTAGCTGTAACCAACACTTCCAATCTCATCTCATTGATTGGACTTCAGTTGGCTGACATCTCACTCCAATTAGCTCTTGGAGATGTCATTAGTCTAGGGGTTCACATACATTTTCCACCTGCACTGTGAATGTTTACATGGTGTGTTCAATAAAACCATGGCAACATTTCATTCTTTGTGTGTTATTAGTTTAAGCAGACTGTGATTGTCTATTGTTGTGACTTAGATGATGATCAGATCACATTTTATGACCAATTTGTGCAGAAATCCATATCATTCCAAAAGGTTCACATACTTCTTCTTGCGACTGTAGAGGATAAATACTAGTGAAGTTTCTACTATGCTAAAATAATTTCATTGAAGGGTTCTGGAGACATCATAATAGATCTTTTTGAAAAAAACAAACAAACAAAAAAACATATTATGTCTGCAGAACCCAGTATACTATTATTTCCTTTTCATGCATGCTTCAACATTAAAGATCTCTTAATCTCATGATTTTTTAACTTGATGTTTGGGCTAGGATATAGGTGTTTTTCCTATTATTAGCACTTATCTAGCACCAACAAATTCAGTTCAGCAATTGTTAATGTGGTGATTTAACAGCAAACAAAAGCAAATATAAAGAGACCAGGTAAACTAGTGTAAATATTAACAACAAGCAAGAGGTTATTGAGAAAGATCTTACATTCCAGAAGCCCTATCATCTTAGGCATGTGTATTTTTGCCTGTCCAAGATAGACTGGTGGTTCATTCCTAATTACCAGTTGCTATTTGCACCTTTAACTAATATACTCTAAGACTGATGGATCCCGTGTTACACAGTATGAGCTAAACTTTGCAATATATATAGTAAAGCCTGGCAACTAGATGATCCACTTCTGCTGGTTCAATAAACTCCGGGGCAGGTTATGCTTCCTCCTCCTCTGAAGAAGCCTTTTCTCTGTAGTCATATCCAGAACACAGTGGTAAAACCGGATATCTAGGCCTTTTGCGGGAATGTCCAGCTTCCTTAATCCCTTGTGAGACAGCCTGCTTGATGAACTGCAGAGATGGTTGAGATGGGCCTGCTGCTTTCGATATGCAGAGATGTTTCCCTTCCATTGCTCTCTGATCACAGGCCTCACACTGCGTCCTTCTGGGCAACTTCCCTTTGGACGAACCTGATGCTCTTTTCCCTGTAGAACTACCATGACAGGGGAGCATTAGTATGCACTCTTTTATTTAGGAAACAATAATTGCAACATAAGACACTAGCTTACCTATATGTCTCAGAAGCAAAAAAACAATATGTGTGTGCACAAATCACAGTGCAATAAGTGCTCGGTAAACAATTAGCAGAAAAAAACCTCCCTAAACCAGGTAGGACTTCCCCAAAGACTTCCTCTTGTCTTCAATGGAATGTATATGTCTATATGTCTTAGAGAGTGACCTTTTATTTTTTGAGTAGGATTGAGATTCCCTGGAGCAGGATCTGTCTTTTTCGATCTTTGAGAGAAATACACAATTAGAACTTCAAAATGTGAAATTCTGAAATATAGAACCAAAAGGAGCAATAAGCATTTAAAAGATCAAATCTTACCTTGAAATAAACTTGGAACTGATCACAGCAAAGTTTTTCAAATCAACACTTGGATAACAAACAGAAAGCTGCTGCAATCAGAAACTAAAGATTGGTACCAAACAATGGGAGTTGGTTCCATTAAATGGAGTCTGACGTCACTAGTGACGCCATTACAACGAAATCACATGTGCATTCAATTAGCTATTTAAAACTCACAAATGGACTCCGTTCACGGCAAAATGAGATGCTGCAAACTGCCGTGCACACGCAAGTTAAACTGCGCATTTACATAGGTTGAAACGTAAGCCCATTTGCTGCAAAATGGGGCGAAATGTGCATGCGCAAATGAAAGACCCAGTTTGCTTCGCATTCATGAGATAGGATGCTGAGACCAACTCTGCAGAGGGAGAAAACTTGTGAAAACCCACAAATTGAATGTAAATTCCACTGGTCCACCGGGGGAGTAATGAAAGAATGATAGAGGCCGAAGGATAAGACAAGGCAAAAAAAGGAAAGTAAGAAAACATACTTGCTTGAAGCTCCTCATATGCCTACTATATTGCTACCCCTTGTGTCACTGCAATTTATTTGGCCAGTCTGCAATCTTGCTACCCCTCGGGTCACATCAATTTCCAACCCACAGTCAGGGGATCACCTTTGCGGAGGGCCGTGTGCTGAAGACTTCCAAAGGGAATGAGGCTGAACTCCCAAGAGGCCAGTGGGTAACAACCCTCAAGTAAGCCAAAAGAAAAATGTAAATCTTAAATAACCCAGTATGCCCTTAGGGATAGGACAGGAACAAAAATACTGAGTAAGTAAAGGTGGGAGGGGACTTATAAACCTCTTTTTCAATTATTAATTAGGGATTGTAAGAGCTACCTATTGTTGTGCTACCGTGGATATGGCCAGGGAATGAATGAATCTATCTGTCTATCTATCTATCCATAGATAAATAGGAGCACTCAACAGGACTTCTTTGTCGATGTTTATTGTAAAAAAATTACATCAAAGTGTAAGACATCAAATCGACGTTTCGACCCCTCAGGGTCTTTTTCAAGATCTTGAAAAAAACGTCGATTTGATGTCTTACACTTTGATGTAATTTTTTTACAATAAACATCAACAAAGAAGTCCTGTTGAGTGCTCCTATTTATCTATGGGTATAATTTTTGACGCTGGAAGCACCAAAGGCAACAATCATATGAGTCTTCTGAAGGGTGAGTGCCTAAATCTGATTTTTTGTTATATATATATATATATATATATATATATATACACTCCGGTGCATTAACAGATCCCAATAGATATAGATAGCACTATAATGACTTCAGGGTAATTAAATAAAAGCTTTTATTGCTCAAAGTTTTAAAAGATCAATGTTTCAGTTTGCACTCCAAACTTTCATCAAGATGAGCTAATACAGTAAAAGATAATCTTATATACCCACCACCAAAACATTAACTTACCAATCAGTGTAAGGCTTCCTCTGGGATTGCTGGCGCTGGAAGTTGACCCCAATTGCGTCATAAAAACTGCATCTGGCGTCCTGACTTCACCAGAGGTCATCGCCTTGGTAACCAGAAAACAAGTCCATTCTGTGTAGCTAAATCTATTACTAGCGATATGTTTTCGGACATGGTTGTGACCCAGGAAATCAAAATAAAAACAGAACCTCGCACACAGCTGGGCAGGCTATGCTAAACAGCACATTAAGTACTAATTCTCAAATACCAAACCCTCAATATATACACTATATACATAGGAGCCAATGCGATAATATGGCACTAATTAGTGTTAAATATATACCCACCTATCCCCACCAGGTAGTGGGACTCTGTCAATCATTAATATATTAGAATATCCCATCTGGGGATCAGGATAATTGGGTACAAAATTGCAATTGTAGTACCCTACAATAATTCCACACTGGTTGAATACCAAGGCTACTGTACATTATTGTAATAAACCTTATGCACAAGACTGCTAAGATAATATACTCAAAGTTAAATATGTGAGTATCCACACAATAACAGGGTAGTGAGACTCAGACAAGAATTAGTATATTAATATACCCCAAATGGGGATCTGGAGAAATGGGTAAATTACTATACTCGCCAGAAAATATTCCTTACTATTGAAATGCCACAGCTAATGTGCAGGAAAGGAATTAATGTAATGGTCCTCATTTAGTACAAGATAGGAACTATACAAAGTACCGGAAAGGGTCTATCCCACATCAGTCTATGTGACATCTCATGTCAAATGATACTGGGGTACTAAATCACCACTAGTGGACCATAGGCCCTAATGATGGACTAGTCAACAAATATCCTGTCTGTAATCCCGAGCTATTTACATCCATACAGTGAAAATGTTAAATTAACGTCCTAAGCACTAATACACATATTTACAATAAGTAGCAATTGAAAATAAAAAATCACAGTGAGATATGCATATAGTCACTCTGCAACCTATATCCCACTCCCACAGTGGTATCAAGTATAGTTAAACTGAAGCCATATTATGGGTCCGGGATGAACAAACAATAAATGTGTCACAAGCTTAGAATATGTGTGCTATCCCCAAGGGTGACACCTCTCAGGCCTGCTCTATTACACAATCAGTGCATCCCGTCTTTGTCCTTACAGGTAGGCATTTATTCAACCTCAAATTCAGTTATACATACTGTACACAGGCTATTATGAATCCCTATTGCATATACTGGTAAAGCAGACAAGCCTACCCCCCAAGGTGGGCTGTCTCGCTTTTTATCCAGTTCTTATGCCCACAATAAATAAACACATCAAGGGTCAGAAAGAACTATTTCTCACAGAAATACGGCCAAAGAGTATTTTTCATTCAGTCCATAGGGGTGGACAGTGTTGAGAGTTCTGAGCCAGTAGATTTCACTCTGTAGTAGATGTTTGCTTCTATCTCCACCCCTCCGTAAGGGGGAATATCATCAATGGACATCAATTTTAATGTTGGTAAAGTGTGTCCACAGTCCAGGAAAATGTTTCTCCACAGGTTGTTCCAACTTGCTGTACATATGCTGGATATGTGATTTCTAATTCTCTCACGAAGAGGCTAGTCCACATGGACATGTTAATTTATAGATTACAAAATCTGTAGAGCAGGTTAAGCGGTGTTTAATGGTATACTGTTTCCCAGAATGTAAATGTGTGAACACTTTCCCCGGCACCATAGGCACACACGTCACACACCCCAGACAGCGGTAGCATCCTTGGTTGGTCATAATCCTCCTGGGTTGATAGCAATGGACTGGATCGGTGTGGACCATCAAGTCCCTCAGATTCTTATTTATCTTGAAACTCATCATAGAAGGACTCCTGAATTCTACTGTTAGAGATGTATTGTTTGCTAGGACTCTCCAGTTATTCTTCATTATGGTCTTAAACTCCGATGATGCTGTAGTATGTTGTAGGGAAAATTATCCGTGTAACTTGTGCCCCATTTTTACTTCCTTCAGTGTCATCATGGCATCTCTGTATTGCCCTTGAGAGTCTAGTCTCCTTATACCGCCTCTGTTTGAACTTATTCCACATTGTGGTAATCTGACTCTGTGCCTTTTCATGATCGGAATTGTTCTAAATTGCTTTTGTTATTAATCTTTTCTGTTCCCCCACGTTCTATATTCTTTTGCACTTAGTATTTACTATCTTCCTTCTTTATCCTTCTGTAAGAGTAGCATTGTTCTGAATTCATAAATCATAACAATAAATGAACTTGTGTTTTCCCTGAATACAAGTATCTTTGGAAGAAAAAAGTATTGTACCATATTTATTTGTGCACATAATGAGTAAGATTGAAACTGCAGTTAGATGAAAACATACCTAAAAATTGTTCTTTCCATGACATATGTATAGTTGCCTTTTTGGCATATGCGGTATAAAAACCTCCAAAACCCAAGGATACTCTGACACCTTATATTTGGGATATTATCACAGCTTTATTAAAATTGAAACATATAAATTATTAAAGGTCATTGTCAACGTATTTTAACATAACATCTCAGCCCCATCTCTTTTAACAATTCAACCCCATGACAATGACGCCATAAACAAACAATATTAACATATATTAACATATAAATCAACTCTAACCACTTAAACCATTGCCACTGAGGGTATGATTTACCCTGTTCCACCATGTAGGGGTATACAAAGATACACCCTACACAAACCAGGTTCGGAGCTACCGACGAGCTCGAACCAACCAAAATCTATCCAAATTTAACAGTTTTTAGCAATCTTAACTATCTTACATCTGGACAAACAACCTACACCCCAACTTTTTTATCCATCCCCTGCCACCGTGTCCAAATGGGATCTATAACTCACTTAAAGGGAAGGAGGGTGGGTGGGACAAAACAGGTAAGTGAGGATTAATTAAGATGGTCCTTGATCTAAAATGCCTGCTATATATACTCCCATAACCCAAAACCCCACCCCCACTATCTATAGCCAAACCCCCACCTTAGCCCCTCCTATGCCTGTCTACTAGCCATGTCAAGACCTATTCCAATTAGCTGCGGTGCTCCATGGGCTACATTATGGTATGAAAATGGGATGATAAAGCAGAGCCAAAACAGCCATTTTTTAGCATAACATACTTGCTGTTTTGTTTTCGAAGCATCAGAATGTTATGTATAGTTAATTAATTAACCTAATTCTGTAAATTTTATTTTTTTCTGTATTAATATTTTTCAACTTATTTTTTGCTATATTTTTCTGAAGTTTTTTTACATCACTGACTTACCGTGAACAGTAGAGTTTCTGATTCCATGCAGATTCTGAGATAATTATGACTTCTGAATGTACACTAAGAATTGCCCCAATGATAATGTCTCCATCCTTAAAATATTCATACTCATTATAGAATTTTATTAGTATTGGTCTGCAAGGTGATGCTGCAGCACTTCTCGCAGGTGTTACGTAAAGTATAAGAAGAAAAAGCAGCATTTTACAAGGATATGATGAAACTGTAGACCTGAGCTTTGTTCTTGCAGATATTATACAATGACCTAATATAAAAAGGAAGGAATTAATCAGCCAACAGAGGCAAAATGTAAAACATTAGCCATTGAGACTTGTAACATCCATGGGTCAATAAGGAGAACACAAACTATCTTCCCTCACTTCATACATTTACCATGTGTAACATACTGGTCTTGCCAAGCTAAGAGACATGTTTCCAAGCAGTCAATGTACTGTGACAGACAGGAAACTTCAACTTTTATATTCGCTTAATGTTCCCCGGCAAAAGAAGAGGGATGGTAAGTGTGACCCTGAAGTCTGGGAGTAAATCTACTTGGGGGGTTGGACATTTTTCATCAGTATAATTCAAGGAGGAACACATGGTAAGAGAAATGCTTGCTGCAAAAAAACTTGACTCAAGACAAGGTAAAGCAGCAACTAAAGAACGTTAATGTAAACAAAGTTCTGGGGTCTGATGGTATCCACTCGGGAGCACTAAAGGAGCTAAGTGGGTTATAAGCAGTTTTAATCAAGTTGTCTGCCACTACTTCCTTTGGTTCACTAGTAATCCAGGCACCGATGAGTTATAACCATTCTTTCTTTCTGATTATAGCAAATTCTAAGCAAAAATAATTTCAAAATGTCTCACCAGATTTGTTGGTTATATTTTCCCCATCATCTATGGCACAATCATACGAGCTGGCTGATGCTTCCGTGATTGGCTTTTTCCTGTATCCTGTTAAACAGTATTGAGACCTAAGAACCTAAAATGAAATAATTATACTCAGTATGTAATATGATGCAACCAATGAAGAATACACAGATCAACCACAACTTTAAAACCACCTGCATAATATTATGTATGTCCTTCTTATAGTGCCAAAACAGTTCTGATGTGTCAAAGCATGGACTCCACAAGACCTATAAATGTGTCCTGTGGTATGTGGCACCAATACATTATCAGCAAATCCTTTACGTTCTGCAAGTTGAGAGGCAGGGCCTCCATGCATCAGATATGTTGTTCCAGCACATCCAAAAGATGCTCAATAGGATTGAGATATGGGGACTTTTGAGGTCAAGGCAACACCTTGAACTCTTTCTCATGTTCCTCAAACCATCCCTGAACAATGTCGGCAGGGTGGCAGGTGCCATCAGGGAACACCATTGCCATGAAGAGGTGTACGTGGTCTGCAACAATCTCTCAGGTAGGGATTACAAGTCTAAGTAAAATTTACTTGAATGCTAGGATTCAAAGCTTTCCAGCAGAACAGTGTCCAAGCATAACCCTGTCTCTGCCAGCCTGCTGCCATCTCTTTCCAAGGTAAAAATTTCTTACAATAAATAATAAATACAAATATATGTGTAAGAAATTATATATATATATATATATATATATATATATAATGTAAGAAATTATATATATATTTTTATATATATATATATATATATATATATAATTTCTTATATATATAATTTCTTACACATATAATGGTATTTATATATATATATATATATATATATATATAAATTACACATATATATTTTTATTTATTATTTATTTGTATGTATATATTTACCACATAATAATTTCTCTACATTTTATGTATGTATTTATCACATAATAATTTCTCTACATTTTAAATTTCTTTCTCATATATATATATATATATATATATATATATATATACAGGGAGCAAAATGTAGAGAAATTATAAATATAAGTAAAGATGGTATATATTAATATAGATAAAAATGTAAAAAAAATGAATAAAATTAAATAAAAACAGGTAAAAAATGATAAACAGGAGATAATATGTAGTAAACAAATAAAATATAAAATTAAAGTTTAAAATGTTAAAAAAACATATGAGAGAAAAAAGTATTATAAAAAAATATATCATTCAAAGTCTACATTTTTTAGTAAATATAATTGTACAGAATTAATATATTAAAATTAAGGAATATCAAAAATAACAGAAAGGGATTTGCAGGTTCCAAAAGCATGTGTCTTAGTGTATTAAGATGTGCAGATCTCAGGAAGGTTGGGGTAGGAGATATAGCTTGAAAATCAGAAATAACAGAAAGGGACATGCAGGTCCCATTGGTAGTTGCAAAGTGGGATTCACAGAGTACAGAAATATTAATCTAGTTACAAAGAAAGTGTGTTTATGGATGATAGAACAGCATAAGTGTGCAAGTGCATATAGTTATGAAAACCATGATCCTTATTCAGAGACTGCATTTAACTAGAATGTGTAATGATCTTTTTTCGTTGCCTCCCATTCCAACTAGGTGAATGATTAGCAATATTGGTGCCTGTCATCTTCCTCAATGTGTGGGCCTTATCCTTATATAGAGAGTACTTCCCTCCCCCCCCAAAAAAAAGAGGGGGATGGAAACTAGAGGGAAATGATCGACTGACATGCCACCCCAACTCCAGGAACCACACCAGTAGAGTCGAGCGAACCCAAACTGAAAAGTTCGGGTTCATATCGAACATTAAGTTTTTTGGACCCCAGACCCAAACACTGACATGTCACTGTATGTTCGGGTTGGAGTTCGGTGTTCGGCAATTTAATGACGCATTTTGAAAGGCTGCAGGGCAGCCAATTAACAAGCGTTTGACACGTGTGCCCTTAGAAGCCATCACAGCCATGCCTACTAATGACCTGGATGTGATTGGCCAGTACAGCATGTGACCCAGCTAGTAGGGGCATGTCTATTAAACAGTGAGCAGCCTCCTGAGCCCCCACCCGCGACGCACGAGTGGGGGATTTTAAACTAAAGGGGGGATCTATTGCCCCCCTGACGCCCACCCCTGAGCAGTGGTTGGGGGCCATAAATAAGAATTTGGGGGGGACCTACTGTTCTCCCCCCCAGCCTCCACCCCTGAGTGGTGGGTGGGGGCCATAAATAAGAATTTGGGGGGGGACCTACTGTCCTTCCTCCCTGCCCCCACACCTGTGCGGCAGGTGGGGGCCCTAAATAACAATTGGGGGGGACCTAATGTCCTCCCCCCTGGCCCCCACCCCTGCATGCCAGGTGGGGACCCAAATAACAATAAGGGGGGGACCTAATGTCCTCCCCCTGGCCTCCACCTCTGCACGGCGGGTGGGGGCTCTAAATAACAATAAGGGGGGGACCTGAGGAGAGAGGTCGGGAGATAAATGATAAAGGTGACAAAGAGTTAGAAGTCGAGAGATTGTGAAGGGAAATACATTGAAATACTATAAAAATATATGTGATAAATATATACATAAAAATAAATATAATTTCTTACAATAAATAATAAATAAAAATATATGTGTAAGAAATTATATATATATATATATATATATGTGTATATATATATATATATATATATATATATATATATATATATGTAAGAATAAATAACAATAAGGGGGGAGACCTAATGTCCTACCCCCCGCCCCCACCCCTGAGTGGCGGGTGGGGGCCGTAAATAAAAATTGGTTACTTAATCCACCAATCAGAGTGCTCTGTGTCATTTTACTCAGCGTGGGACAATTCCAAAGAACTTTCCCACGTTGTGTAAAATGACACATAGCACTCTGATTTGTCGATTAAGTAATCAAGCAGAGTGTTATGAGTCAAATTACACAGCGTGGGGAAATTCAAAAGAACTTTCCCATGCTGTGTAAAATGACACAGAGCACTCTGATTGGTGGATTTCAAACCAACCAATCAGAGTGCTCTGATGGGTAAATGAAGAGACTGACAGGTAAGTCTCTACATTTACCTGTCATAGCACTCTGATTGGTGGATTTCAAGCCAACCAATCAGAGTGCTCTGTGTCATTTTACACAGCGTGGGAAAGTTCTTTTGAATTTTCCCACACTGTGTAAAAAGACACGGAGCACTCTGATTGGTGGATTTCAAGCCAACCAATCAGAGTGCTTTGACAGGTAAATGTAGAGACTTAGTTGTCAGTCTCTTCATTTATCTGTTAGAGCACACTGATTGGATGGCTTAAAGCCACCAATCAGAGTGCCCTGAGCCTAATTGTAGGGCGGGCAAGGCTGTATAAGCCTTCCCACGCCCTGCATAGCTCAGTCTGCATGGAGCCCTCCATGGGTGAAAATTTATTTATTTTTTTTGCGCTTGTTGTTTTCTTTTTTTTTTTTAAGTGCCTCGGTTATTATGGATTTTTATTTGGCCTTTTTTGGGGATGAAAAAATAAGAATTTAGAAGAAAGAAGACATCAAATGGAAAGTCTATTTTTTTTTTTAACATGTATTTAGATAAGGGTCCCCCCCTCATTATTTTTAGGATGAGAGGGGAAGATAGGGGTAATTTTTTGGGGGGGTGACTAGGGGTTTGGGGACCCCAAGTCACCTGGGGGGTGGGAGGGGATTTTTATTTAGGGCCCCCACCCTCCGCTCAGGGGTGGGGGCCGGGGGAGGACATTAGGTCCCCCCCTTATTGTTATTTAGGGCCCCCAACTGCCGCACAGGGTTGGGGTCATGGGGGAGGTCATTAGGTCCCCCCCTTTATTGTTATTTAGAGCCCCCACCTGCCGCACAGGGGTGGGGGGCCGAGGGGAGGACAGTAGGTGTCCCCCCCCTTATTGTTATTTAGGTCCCCCACCTGCCGCACAGGGGTGGGGTCGGGGGGAGGACAGTAGGCCCCCCTTATTGTTATTTAGGGCCCCATCTGGCATGCAGGGGTGGGGGCCACGGAGTAGGACATTAGGTCCCCCCCTTATTGTTATTTATTCTTACACATATATATATACACACATATATATATATATTTTTTTTCTTAGACTGAATTTACTTGAATTTACTGAATTTACTTAGTATTAGTAAATGTGGCTGAAAGACCAATTTAGGTATTTTAGCCTTTTGGTAGATAGCTCCGTAATACCGTGTGAATTAGGGAGTTATCTACTAAGTGGCTGCTTATTTTATGTTATTTTTAAGTGATTTCCTTATCCACATTTGTTTGCAGGGCACTTGTCCTACTCTTAACCCCATTTTACTTCCTTTTGCAGCCCTCTAGCCCTTTCCAGGAGTTTTTTTGAGCCATTTTTGTGCCCAAAAGTTCGGGTCCCCATTGACTTCAATGGGGTTCGGGTTTGGGGTCAAGTTCAGGGTCAAGTTTGATCCCGAACCCGGACTTTTTTTCAAAGTTCGACCGAACCCGCCGGACCTGAACATCCAGGTGTCCGCTCAACTCTACACACCAGTCCCTTATCTCAGTAGTTCTTAAAAGTCCCCCCCAGAGGTATTAAGTATTCAGTTGGCCCATATTGCAGAGTAAACTGCCATCCTGTCAGTGGCTCCAAAGTGAAGCTCTTCAATACTGCATAATTCTTCCATCTGTGTAAACCAAACTTTTAGGGTGGGGCAGATTGGTTGTTTCCAAAACTGCGGAATGACTAGTTTGGCTACATTGAGAATGAATATAGCTATCCATTTGTTATAGTTTGCACTCAAGGTGGTAGTCTGATGTAGGAGCATTGGGGCCGGTCCGATTGGAGGTGAAGTGTCAGAACTTTCTTATCATGGCGTGAATGTTACCCCAGAAAGGTTGGATTTTTTTTGTAGTCCCACCACATGTAGAATAGTGTTCCCTTCTCTTGGGAGCAATGCCAGCATTGCGTGTGTTTGTGGGTTCACACTTTTGAAGATATGTAGGTGTGCAGTACCAGTCTGTCAGGAGTATTTAACAGTTTCTTGGGCTTTGCTAGCGAGACTCCAGTTGGCAAGACTCCAGTTAAGCTACGGCGGTTGTGGAGTCTGCGGTGGTTGTGGTGTCCGGTGCTTATGGTCCTTGGCGTCAGCTAGGAAGCATCCGTCAATGGAGGTGCCCAGTCGGGATAAAACTTACCAGGAAAGGTTAAAGGATCTTAACATATATAACTTGGAGGAAAGACGAGACATGGGGGATATGATAGAAACATTTAAATATATAAAGGGAATCAACACAGTAAAGGAGGAGACAATATTTAAAAGAAGAAAAACTACCACAACAAGAGGACATAGTCTTAAATTAGAGGGACAAAGGTTTAAAAATAATATCAGGAAGTATTTCTTTACTGAGAGGGTAGTGGATGCATGGAATAGCCTTCCAGCTGAAATGGTAGAGGTTAACACAGTAAAGGAGTTTAAGCATGCGTGGGATAGGCATAAGGCTATCCTAACTATAAGATAAGGCTAGGGACTAATGAAAGTATTTAGAAAATTGGGCAGACTAGATGGGCTGAATGGTTCTTATCTGCCGTCACATTCTATGTTTCTATGTTAAGGTGATCCGTTACAACAGACTTTACTGTAGAGGTTTGATACAAAATGCCCTTTAAGAACAGTCTGTGGGCACATGGTGACTTTTGTGAACAGTGCCCCTTTAAGACGGTGTCCCCAGACCCTTAAAATACTTTATTCATGGCTTCGTCCCACTTGCTTCAGTAAATGGGGCTTACTGAACCAAGTATTACACAGGCAGACCACACTGAAGTGGAAGTGTACAGCTAATTTACCTCCCAGGTTGGCGGTTAACCGCCGGTTAATTGCCGACTACTGGGTGGCCTCCATACGTGCAGTCTAACACGTGGCGGCGGCCATCTTTGTTAGTCGAAAGGGGTTAGCGGTGTGTGCCCCTGAATCTATGGAACTAAAAACGGCTACAAAACGGCAAGAACACCGCTGACCCTTACCTTCTCCTCCACTTAGTTTTCAGCCGCAGCGTCTAAGTTCCGTTCGCACAGGGAGACTGAGCTATTTGCACGAACTAAACACGACTACAAAACGGCAAGAACACCGCTGACCCTTACCTTCTCCTCCACTTAGTTTTCAGCCGCAGCGTCTAAGTTCCGTTCGCACAGGGAGACTGAGCTATTTGCACGAACGGTGCAACTGTGAAACTGACCGACCGCACAGCCCAAATCTATGGAACTGTTTGGGCCAGGAAAATATGCTTGCGTCGGTCCCAAAGGACTTCCGACTAACTTTTTAACCCCTGGAGGGAATTGTCTGATTTTTGGGTATGTTTATATTTGAAGTTTGCTGAGGAATAATATTTGCTTTTTATGGAGATTGGATGTATAGTTTTAAAGTTATAGTAAATGTGTAAAAAGTATATTTTTCCTGCCTGTTATAATTACATTAACCCATTGTGTACAGTAATTATATCACAGGCAGAGGGGAGGATTTTGTGGGAATGAATGGGAGTGTTTTACTGTATTATACGTGTTTTATTGGTTGTTCTACAAAACCCTGTGGGTGGTACTATGTGTGTAAACCCTGCATAAAAGAAAGCCCTTTGGTGCTGATTAAAAGAGAACTACTTGACCCTCTTACTCGCAGCCTCGACTGTTTGTAGGAGAAAGCTATAATCACTACAGTTATTGCTATGCTCTGCATACTCCCTTAGCTACTGAGCTCTTGTAAGAGTTCTTGTTCCTGATCCTGCTTCGCTCTACAGAAGGAAGAGGTTCACCTACTGGATCCTGGAGCCTGGTCATAGGTCCAGGGTGGATAGCAGATGGCGTGATACCAGCCCAGCAGCAGTGGTTCATGGAGTCTGAAGTGTTTATGGTGTCTACGGTGCTGATGGTCCTTTGTTGAGCACTAGGAGCATCTTTTCTATTGTCCAACTTCCAGCCAGCCTGGAGGCAACCGTAACAAGGTTGTTGGTATGGAGTTTCTACTCTATGGGTGGTTAGTGAGGTGTATACAGGTAAGTTTGAGAATGTGTCTCGCTTTGCGGATAGCATCTGTTGTGCTTGCTAGCCTGTGTTCCTCACTGGTTAGCTGGTCCCCTAATCAGACCTCATCGATGGACCCTGCCAGAACTCAATCTTCTAGGAGATCGGGGTAGGGGAAGATTATCAAAAAGGCGGGAGCACAGATAGCGGATTTGTCCTCTGTCCGTGGTATGGCTTCAGCATGTTAACATATAACATGCATCGGACTCCTTCCCAAGAGCATGGGCTGATAACATAGGTAGTAACATTTATTTTCCACTACCTGATATGGGCTCTGCCAAGCAGCATGTAGCCTATCATGTTGGATGGGTTTCAGAACCAGTGCCTTCTGTCCAAGTTGAAAGCTACGTCTCCTAGCTCCTTGATCATACCAGGTGCACTGACGCTCCTGGGCTCCCCGGAGGTTCTTATGTACTAACTGAGTGAGGTACACCAGTCGGTCTCGAAGTTCCAGTACATATGGAATGATGGGGGTACCCTCTTGATCTACTTCTCCTGCCCTGTGTTCTCTCACCAGGTCTAGGGGCCCTCTTAACCTTCGCCCAAATAAATCGAATGAAGAGAAGCCTGTAGATTCCTGCGGTACCTCCCGATAAGCCAACAGGAGGTGCAGCAGGAATCTTTCCCAGTCCTTTTGAGTTGCTGCAAATTTGCAAAGCATATGCTTTAACGTGCTATTGTAGGCCATTAGTCTCGGGGTTATAGGAGTGTTTTGGCTGATAATTATTATTTACTTACTTTCTTAATTTCCTTTTTGTCTCATTTCATGCTACCTTGGGGCAGCAGTGTGTCTTTGAAACTTTTATGTCTGTGGTGTGAGGGGAGGCACGGTAGGAGGAAGGGAAGGGGACAGTTAGGTAGAGCAAGGTATAGGGCAGAGGGAATGAGATGGAATGGAGGGGGGGACTGGGAGGGGAACTGGGAAAGTGTAGAGGGTGGATGGGAAACTGGCTAGCAACTTCCAGGGCTTTTCACTTGGCAATGTTATGTCACCGTATGCACTCATACTAAGATCCCCATACAAGTCATGAAACATTACAACAGCATCACAGCAGAAAAACATAAAACAAAAGCAAAATTAAGTTAAAATTAAGATGAAAGTAAATTAAAAGTAATATTTAGGAGACGTCCATATATACACAAGATACTTCCTAATGTACAGTATGTTCCTCGGAAGTTCCAGTAGGCCTGTCTGCTTGCTGTCTGTTCCATTATTTGCGGGGTGGCAGAGGAGCTGATAGAGGTGTGTTAGGTGTCCTGGACTAGAAGGCCAGAGGGTCTGGCCATTGCAGGTGGACAGGGGAAAGCTGTAGCTCATGTATCAGGGTTTTCAGATCCGGTGGTTCTCTAATCAGAAAGGAGCCTTTAGTGGGGAGGATAATAAGGCCTCTAGGCAAGTGCCAGCGGTATCTGTACTTCTGGGCCTATAGGATCCTGGTGAGTGGCCACATTGCTCACCTATAGGCTAGTGTTGCTACCAGTGTGCATTGGGCATTGGGCATTGGGATTTCCCCATTTTGCTTCACTTTGCCTTCGATGTGGGCAAATTTTGCAGAGCCATCAGGGAGCTCAGAAATTAAGCAGCCATGCTCTCCAGACGCCAAGCCATGCACCCCAAAAGTCTTTTGGTGTCAAAGTTTTGAGATGGTATATCCAAAAACATTTTTTTTTCCTAATAGTTATACTATATCACATTCCCACCACAAGATAACATTTTTGAAATGGCATAAAAGTTTCATAATTTTGGATTTATTCTATGTTCAAAAAATGCTTTGATGCACTTTGATTTTTAAATCCTTTGGATATATTTCAGTTTTTTTATAAGTTCATAGTAAGAGGTTATTCTGGGATGCCATATGCTTCCTGAAGAAATGGGTTTTAAGGCACTTTTTTAAACAATTAAATACTAGGGGACAGTGTGATGGTGGCAGGCAGGCTATTTCAAAGAAAGGGAGCCTCCCACTCGAAGTCCTGAAAGTGTGAGTTGGCTGTATGGGTGCAAGCAGTGGACAAAAAAAGGTAATGGACAGAGCGGAGAGACCAGGAAGGGGCATACTTATAGATCAGTGAAGAGATATAGGAGGGGTTCAAATCGTTCAATGCTTTATGGGTGTGGCTTAGTACTTTGAATCGACTCATGTAAGATACAGGAAGCCCATGTAAGGACTGATGGAGTAAGGTGTGAGAGGAGGAACTGGGGAGGAAAATCCGTCTAGCGGCAGCATTCATTACAGACTGTAGTGGGGCAATGTGACTTCTGGGGAGACCAATAATCCATGCGAGAGATTATTAGAGCATGGACAAGCTCCATAGTAGTATCTTGTGTAAGAAAGGGGCAGATATGGGCAATGTTTTTAAGGTTGAATTGACAGGATTTGGTGACAGACTGGATATGAGGCTCAAAGGTGAGGCCAGAGTCAAGTAAAACGAAAGACAGCGTGCTTACAAGGATGGGATAATGTGTATACCACTAACTTGAAAGGAGAGCGAAAGAGGAGGATCAGTATTAGGAAGAAGGAAGACAAGGAGCTCAGTTTTAGAGAGATTGAGTTTCAAAAATCGGGAGGACATCCAGTCAGAGATGGAAGAAAGCCAATTAGTGACATGTTGTAGGACAGCAGGGGAGATGTCAAGGGAGGAGAAATAAATCTGGGTGTCATCAGAGTACAAGTGGTAGCAGAATCCAAATGAATTAATGAGTTTGCCAAGAGAGGCAGTATAGAGAGAAAACAAAAGGAGACCAAGGATCGAACCCTGAGGGACTCTGACTGAGACAGGACAAAGGGAGGAGGTGTCATTGGAAAAGGAGACACTGAATGAACCTTGGGAGAGATAGAAGGAGAACTATGAGAGGGTTGTGTCACAAAGACCAAGAAATTGAATAGTTTGGAGAAGGAGGCCATGATCAGTAGCGTCAAAGGCAGCAGAGAGGTTGAGAAGAATTAGTATGGAGTAGTGGCCTTTGGATTTCGCCACAATTAGATCATCTGTAACTTTAATTCCTTGATAATACAGAAGCCGTAACCTGAGAGCCATCTTGCTCAGTTTCTTCACTCAAACAGTGTCTCATGTTGAAATGCATTAACTAAAATTAGGAGAAGAGAGATTGCAACAATTTGTAATTACAAACAACCTTCTACTAGTCTTATATTATGATATTGTAGAATCAATGACATCAGCTCCTTGTATCCTAGACAACTACTTAGTGTGATATAAGAAAATCCAACTCCTGATATAGACATCACACAATAAAGTCAATAGAGATTAGGACAATTGGAGGAATTTATATCCTTTATCTATTTCTGCATATATCATCTATTTTTCTGAGTAGGTAGAGGTATAGCCAATTAGCTTTGGATTTGCTATCTGACCATTAATATAAGTGGTGTGCAGCGTTCTATCAAAGAGCATACATTTCCTCATCTTGTATTACTTTCTAGCCAACACCGACATTCAGAGTCTTAGCTCTGGAAATAGTTAGTTATTATTACTCTATTAATAAATAGGGGTTAAGCCCCAAGACACTACTGGAATGTATTTTTGGTGTATCAGCTTCAGAATAGGGTAGTCTGTACAAACAGACCTCCCTTCCCTGTAAGCTGTTCCATTATAAACATTTTCAAAAGTAGACAACATAGGGAATTCAAAATGTGATATATCTAGTCTTTTTTAGTAGCCACTAGGTCACACTCCCTGGCCAAAGTTAGCGTTCATATATTTTTTTTTTTACATTTTTCACAAAAAAGCCTTTTCGCTGTAATCATCATCAGCATTATATGTTTCCCTGCACTGAAACACTCACATTTATATTCAGTGATGTCTCACGAGTACAACAATACCCCCTATGTACAAGTTTAATGGAGTTTTGGAAAGCGTCAGGGTCAAATATTGGGCTTTCCCATTTCAGTTTTTTTACATTAAAATTTGCCAGACTGTTTATATTGACTTTGATAGCCCAGGAATGAAAATTGCCCCCCATTATAGCATATCACTTGTAAGAGTATATAACCCATGATATTCAAAATGGAGAATGTCCAGTTCTTTTTTTAGTAGCCCCTTAGTCACAAACCTAACCAAAGTTACTGTGTATATGTTTTTTGCAATTTTCACATAAACACTACACTTTATCATTCTCATATGTTTTACTGCTCTAAAACACTTATATTTGTGTTCAGCAATGTTTCATGAGAACAGCAGTACCACACATGAACATGTTTTTTGGGGTTTTGGAAAGTTACAGGGTCAAATATAGGGCTTACAAATTAATTTCTCTGGTACTTCTGCCTTGGTTGCTTGGTTGTCAGGCAGGTACCCCCAATATATAATTAATAAAATAATATAGGATAAAGTCAAATATTAAGTAAAATTCCTCTCCAACTATATATATATAAAATGTAAAATAAAGATATCAATAGTGATGTCCCGAACGGTTCGCGGAACGTTTGGCATGTCCGTCATCCGTAAAGGGTTAAAAGGAACCTAAACTTGGCACTGATAAGCACTGGGTTAAAAGCACTTTGTCAACATACAGATCAAAAGCTGTTTTTGGTTTAAGCAATGTTTAATAAAGAAAATATTGTTAAGAAAATGAACTAGAAGAAAAAGAGAATATGATGAAAATTAGCAAGTATACAAGTGTATACATAAATTAATAGATGAACAAATGTAGATACGGGGAAAACTGATGTAAGGAGAGGACATACATAATGAGCATCAAAGCCCTCATTTAATTCTGAAAGTTTTATAGTTTGTAGGTAAAAAATCCATTTTGCTACTTGACAATCAAATTGTGCCCCCATGTCTCCACCCTGACATAGCAAAATATTGTGCTGAAGAACCTGGAAGAGAAAAAAAAGCGTGTTTATTTATTTGTTAATGTATTTTCTAATATTCTCTTTCTTTTCTATTTCTTTGCATTCATATATTTTTCATTGCTATGGCATTAACTAAATGTAAAACTTTACTCAGCTTTACTTATGTTCAAGTTTTCATTATTAAGGCTTTCATTAAAAAATACTTTAAAAAATTTACAGAACATTTATTGGCCATTTTTAGAGGGACACTATAGTCACCATCACAACTACAGCTTAATGTAGTTGTTCTGGTGAGTATAATCATTGCCTTCAGGCATTTTCATGCAAACTGCCTTTTCAGAGATTGCCCCTAGGGACTCCTCCAAGTGGCCACTCCTTAGATGACCACTTGAGGTGCTTCCTGGCTCAGTGCTGCACAGCAGGCAGCACTGCTGTTCAGCATCTCCACGCTCTGCAATGGGACGCTTAATTTTGCTCATAGAGATGCATCTTTATGAGGAAGTGTTGATTGGCTAAAACTGTGCTTGGTCCCGCCTCCTTGCCAAGTTTAGCCAATCCAATGATTTCCCCATGGGAAAGCATTGGATTGGCTAAAAATCGACAATTCTGATGATTTCACCAAGGGGGCGGAGCTAGTGCCAGTAGATTTGCGCGACACTGGAAATAAGGTGAGTTTTATTAAATTTTAAGGGGGATAATGGGGTGAAGGGGTGGCAAGCCACCTAAATGGTGGGTTTATAAGCCAACGAATCAGAGAGCTATGTCTAAGACCGATTAGCACGAGGGAAACACATGTTTTTGCCTTATGGATTTATTTTAGGGCTGAAAAATAAAAGTTATAAGAAGAAAGAAGACAACTAATGGTGAATATCCTTTTTGTTTTTAAATCAGGAAAAATATGTATTAGGACTATCAATATTATTAGTGTAAGACGGTAGGCAGGGTATTTTTTTTGGGGGGGGGGAGGGCGTGGTTAGTGGCTTTGAGAACCTCTAGGCACCCAGGAGCTTTTTTATTTTTTTACACTCGCCAAAAATGTTAGGAGTGGAGGTGAACAATGGTATGTCCACACCCTTTGTTTATTTTATTACTAGCCCCCTCCTTCCACCAGTGGACAGGCATGGTGTAGATATTAGGTTTATCATTTAATTCAAGCCCTCTTGTGAGAGCACAGGGGTGGACATTGACCTGTCCTTCCCCCATTCTTTATTTTATAGTCCCAATCCAATGGGTTGAGGCATGGATGGGACCTATGCCAAGCCACCTCCCTGTATGTTAATAGCAACTGTCCAGCTGCACACTTACTAATTTATTATTGCAAAAAACAGTCAATGGCTGTGGGGCAGACATGTGGGGCTCATAGTCTTCCCCATAGGCTTTTTTAAAACTATGGGTCTGCTGGCTGCCAGTGCTGGTAAAGATTATGTCCCAGTATTTTACATGTTAAATATTGGCTTCAGGATCGATATTAGAAGATTTAATTTTTCACTTTTTAGAATTCGTTACTGGTGGTTGTTAAATGGCTTATCAGGCGTAGATAAACTGCTAAAACACATGAATAGGTTTAAATTGAATCAAGGCCACAATGTTCCCCAAAAGGTGTGTGCCCACAGTAATGTGGATAATAAAATATGCCACGGTGATTGTTCACACTTTATTTGGTTCACATATTAGAGATTCACAAGTATGATTTAGCTGAAATTATTCTGTCCTCTGTTAGTTGCTGTGCTATATTTTTGTTTTGCTCATGGAAGCTCACCTCTACTATCATCATCTGTTTGACTGAGATAATGGTTATTAACATTGGTGGTGGGGTGTTTGTATGTCAACCATAAGCTTGTAATGTGTGATCTAAAACAAGCTAAAGTCAAATATTAAGTAAAATTCCTCTCCAACTGGATGCACAGCCATATAAATATATACAAAAATTAAATAAAGATATCAAATATAAAAACAACTAAATAAATAAGAGAGTCCTGTGCGTCTTTATAAATGAATTGTGGTCTCAAAAAGGTGAAAACCTATTCCCCCATGCATTAATTTCCATCCAGCTGACTACTATTTGAATCTAAAAAACCTTACTTGGGGATGGAAGGACTTGGGTGGCACAGAGGGATGGCCATGGCACCATGGGTCATCTGTCACCAGCATGCTGTGCACGCTGACAAGTCAACCAGTATACACAGAATTGACACTACCCAGCCCATAATTCTTGTTCTTGAAAATATAGCTTCAAAATAAGGCCAAAAAGTAAGGTACTCACAAACAAAACCAATTATAACAGCAATCTTGTTTTTTACTTTACCTTGACTTTCCTCCAGGTGCTCTCCCTACATTTTTCAAAGATCTCATTGTTTACCATGTTACATACCAAGACCCAAGCTTTTGCTATGAGTGGGATTTAACGGGTTACCCCAACCTGAATAACTTGTTCTAATAAAACACTGTTTTTGATCAGAGTAATCCTTACTGTCCTAGTCAACGCCCCCAACAAGTGATCAATAATACACACTTACCAGGAATCCCAAATTTTCCCAGCAGCCATATTATTACTCGGTGACATCACCCCCTTTGCTTGGGGTTGGAAGGACTTGGGTGGCACAGATGGATAGTCATGGCAAAACCAATTATAACAGCAATCTTTTGATGTAACTTTATTATTTTTCTAAACCATTTTCAACAATTATTTAATTTTAGAAAACAGAGTAAGATCCCCATTTTTTTGTTTAATTTTAACATATTATATTTCATTTTGAAATATATAACAAAACTAGTATTAAAGTTGATTTACAGATTTTCTTTATTTACTCAAAGACACTCATGAAAAACATTTGCACTCAAAGATATGCGTCAAAGATATATATCCATTTTAACATTGAATGATAATCATTAATACCTATTGAGATGGCCAAGGAAGAGGTGCCACTCGTCAATGCACACCTCCCAAGTGTCACTATGTTGGGCCCAAATCCCTTTTTCCCTCTTGTCTTTGAGCTCCATATTGTTAGTGTGTATGAATGTATAACCGAGCTTTGCAGAAATAATACGCCCAGTAATGTGTTTTTAAACTACAATGAATGTGTATGTGAAAAGTGAGTCTGTTGTAGATTACATTTTAGCTACATCAATTGTCACTAGTAAATCAGCTAACATTTCTCAGAATGGTTTTACCCCTGTCACACAGGCTGCGACCTGTCCCACAGGAACGTGCAAAAGGACTTCAAACTCATCAAGAGCATTGCAATGGCACCTAATGGCAATGTGTACAAGGTAAACACCAAGCATGGTGCATGACTGTGGTGTGGGTAATCATCAATGTGTGACAGGGCATTGTGTGACAGAGAGCCATATGTCAGGGGGCCTGCTGAGATCAGTATGTGCAAGGGACAGTGTTACTGGGTTCTGTGATGTGAAATTGTTGGACACAAACAGGGAATTGAGGTCTTTGACAGGAACAAGGCAGAGTCTCTGTGTATCTGTGTTACTGTATGCATCTGTGTGATTGGCACAGCAATGCATTTTATCATTAATGCACAATAGCCTCCTAATGCATTCCTATGGAAAAGCACTGTGTTGGCTGAGATCATCAAAATTGATGATCGCAGCCATGGAGGCAGGGCCAGCCGGAGCGAGACCGGCGCCGCAAGAGTGAAAAGGCGACTAAAATCAATTATTCAAAGCCATCTGAGGGGGACTGGGCAGCTAAACAGTTAGTTTAACACTGTAGTGTTAGGAACTAGTAAATGGTTCCATTATTTGGGATTCTAAATAAGATACCTATTTACTGAACATCTCGCTAAATTGGTATCTGTAAATATGTAAATCCAACATAAGGGTATTAATTAACTGAGCTATTTACTAAAAAGCTGAAATATCAAATTTAAAAAAAATTTAGTGGACGAAAGGCACATAAATTGAATTGCGCAGTTGACGAAAATCACTTTGTCTAAACCACATTTTTTTTTCTGACAAATTGATTCAAATGAACCAAATTTTTCATCTTTTCTACAAGTCAACTGAAACAATAAACAGAATAAACCAGGAATATTAATGTTGGGCCGTTGAATATGATGCAATATTTTACTGACCTGGGAAAAGCCACATGCCCTCAGTATCTGTCCTGTGGAAACCATAGCAATAGAATTTACACCACTAATAATATCAGCCACTTTAAGATCCATGCAGGAATAATTAGAGACTGATGTTCTTGGTCTAGGTAAAATCTGTAGAACACTTTTCACAGTTTTTCTTGCTTCTGATGTGATATTTGGCAAAATAAGTTTCCCATTGTTCATTTTGACAACAGCAAAGTAAAATGTAAGATGGTTTATTAAATTGTTTGCAAAAGGCCTGTGGAAAGAATATATACTCAAGATTAATGACCATCATTTTATAAAACACAGTATATAAATTAAATGCATACAATTTAATCTTTAGTTAAGCATTCTTGACAAGTGATTGATAGGATAAGTCACTATAATCAAGAGTGCCGGTGACCATAGACATACTTCATGAATTTCTGCTTAAATTCAATGGGAATTATAGGTTTAACCAAACACAGTGAGACCATGTTCAACCATAGCTCATTGGAAGACCTTAGGAGGCCACCTAGGAATCATGGGTTTCACAATATTCCAGAAACCAGGAATTTGCATGGCCCCATTTACCAACTATATGTAAACAATGAAGAGAGGGACATCAAACTGGCAACCTGCCTAGTTCCCTGTGATTCTCTAATTTGAAGCTCTTCTTGGCTGTTCACCATAGAAGTTAGTTACAGCTGTGTGCTAAAATGAAATGAGATGAATGTCTATAATTATTATTATTATTATTATTATTATGCTATTTATATAGCGCCATAAAATTCCACATGTGGTTGTAACCAGACAAGTTGGACACACAGGAACAGAGGGGTTGAGGGCCCTGCTCAATGAGCTTACATGCTGGAGGGAGTGGGTTAAAGTGACACAAAAAGGTAAGGATAGTATTAGCATTATAATAATTGTAGCATGTTGTGGCATATTAGTCTATACAATCCGCTCTTTAGTCAAGGTATCACAGCTATCCTAGCAGTACATTTCCGAATTTGCATTAATAGAGCTACATACTGTGTTCTTATTTCCCAGGATATGTAACGGATGTTATAACACACTAGTATGGATTGTATAGTGCATTGACGTTGTGGCAGGCTTATGCACTTTATGATCATATAATGTAACTAAACCCCCATTATTTTTGCCTAGATTAGGTGTTTTTAAAAAAACAAATAAAATCTTTCAACATTGAAGTTGCTGTTTAGTGGATAGGTGAGTGCGCTGGATCTTGTGTATTATATATATATATATAGAATTAGGTAAGGACTGCTAAAGTTTTCACTGAGAGTACATTTTTATTTATAGTACATGTTATCAATTACTACTGTTTTACTGATCAAAGGCCAACTGTGTTTCATTGTCTTTGTATGTACTGCATAGTGATAAAAAAAAGTTGAAAATGAATTCAATTTTGCAATGCAATTTTAATTCTCCCTTAAACATCACAGTTTCATGAGTAACCCTGACTGTACTGAACTTTCACACATACTGACAGACATATTTAATAATACTGAGTTATAGACTAGGTACACATAACAATAATAATAATAATAATAATAATAATAAGGGATTATTAGACTCTCTCCTAGTCTTGAATCATTTAAGAAGTGCCTTAAAACCCATTTCTTTAGGAAAGCTTATGGCCTCCTAAAGAAGGCCATAAGCTCCTAAAGGGCACCACTCCTCCAGCTCTGCTTCCCTCCCACTTTATATGATTGCTATTTCCTGTCCTAATGTGTTTTATACCCCACTTCCTATAGACTTTAAACTCATTTAAGCAGGGCCCTCTTCAACCTATTGTTTCTTTACGTTTTCTTGTAATAAAAATATTTATAGTTAAATCCCCCCTCTAATAATATTGTAAAGCGCTACTGAATCTGTTGGTGCTATATAAATGGCAATAATAATAATAATAATAATAATAATAATAATAATAATACTGAGTTATAGACCATTTGAGTTAAATCCAGGTGAAAATGTATGGAACATTCACACAGACTGACAGCATTACAATATCTCATAATACTGAGTTATAGACCAGGTACACATAACATTAATAATAATTATTATAAGGGATTGGTCTGTTTTAAAACTAAACACAGTGTGAGCGATTTTTGGGTCATTTTATACTAAACAGTGACCCTGTAGGGTCAATTAGAAATCTTCTGTGTTTGTGTACTCTGTTCAAGTTTGTCTACAGACAGTCAGGCTCTGGTCTTCTTTTGGTGGGAAAATCATTTTCTATATCTACCCATTTGATACAGTGACTGAGGTCAATTTCTGTGACTAGTTGTTTTTCGCTTTTACACCAGGTGCCAAGAGTCACTGTTAGGAACATTCATACAGACTAACGGACACATCTAATAACACCAAATGATATATCAGGTTTCAGCATACAATGCATTAAATGATCTTACAGACTGACAGACATATTGGATCATTTTAGCTAAACAGCTGGTGCCAACACACATCGTAAAGCATTCACATAGACTGACAGGCCTATCTAATAATACGGAGTTATAACCCAGGTGCCAGCAAACCCAGTACTGAGCATTCACACAGGCTAACAGATACTCCTATTTTTACAAATTCAATAATAATATTGATCACATGCCAGCCTGTATTGTGGACTATTCATTAAACTGTGAACTACAGTTATTTGCAATCATAAAGACAAAATATCAGAAACAAATAAAATCTCTAACTAGAATTTTATTTTATTTTATTTTTTCTGAACTATGCAATATTCACCGTACATTGTGGGTATAAATGCACCATCCATGTAAAACAGCATTTTGAAACATAATCTTTCTAAACAGGTTTCAGAAGACACTCTGTTGGACATTCTATGCACATTCTATAGTATAGTACAGGATACTGGGGCCCTGCTCACCAGAAACAACTCCAGCAGAAATAAAACAATATCAAGCGTATCTCAATGTATCACATTTATTTAAACTAAATACACCATATGACAATGTTTTGGCTCTGTTGTGCCTTTACATTGAACATTCACACAGACTGACAGACTTATTTAAAGATAATGATTAACTAGAGCAGGCTGGGAACACTAGGTGAGTACTGAGGGGTTTGTACACATGTAAGGGTCCAGCAACTCACACTCCTGTACGTTCTGACATAAATATTCAGTGCATGTGGAGTTTTAAAACTAATGTCAGTTCCCTGGCTTTGGATCTCAGGATAGAATTCCTATCATGAACACACATTTATCAATATTCCTGTCAGAATGTGTTGATATGAATCAATAATTATAAAAAAACAAAACCCTGAAAGTGAATAGAACATCGCGGAGCAGACAGAACATACATCATGTAATAGTTCTTATTACACCAGAACATGGAGCTATTTACAGAGAAGAACATCATCACCCATTGACTTAAAGAGTTTTTTACTAAAGTAAAAATTCAAGATAAAAAAATAAAAAAATAAAAAAAAATCACATTTGAGGTCAAAGTAGACGCACTGGAAACATTCTCTAAATCAGCTATGCTTTCAGGTCTGCTACTCTGGACTTAAATTTCAAACTCACTTTGATTTCACTATGAATTCTCGGCTAAGTGAATAGTCCTGTTCTCTAACTTGCTCTTTCCTTATAGAATCTGGTGGTATACAGAGACATTTACAGGGGGAAAGAGAGACTCACCCATGTCTCCATTCACCAGGAGGAAAGACCAGTGGATTGGAATGAAGCCTGCGATCAGTTCTACAGATACAAAGAATGCAATGCATCCTTCCCTTGCAGGCTACATCCCTCTGCTTAAAAACATTGTCTGTGCAATGAAAGTATTAAGTGGGAGGTAGTGCAGACATTATCCAAATGATCATATTTAAATATAACATTAAACATTTTATGCAAATGTAAAATCCTAATGTATAAAGCCAGAATTTTCAGCATGTTGTCACAGATTTTTTTTTTGTACTTATTAGATGCGTTCGCAATTGGATTTTTTTTTTTTATCATATGTGAATGTACATTTGTCATTTTGAACATTGCAGTATTTCACTTTTCACAAGTAGAGCTGTTGTTATTTTGTTTCAAAGTAGACATAGAATTCCACCAAAAAAAGACAACAGAAAATAGGAATTTACTCAATAATTAATGATTTTTGGTGAAGTGAAAACCAAATTACAAAATTTAACCTGCAATAAGCTTGAAAATGCCCAAGTTATTTTAACATAGTTTTTCTAACTATAATTCACTCTTTAGTCAAGAAACACATATTTCAAGATTCCAAATCTTTCTAAATAATGTTAATCTGTAAACATTGAACCAAATATAACTGAATAGGTTCATTAACCCCTTAAGGACACATGACAGAAATATTCCGTCATGATTCCATTTTATTTCTGAAGCTGTGTCCTTAAGGGGTTAATAGAAATAAGTACATACCAGATTTAAAAAGTGAATTTAGAAAAGTAAATATAAAATGCTATAAAAAATGTTTTTAAATAAAATGCAATTTACCAACAGATCTTGCTAAGAATAATGTATGCATTTAACATATCTGCATTAATTCCATCTGCAATGTTTAGTTTTAAAGAAGCCAACTTACCCTGTACACAAAATCTTGGTATATGTAAAAGTGGCCATGCATGCGTTCACATACTTCACTTTTCTGAGAAGACATTCTGTATCTGGGAAATGTTCATAATCTTCATTACATAGTTCTGGTAGCTGCAGGTAACATGTTAATGCTAGTATTCTGCTCACAGCTGAAATAGAAATTGCAAGAAGACATAGCAGCACTTTCCATAGTTTAGAAGACGTTGTTGATCTCAGTATTGTGTTTGAGAATAGTGTAAAATAACTTAAAATAATGCATAACAGCAGATGAACTGGAGACATAATTAACATGAATAACACAGAGAAACGTTCAGCATCTGTGTGTCCATAAGGTGAAGCTAAGTCAACTGCTCTTAATTTATAGAAAAATGTGCCTCAAGCTTATAGAAATAAATAACATTTGAATAACATACATTTCACTTGGGATCAACAGTCTAATTTTGCTCTCTATTGCAGAAGGTCAATAATTAGTAGAATCTTGAAGTAAACAGGATAATACCTGTGATCTCACCTATGCCCATACAAAAACACACATATAATTATATTTTGTACAAAAAAAAACTGCTCCGATTTTAGTTATGGTTTACTTAAAAATTGCTGGTTAGAAAAGGTATATATATATATATGTATATGGTTAAAAAAATGTTATTTTAAACACTGAACACAATTATAAACGCAACACGTGTTTTTGCCCCCATTTTTAATGAGCTGAACTCAAAGATCTAAGACTTTTTCTATGTACACAAAATACCTGTATCTCTCAAATATTGTTCACAAATCTGTCTAACTCTGTGTTAGTGAGCACTTCTCCTTTGCTGAGATAATGAATCCACCTCACAGGTGTGGCATATCAAGATGCTGATTAGACAGCATGATTATTGCCCAGGTGTGCCTTAGGCAGTCCACAATAAAAGGTCACTCTGAAATGTGCAGTTTAACTGTATAGGGAGGGTTTGGGGGGGTCCAAAAACCAGTCAGTATCTGGTGTGACCACCATTTGCCTCACACAGTGCAACACATCTCCTTCACATAGAGTTGATCAGGTTGTTGATTGTGGCCTATGGAATGTTGGTCCACTCCTCTTCAATGGCTGTGCAAAGTTACTGGATATTGGCAGGACCTGGAACACGCTGTCGTATACACCGATTCAGAGCATCCCAAACATGCTCAGGGACCCTCAGAGTGGTACCTTCTACCGACCAGTCTTCACTCGCGAGGTACCTGGGTGAAACCTTGCAAGGGAAGCTTCTTCTTTCGGGATACAAATGCTACCCCTGGACAGCGTTTGTCTATACGAAATGGCGACCATCCAGGCAAGCACTCATTAAATACTTCCCTTGTGGTTTCACACTTATGCTGCGAGTGTGAACGTTCTGATTAATTGGTCTGAATGTTCCACTGGAGCATTGGGGAGGTCCTCGATCAGGAGATGAATGAGTCAGGAAACAATCCACAAATTCTCCCTCTGGTTGGCTTTCATCTGTGTGAATGGCGGCCACTCAGGGAAGCACTCATTAATTGTTTCTCTTGTTGTTTTTCTGGTAGCACACTTACGTTGCGGGGTGAGAATGTTCTAACCCAGCCTTCTAAATGGGATATTGGGGTGGTCCCCGTTCTGGAGGCAAATGGATTCCCTTCGCAAGAGCATTCCCGAATGGGGAGCGGGCACAACACACGAAAATACAGGGGTATTTTTCTCAGTATAAACAAGAGATTACTATGCAATACCAGCACTGGCCAGTAGGGGTCACTGTGTGTGGAGACAGGCAGGGATAGGAAGTTCCAGCATATCCCTCCCTGCCTATCTATACTCACTGATCTGCAGGGGTGCAGCTACAGAGAGTCCAGACAGCAACTCCCACCTTGCAGAGACAGCCTACAGCTCAGGGAAGTAAGGGATGGGGGAAAGGCTGCAAGGATACATACACTGAGACACTAAGGGACACTGGGAGACATTATGACAGACACTGAGACACTAAGGGACATTGGGAGACATTATGACACAGACACATGGGGACACAGTGTCCCCGTGTCTCCCTGCCAGTGTCCCTGGTGTCTCAGTGCCCCCTAGTCTCCCAGTGACCCCTAGTCTCCCAGTGTCTCACTGTCCCCATGTCTCCTAGTGCCTCCACGTCTCCCAGTGCCTCAAGTGTCTCAATGTCCCCATGTCTCCAAGCTAGTGTCCTTAGTGTCTGTGGCCCTGGTTCTCAGTGTTCCCATGTCTCCCAGTGCCCCCATGTCTCAATGTCTCCATGTCCCCCAGGCAGTGTCTCTAGTGTCTGTGTCCCCATGTCTTCAAGTGTGCCCTATTTTCCCAGTGTCCCAATGTGTCCCATCCAGTGTCCCCTAGTTTCCCAGTGTCACTGGTGTCTCTGTGTCCCTAGGTCTCCCCGTGTCCCCAGGTCTCCCTGTCTTCCTAGTGTCCTAGTTAAACATACATGGGGACATAGACACATGGGAATACTGGAGAACACAGGGAGACATGGGGTATTGAGACACTGTGATACATAGGGACACTGTGATACATAGGGTCACTGGGAGACCTGGGGACACGACACTAGGGGACACTGGGAGACATGGGGCACTGAGACACTGATACATAGGAACACTGTGACCTGGAGTAATCGACACATGGGGCACTGGGAGACATGGGGGCACTGGGAGGAATCCATCTATACAGCATAATCAAACTAAGTAGTTTTTGGGTGATTTTAAAGCATTTTCTCTTATGTCACTCCTTGTGATTTACATCATGTGATGTCACCCATACATATTTAATTATGCAAATTAGTAAGGCCAGTATGTTTTTTTCCAAGAAAGGTGGCAACCCTAACTACTTTTCACATACTCTTACTTAAGTATGGAAACTTAAGAAGGATGTATGGGAACAAAACTTGTATGGACTGGCTGACAATGAATATTGTTAAAGGGACACTATAGTCACAGGAACAACTACAGCTTATTGAATTTGTTCTGGTTAGTAGAATCATTACCTTCAGGCTTTTTGCTGTAAACACTGTCTTTTCAGAGAAATTGCAGGCTTTCCATTACAGCCTAGTGATAACTTCACTGGCCACTCCTTAGATGGCTGTTAGAGATTAGTGATGCACCGCACGGTTCGCTGGCGAATAGTTCCAGGCGAACATAGCATGTTCGCGTTCGCCACGGCGGGCAAACATATGCGCGTTTCGATCCGCCCCCTATTCGTCATCATTGAGTAAACTTTGACCCTGTACCTCACAGTCAGCAGACACATTCCAGCCAATTAGCAGCACACCCTCCCTA
>OW240917.1:21591622-21621250 GCA_933207985.1 Pelobates cultripes | reverse complement strand
ATATAAATGCAGATGTGCCAACAAAAGGGGGGCACAACCATCCTTTGAGGAAGCAGAACAACTACAAGCACAGGAACATTTGAATTCCAATGCAGGTAAATTTATTGTAAAAAATAGAGAAAAAAAATAAAACAAATTATAAAACAAAAGTAACATATACAAAGAAACAGTCCTCAGGCTTGTGATTTATCTGAGAAATGTTTCGCTTCACCAGTAGGTGTTATCAATCGGGTATGATACTGATATAACAATATGATATTAAAATATAAAAAAATATAGTACATCTAAAAATATATCAATATATCAAATACTGTCAAAATACTACAAAATTAAAATACTTCTTTTAATATTTATTCATTTTTAAACATGATCTAAAAATATCAATTTATTTTAAAAGCATATATAATATACAAGGCCTAAAAATGACAAAATCCATAATTTCTGTGATTTTGCAGTTATTTCAAAATCAAATGCAAATGTCTAAATTGTATATAATTAATTGAATTTTTTTAAAGTATATTACCCATTTAAAAAAAATGTTCAAAGTATCTAAATTTTTTGCAATACTACAATAGTTTAAATAAACTCTTATAATAGAATGCACAGTCACAGAATATCACTGACCTTAAAACTGTTGCAAAGTACAAACACTTAAAGGTCACCTGTCATTCCCCAAACTGTCAATGCTGATTAGATTGATCATAAGATTTTATCAATACTTTGCAGCTTTGATAGAAAATATATAGGTTAGGGGAAAAAAAATAGAAAATGTTTTTTTCTACCAGCTGTCATTCAGTGCCTCAGAGAGCCAAGGTATTGACTGACATGGCAGAGGCAAAAATACATTATACAAGAGGTACCTCTGCTCTCCAACCTTAGAAACCTCAGTGCATGTGCTGTGGTTGCTATAGAAACTCAGTTCAGATGACAGCACACTAACAAGGAAGCAATAAAAATCAAAGAAAAGTCCAGATAGAGCGGAGGAGGAGTGGAGAACAGTCCACAAAGCCTGTTATGATGGAAAAGTGAATAAACCATTATACAGTGGGACCTCAGTTTATGAATTTAATGCGCTCTCCATGACGTTTCTTATTGCAAAAAAATTTGTAAACCGAAATGTGGTTTCCCATAGGAAGGCATTGAAAACCAATTAATCCGTTCTGGAGGTCAGAAAAAAGTCAAAATAAGCTGGCATGGAAACCAACCAACAATGCAGAACAGACAGTAAAAGGCATGCGACGAAGCTCAGCTCCCTACCTTTCCACAGCTTGAGAAATGCACCAAAAAGTCCCAAAACAACTGCAAACAATTTCCAGAATGGCTCCAAAACTTGATGCAAAATCCGCTCCAACACCTCCAAACTCGACGCCACGTGCTACCCAGAGGCTCCAGCATGCAGGGGGCGGTGCTATAAACCTCCCAGGTGCAATGGGGAAACTTGCTTTGTATTGCGACAAAAATTTGTAAACCGTGGCATTATTTTCAATGGATTTTCATTTGAAACCAAAAATTATGTTAACCGAGGCATTTGTAAACAGAGGTTCCACTGTATTTTACATTGAATACAAAGCATATATTTGTGATTTATGGTGTATTCAATGAACATAGGAGCAATTTCAGGTAAGTGACATTTTTTTATTACAGGTTCACTTTAAAGCAGTGATTTGACATGGTTATGGTTCCTTTCCTCCCCACCACCCCTTCTCTCCCCTCACCAGCCCAACACATACACTCTGAGTCGATGAATCAGTCTAATCAAAGGCTTCTCTGAAGCAGTCTGTGATTGGACCTTACACAGCTGCCTACATGTAATGATGAGGCATGAAAGGTGGAGCCAAGAGCTTTGCTGAATTCCAGGTAACAAAGAACTTAATTTGGGGGGACGAGACCTAATAGGGTATTATATTTGAAAACCAGGTATAAGTAAAAAAAAAAAAAAAGGTTGTATTAACCCTTTAATACATATTCAGAATAGAAAGCAATTAAATTAAACTATACAGAAAAAACACCTGTAATACTAGCGCTATTGTTGCAACACTAAAAGAAGTTTAAATGTATTCAACAACTTTGAAAGGCATTGCAAGGACACCATAACAACTCCATCAAAATAAGGTCGCTAATGGTAGAAAGAAAAAAAAAATCAAATTGTTGTTTTTCATTAAGTGAACATTTTTACTTTAAGTTATGAACTAATAGCCATAATTCATAAGGGACTGGATGCAGGTGAGATGAGGGACATTATACCGATTACTGAATTTATCTTCAAATGTATTTTTATTGGCCTTCTGTAACACAGAACAAGAATTGCACTAGTGATCCCAAGTGCAATGTATATTAATAATTTTACAATGATTGAGGCTTATGACTAACTATCTATATAAAGTGAGTTAGATGGTGTGGGCTCACTTTACTGCACACAAATGCTGAATGCTTCATTGTCTGATGTGATGCATTATGACTCTGGAACATCTCTACTTATATACATTCTGTTAAGTTATAGCCTATTATCTGATAAAATGATATTAAGATTTCCAACTTTATCTAATTCTTATAAGGTGTTTCTCTGTCTGATAATCCTTTACATTACACCCGTGAGCAGCAATTCAGACACCGCATGCAGCCTACAACTAATACAGTCATCCGAAGATCTTGATTACTTTAAAAGTGGGGACATTATTATCGGTGGAGTGATGAGTGTGAGTTCATATGTAGCTACAGGATCATTTTGGCTTACATGCATCCGGTAAGTCAGTATCCTAAATGGGAGGGGGGTTAACTATAGATACCAAGCAAATATTTGAAATAACAAAGAAAACCTTTATTTTGGTTCCTTGAAAAGAGGACTTTGTGTTGTCTTTGTGTTTGCTTGTCTTTTGATCACATTACCACTATGCCGATAGTTTATGGAAATTTGTTGTGTGCTTTTAGTTTAATATTTAATACAAAATATTATGCTAGCACACGGGTACATAAACATAGGTTTAACACTTTACGTTTTATAGCTCCTGATACTTTATAAACACATACAATTTGTAGATATATTTTGGTGGTTATTGTACCTGTCACTGCTGGAAACATTCTTCATCTCTTTAGAAGATTTGTGTGACATCATTTTTTTTTATATACACCCCATGTGGGTAAACACATTTTTGGATTTTTAAAATGGATTATTGGTTCTTTCAACTTGGACCATCTCATTAGCTATAGGATTCCTGTGAGTACAATATATTTTTACAGCAGAATTTTACGGTAATGAGGTTTTTTTTTTTTAACTACTTTTACGTGCTGATATAAGAGGAAATCTTTTTTTTTTTTTTTTATGAATATTTATTTTTATTTATTGTTTTTTTTTGGATTATGCAAACTTGGAATTTTCAATGCTGGGCCTGTCTGTGATTTTGAGAAATTCTAGGAGCTCAGAAATGAAAACATGCTCACAAAAAAACGTGTCCTGTTAGCTAGAGGTAATCTTTTTCATCTGTTTATTTTAAATGCTGCATTTTTTTTTTTTCAAATGAATGGGTAGTGCTTTATTGGCACAAAAAATAAAATAAAAAATAAAAAAAGGAAGCTTTTAAAATGTTCTTCCTCTCAGAGATATCTAAATGGAAGAATAACAGAATAGTCTACAAGTAATTTGTAGTCTCTGAAACAATTATTAATACCGTGACCATGCACAGAAGCACAGGAAGGACATCAACATACTGATTTGATTTGGATGCATTTTTGTCACACCCTGCAGCACTTTTTGGAGGCTCATTTGTCTGCAGTGGGAAGAATCCTATTTAGAAAATACAAATAAATCTCATTTGGAAAACGTCTCCCATAAATCGTGGCCTCAAACTTTGTGGGGGTGTGGAGGTTTCTGCTCACGCAAAATATTTATGATCATATTTATCAAGTAGTCCGGTTAAGATAATATGGGTTCTCTGCCTGACTACTTATAGAGCATTTATGAGTTGAAGACTACCTTTGTGTCAGGTATAATGCTTTTTTTTTTTGTACCAAATGGTGGTTTTGAGATGCACCAGGTATGATTTTAAACATTTGTCCTGTTAAACATTACATTATTCTCATTTTTAACAAATGTAGCGGTGTGGTAATAGAACACAATGATGGCCAGATTGTGCTGTGTGATAAAACTGCACATTTTAGAGTGGCCTTTTATTGTGGCCAGCCTAAGGCACACCTGTGCAATAACCATGTTGTCTAATCAGCATTTTGATATGCCACACTTGTGAGGTGGATGGGTTATCTCGACAAAGGAGAAGTACTAACTAAGACAGATTTGTGAAAAATAGGCCTTTATGTAGATAGAAAAAGTCTGAGATCTTTGAGTTCAGCTCATGAAAAATGGGGCAAAAAAAAAAAAGTGCTGCGTTTATAATTTTGTTCAGTGTATGTATATATTTATTTATATTTATATAGTTAATACATTTCTAAACACAAATACACACACCAGTCAAGCCATAAGACTTCCTTTTCCCACAGAAATCTAACTGTGCACAGAAATCTAACAGTGCTCTCACTCCTGCAAGGGATTCTGGGTAGGCATATGCAAATGAGCTCAACAAAGAACCACATTTGTGCCTCATAATTCCACTTTATACATGGATTCCTTGGAGTATGTGTCTGCTGTATACAACAGCTTTGAAACACAACTCAGGAAGAGGAACAAAGCCAGTAAACCACTCATGGACAACAGACACAGCATCACATTTCATTTGAAAAGCAAAACAATTCAATCTTTAATAGCAATTTCCAACCAACTAGACACTATTTGCCTCTCTGAACAAATGGCCTATAGACTACAGGGCTGTATGGGTAAACACGATCGAGCATAGGGAGGCTGGATATTTCAGAGGAGAAACATGGATATCGGCCCTCTAGGCTATCGGACTATCAGGTTCCCAGTAGTGAAGGTGCCGTGGCTGTGTGCACCAGGAGTGATGAGATCACAGACAGACCACTACGGGTAGTGAATCTACCTCTGAAGAGTATTACACAATGACATGTTAGCAAATCTCCATCTCAACCTGATGCAAATTACCATGTATTCAAGTTGCAGCATGTAAATGTGAAATTTTGCTAATATTACTACTTCTGTTTCTTCCCCTTCTCTCCCCTCACCCTTTCTTACCATTATGAAAAGTAAATAAGCAGCAAACTGGCTTTAAAATGTTGCATCATAAATTGTATTGTAAACTGTGGATGCAGCAAAGGAAGGAACTGAATAGATGCTTGTTGTCCTATCAACTGTCTACAATTATGCATATTAAAGACTGCTTGTATGTTTGGAAAACTTATGTCATGCCACATAAGACATGTTGATGATGTGATTTTATCTTGTTGGTTGATATCAATAAAAATAAGATATGAGAAAAAAAGAGAAAGGAGAGTGCCAAGCTGATAAATATATACACACACAAGTCTCAAAATATTTGTGCAAATACAGAGCATTATAGTTGTTACTTGTAGTTTTATGCTCTGTAAGATAAATTTATTCAGTACTTTTTAGTTCCACTTGTAAAGAACACGGGATCGGGCACCGCACGTATTCACTGTTGTCTTGTATCTTAGCAACCACGTTACTCACGCATGTCACGTGTCCCATCTGTGCACTTCTGGGTTTGAAGGAGATCGGGCAGCACACACTCTGCAATTGGTAAGTTAATTTACACATTTACTATATAACTGTATTACTTGCACTGTACACTTGATCTTGAGGAAGATCCGCCTTGGTGGAAACGTCAATCAGGACAAAATATATGTATCCTGCTGCAGAGATGCCGGCTGTCAACTTCTACTGTATTGGTTGTCTTAGATTCAAAAAAGATAATCCCGCCAGAATCATCTGATGATTCTGGCGGGATTATCTTTTTTGAATAGAAGAGACAATCTGATGATTCTGGCGAGATTGTCTTTTTTGAATCTAAGAGTTCCAATACGGTAGGACTTGACAGCTGGCTTCTCTGCAGCAGGATCGGTTCAAGTGCACAGAACCGATCAGCACATTGACACCAGCGGAGCAGTTTTCTATCTTCAACCGGCGAGTACACAGTATTGTACTAATGCTTTATCTGTGATACTTAGAAATAAGTCTCACTACATTTTCCTGTAAGAATTTTTATGTAGGGTTTTTTTTATGCTTGGGAAATAAACCGTTAGATTTTTACACTATGTTAGTATCCTTTTTTCAAGGTTGGATACAGTAACACAGCAGACGATACGGAACACAGCCAGAGAAGTCATAGACTATTCTCTTACCAGCAAAATTCCCCTCACAACGTGGAGATATCCTTAATTAATACGGATTTTTGGATATATCTCTATTTTTACAATTACTCTGGGACATTGAATATATAATATCTATTATCAGACTAAGAGGTTAATAATCTCTGCCCCTGCATCTGCTAATTAAGGGACTATCTGCTAAGCGCCGATACTAATATTTTTGTTTATTCTTGTAGAATTTTTTAAAACTTGGGAAGGTTTTTAAAGTATCTGTCAGCTTGGTCATATAGGATTCAATATACCCTATTGTATTCTTATAACTCGTATCTTTGCGCTCTCTTATTTGTTTTTTACCATTGCCTCACAGTAAGAGCTTCCGAGTCAGGTGACCTTTGCCAGATGTGACCTTTGAGTTGGGCCATTTTCGGTCAAATTCGGTTGAATTCGCCAATTTCGTTCCACTTTTTTTTTTCCTCATTTAAATGTTTGTTTGTTTTTCTATTGAATCTGGAGACAAATTGATGTTATTTGTCCTGAAAGCTATACATAGCTCTGATATCTGCAGATCTTTTTGGTTTTCCTTTTTGTGCAATCAGGTAAGTACTTCTTATTTGTGGAATTCCTTATGGTTATTTTTAACTTGCATTAGATGAATTGCAAGGTTTTTTTTTGTCTGGATATTAGTCACTAATGGGCGGTATTTTTCCAGCTGCTCATGTATAGTATCCTTATGGCCTCATCAGCCAAGAAAATAAGGTACAAAGTATGTCAAATATTTTTTTGCAAAAATAAAATAAATATTACTTCAATTTTGGCTCAAAAGAGTGCCTTCTGTCATTATTTTATTATGTCTATTCCCCATGTATCCAAGAAGATCCTCTTTTTCCAGGTTTAATAGGTGCAATGCATGTGACAATGTGGCGGCAGAAGGGAAACGGGTTAGCATAGCCTGCATGAAACAGGTTGCTGAACCACCAGTAGCTCATCCTGCAATTGCAAATCCAGCAGATGTGATTTCCATCATCAAGCAGGCTGTGGCAGAAGGTGTCAAAGAAGCCACTCAGTCTACGAGGCATACTAAGCATAGGAGGAGAGAGATCTCTGACAGTGAGAGCTCTATGGAGGACTCCTATGAGAAGAGTAATTTACCTACTGAATACCCAGAGTCATTTAATGATGAGGAGTTCCCATATTCAGGAGGGTTTGATAAAAGTAAAATTGAAGTTCTCATTGAGGCGGTAAGAAAGAGTTTGGAGGAATTCTCTGTTCAAGAGCCCTCATGCAGCAAGCACATTGCTAGTTTCAAGAGAAAAGAAACAGCTTTTCTCCTCCATGAATCAATCAAGACCCTTATTAATGATGAATGGGGTAAGTCTGAGAAACAGGTGAATTTTCAGGGTAAGTGGTTAAGATATAATAATTCAAGAAAGCTGACTCTGCCTCCCAAGTTGGACACATCAGTAGTCAGACTGGCAAAGAAGACCATCTTGCCTCAGGATGACTCTAGCTCTTTGAGAGAACCTATGATACCTATGATACTCATCTTTCTAAGGCCTACGTTGCAGCAGGAGCTAGTCTGCACCCAGCAGCTACCTTAACTTCAGTTTGTAGGACCTTTAAACAATGGGCAGAGGATCTGAAAGCTCTCATTAAGGATGGAGTGAGTAAATCACATCTCATTAGAGCTGTGTTAGACAGTACTCCAGCGGCAGATTTTTGCTCCGATGCCTTTGTGGATCATGTACACTCCATAGCTAGGTCGATGAATGGTGCTGGCCGTAGAGCACTCTGGCTTAAGACCTGGGATGCAGACACCACATCCAAGAATAGTGCCTGCTCACTACCTTTTCAGGGTGATATGCTTTTCGGATGTCACCTGAATGAGTGCATCAAAAAGGCTGTAGAAGGCAGTAAAGCCTTATTGCCATGCACCAGGAGCAACATAAGATCATCTAATGCTGACAGGAGGTAATTCAGAGACTCAAGGCAATACAGACATGGAAGACAGTCCTTTTGGAGCCAGCTATGGAAGGCCGGTCAATCCTCTCATAGAGGTTGTAGGGGCAGAGGGTCATCTGCCCGCAAGTATAAAAGGTTCTGACTGCTTTCAAGCTCAGTCTCCAGGAATAGGCACCAGACTGCTTCATTTCTCAGAGACTTGGAACCACACCATCAAGGATCTGTGGGTCCAGGAGGTGGTCTTCCATGGTTATCAGATAGAAGGAGAGACCTCATTCAAGAAAACTCTTTGGGTCTTCATTTACAGAACATGTAAGCAAAAGAAGGGCACTTCGAGAAATTAATAGATTCTCTGTCCCAACAATTGTTAATCTGCCAAGTACCCTAAGAAGAACGATTTCAAGGATTCTACTCAAGGCTTTTTCTGGCACCAAAAGGCAAGGATCCTTTGAGGGCAATCCTGGATTTGTCCATCCTCAATCCCCTAATGTGTGCCAGATGATGTAGGATGGAATCATTAGCCTTCATCAACCAGGCAGTATCTCTAGGTGACTGGTTAATTTCCATCGATCTCAAGGATGCCTATTTCCACATCCCAATCGCCAATGTACATCAAAAGCTCCTGAGATTCTGTCTGAACAACAAACACTGACAGTTCAGGAAGCTTCCATTTGGCCCAGCACCCAGGGTGTTCTCCAAAGTCCTTGTTTCCCTGATTGCAGAAATCAGGAAGAACGGTATCTTCCACTATTCCACACAAAATCACAGCAAGATCTTACATGATCATCCTGGGGTCACTTTCATCCACTATAGGCCTTACCTAAGGTGCTCAATGGCATATCCAGATACCTCAAAGATCCTTCCTGGTATTTTACAAGCATCTGGATTTCTACCAGCCCATTCATCATTATTATTATTATGTTATTATTTATATAGCGCCAACAAATTCTGCAGCGCTTTACAGTGGGTGGACGAACAGACATGTAGTTGTAGCCAGACAAGTTGGACACACAGGAACAGAGGGGTTGAGGGCCTTGCTCAATGAGCTTACATGCTAGATGGAGTTGGGTAAAGTGACACAAAAGGTAAGGTTAGTATTAGACTAATGACAGTTGCAAGAGAGGAATCAGTCAGGTGCTATTAACAGTTTAATTAATATGAAGAAATGGGGCTTTTATGATTTTTTGAAGGAGTGGAGACTGGGTGAGCATCTAACAGAGGAGGGAAGTGAGTTCCACTGGAACAGTGCAGCCCTGGAAAAGTCTTGAAGGCGAGCATCAGAGGTGCGAGTACGGACAGAAGATAGACTTAAGTCTGCCGCAGAGCGTTAGGACCTAGACGGGACATACTTGTGTATTAGTGCATCCAAGGTAAAGGTAGCTCTCAGATGGTGGCACTCAAAGGCAAACTGACCAAAGGTTTCCCCTGGGCAGTGGCGTCTCTAGGATTCATTTTTATGGGAGGCACATGGAGGGCCAGGGACAAAAGTAGGGGGGCACATTTAACCCCGCCCTTGCCGCAGTTTGACCCCGCCCCTACCGCATGTTAAACCCCGCCCCCGACACAATGTGTTTTTTGTTTTTTTTCATAATCCCTGGTGGAGAATTCATTATTTTCCACCAAGGATTATTAAAAAACAAACACATTTTCCTTGATACAGTCCATACACACACACACACACACACACACACACACACACACACAGACTGCTGAGTCCTTACACACACAGACTGCTGAGTCCTCACACACACAGAGACTGCTGAGTCCATACACAAAGACTGCTGAGTCCATACACACACACAGAGACAAACATACAGACTGCTGAGTCCATACAAACACACCCAAAGACTGCTGGGTCCATACACACACACACACACATACACAGACTGCTGAGTCCATACACACACATACACAGACTGCTGAGTCCATACAAACACACACACACATACAAACACACAGACTGCTGAGTCCATACACACACACACACACACACACAGACTGCTGAGTCTATACACACAGAGACACAGACTGCTGAGTCCATACACACACACACATACACAGACTGCTGAGTCCATACACACACATACACAGACTGCTGAGTCCATACACACACATAAAAAGAAAATATATAGGTTGCGCAATATGATAATAGACGAAAAAGTAAATGGAGTGAGACAAATATATAAATAAACAGGAAAAATAATCGCAGTGCTGAAAAGTCTTTAATAAAACCTGTGAAAGTGCTTGAGTATAGAAAGAGTCCAATAGGTAGCTGGGTCTTCTTATGTTGGAGGTATCTCAGTTCGATAGTGGGTGTATGAACATGTAAGAGAAACAGAGAAACTCCAATAGTGCAGATTGCAAATCGACAAATTGGTAGATAAAAAATTCTCACAACAAATGATCCACTCACCTATTTCTGAGCATAAACTAGCTCAAGTGATAATAGCATCCAGTGGCGTTGATCCTCCACTGGTAGGATATAGGTGGTGAAGATATGATGAGCTCCTTGGTATATAGAGAGATGAAAAAACAATATAGTGCTCACTGAATTAATGAGAAGGTAAAAAAGTAAAAGCGGTAAAATACTCACATATATATGAGCACGATATACTGCTCAATATAATGGCGTAGGTGGTATTATCCCCACCTAGGATTCTTGGGCAAATGCGTGCTCCGATGTAGCAGGTTTTATCCTTCAAATTTCAAATCAGGACCCATAGAAGTCGTTGAGAAATTGGTTCTAAATGATTTTAAAAAATGAAACACAATAAATATAATTATCAGAATTTGACACAAAATGAACGTAAAGCTATAAAAGAACTTCAGAATGACGATGAAATTGTGATTAGTGATGTCGTGAACCCGAAATTTTCGGTTCGCGAACGGCGAACGAGAACTTCCGCAAATGTTCGCAAACCGGCAAACCGGGCGAACCGCCATAGACTTTAATGGGCAGGCGAATTTTAAAACACACAGGGACTCTTTCTGGCCACAATAGTGATGGAAAAGTTGTTTCAAGGGGACTAACACCTTGACTGTGGCATGCCGGAGGGGGATCCATGGCAAAACTCCCATGGAAAATTACACAGATGATGCAGAGTCTGGTCTTAATCCATAAAGGGCATAAATCACCTAACATTCCTAAATCACAATGGATATGGATTGACACCTGACATATGACATATTGACACCTTGACATATGGATTGACACCTGTCCTCAGAGACCCTGATACACACTGACACAGAGCAGAATAGGGACTGTTCCTCCTACATAGGGTCACTTGGCAGATATGGATTGACACCTGTCCTCAGAGACCATGATACACACTGACAGAAAGCAGAATAGAGACTGTTCCCCCTACATAGGGTCACTTGGCAGATATGGATTGACACCTGTCCTCAGAGACCATGATACACACTGACACAGAGGAGAATAGAGACTGTTCCCCCTACATAGGGTCACTTGGCAGATATGGATTGACACCTGTCCTCAGAGCCCCTGATACACACTGACACAGAGCAGAATAGAGACTGTTCCTGCTACATAGGGTCACTTGGCAGATATGGATTGACACCTGTCCTCAGAGCCCCTGATACACACTGACACAGAGCAGAATAGGGAATATTCACTAAATGCCAAACATTGTTATACAGGGGAATATTCAGTAAATACGGATAAGGGGGGACCTGCTGTCCTCCTCCCCGGCCCCCACCCCTGCATGTTGGGTGGGGGCCATAAATCTCAATGGGGGGGGGGACATACTGTCCTCCCGCCCGCCCCCACCCACCGCTCACATAAAAATAATGAGGGGGGGGACCTACTGTATGATGTTGTATCGATCAGGTAGTGTAAGGGTTACGCCCGCTTCACAGTGACAGACCAAACTCCCCATTTAACGCACCGCAAACAACCGCAAACAGTACATTTGCACAACCGCAAACTCCCCATTTGCACAAGGTTGGATACCAAGCTAGCCATGTCCCGTTCCTTGCCCTCACTGATGTCATTGGAGGTCTCTTCCTCCACCCAGCCACGTACAACACCAAGGGTCCCCGAAAGGTGACAACAAGCCCCCTGGGACGCCTGCTGTGTTTGGTCTTCCACCTCCTCAAAGCCACCTTCCTCCTCTGACTCCTCTTCTTCAGACTCCTCTCTCTGCGTTGCCTCTCTCTGCGTTATTATAAGGTGTGTTAAGTAGTATTATTCTTATCAGTTTAATCCCTGTTATGTGCCTTTTTTTTGGTTTGGTTTTTGAAACCACAGTGCAGCACCAGAGGCCCGAAAAATTAGGCATGTACACATGCCTGAAAAATTAGGTATTGTTGCAGCCGCTGCTGTAGCAGCGGCCAGAAGAATTGATGTTTGTTTCCCAGGCAGAAAGTGCCCTAAAACAGTGCCAGAAGTTCTATCGCAAATTGGGATAGCTCAGGCCACAGGTCAAGCCTGCACACCCAGTAGTGAAGGGGTTCATCGCTCCTCAGAGTGTCGATATCTGCAGTTAAGGCAAGGTAGTCTGCTACCTGTCGGTCGAGTCATTCTCTGAGGGTGGATCCCGAAGGGCTGTGGCGATTCGTAGGACTTAAAAAGCTATGCATGTCCTCCATCAACAACACGTTTGTAAAGTGTCCTGTCCTTGCCGGCGTGGTCGTGGGAGGAGGAGGATTACTTTCACCTCTTCCCCTGTTAGATTGTGTTGTGACATCACCCTTATACGCTGTGTAAAGCATACTTTTTAATTTATTTTGCAAATGCTGCATCCTTTCTGACTTGTTGTAATTTGGTAACATTTCAGCCACTTTCTGCTTATACCGGGGGTCTAGTAGCGTGGACACCCAGTACAGGTCGTTCTCCTTCAGCCTTTTTATACGAGGGTCCCTCAACAGGCACGACAGCATGAAAGACCCCATTTGCACAAGGTTGGATGCCGAGCTAATCATTTCCCGTTCCTCCTCCTCAGTGATCTCAATGAAGGTATGTTCTTCCCCCAAGCCACGTACAACACCACGGGTATCAGATAGGTGACAACGAGCACCCTGGGATGCCTGTTGTGGTTGGTCTTCCTCCTCCTCCTCAAAGCCACATTCCTCCTCTGACTCCTCTTCCTCACAATCCTCTTCCAGCGTTGCCGCAGGTCCAGCAAGCGATGCTGATAAGGCTGTTTCTGGAGGTGATGGTGACCACAACTCTTCCTCTTCCTCTTCACGCTCATCTACGGCCTGATCCAGCACTCTTCGCAGGGCACGCTCCAGGAAGAAAACAAATGGTATGATGTCGCTGATGGTGCCTTCGGTGCAACTGACTAGGTTTGTCACCTCCTCAAAAGGACGCATGAGCCTACAGGCATTGAGCATGAGCGTCCAGTAACGTGGCAAAAACATTCCCAGCTCCCCAGAGGCTGTCCTAGCACCCCGGTCATACAAATATTCATTAACGGCTTTTTCTTGTTGGAGCAGGTGGTCGAACATTAGGAGTGTTGAATTCCAACGTGTCGGGCTGTCGCAAATCAAGCGCCTCACTGGCATGTTGTTTCGCCGCTGGATATCGGCAAAGTGAGCCATGGCCGTGTAGGAACGCCTGAAATGGCCACACACCTTCCTGGCCTGCTTCAGGACGTCCTGTAAGCCTGTGTACTTATGCACAAAGCGTTGTACGATCAGATTACACACATGTGCCATGCACGGCACATGTGACAACTTGCCCAACTTCAATGCCGCTAACAAATTTGTTCTGTTGTCACAAACCACTTTGCCGATATCCAGTCGCTGCGGAGTCAGCCACTTTTCCACCTGTGCGTTCAGGGCGGACAGGAGTGCTTGTCCGGTGTGACTCTCTGCTTTCAAGCAAGTCAAACCCAAGACGGCGTGACACTGCCGTATCCGGGATGTGGAATAGTACCTGGGGAGCTGGGGGGGTGCCGTTGATGTGGAGCAAGACGCAGCAGCAGAAGAGGACTCAGCCGAGGAGGTTATGGAAGAGGATGGAGTAGGAGGAGTAGAGGAGGTGGCAGCAGGACTGCCTGCAAGTCGTAGCGGTGTCACCAACTCCTCTGCAGAGCCATGCATTCCATGCTTGGCAGCAGTCAGCAGGTTTACCCAATGCGCAGTGTAGGTGATATACCTGCCCTGACCATGTTTTGCAGACCAGGTATCAGTGGTCAGATGGACCCTTGCCCCAACACTGTGTGCCAGACATGCTATTACTTCCTTTTGCACAATTGAGTACAGGTTGGGGATTGCCTTTTGTGAAAATAAATTTCGTCCGGGTACCTTCCACTGCGGTGTTCCAATAGCTACAAATGTTTTGAACGCCTCAGACTCCACCAGCTTGTATGGTAAAAGCTGGTGGGCTAATAGTACAGACAAGCCAGCTGTCAGACACCGGGCAAGGGGGTGACTTTCTGACATTGGCTTCTTACTCTCAAACATGTCCTTGACAGACACCTGACTGTGGGCAGATGAGCAGGAACTGCTCAAGGCGAGAGACGGAGTGGCGGATGGTTGAGAGGGGGCAAGGAGGACAGCAGTGGTTGACGGGGCTGAAGATGCTGGACCAGGAGGAGGATGGCGGCTTTGAGTTTGTGTGCTGCTTGTACTCATGTGTTGATCCCATAGGCGTTTGTGATGTGCAATCATGTGCCTACGCAAAGCAGTTGTACCTAGGTGGGTGTTGGACTTCCCACGACTCAGTTTCTTTTGGCACAGGTTGCAAATGGCATCGCTGTTGTCAGAGGCAGACACACAAAAAAAATTCCACACTGCTGAGCTCTGCAATGACGGCATTCTGGTGGTGGACAGCATGCGTTGATTGGCGTGCTGTCGGGCTGACCCCGGGTGCTGATGCATGCTGTCTGACTGTGCCACTAGCTCCTTGCGACGACCTCCCCCTGCTTCCAACTCGTCTCCTCCTCCTCCCTGTCTCCCCATCTGAACTTTCGCCCTGTTCTTCTTCTTGACGAGCGGGCACCCACGTGACATCCATGGACGCATCGTCATCATCAACCGCTTCACTTGTATCTGACAACTCAGCAAAGGAAGCAGCAGCTGGTACAACATCATCATCATCATCACACCGTACATGTGTAATGCTGTCTGATTGAGACATATCCCTGTTATCTACATTCTCTGTCAATAATGGTTGCGCATCACTCATTTCTTCAAACGGATGTGTAAATAACTCCTCTGACATACCAAGTGAAGCGGCTGTGGTGCTAGTGTTGGTGGTGGCGGCAGGTGGGTGAGTGGTATCTTGAGAGGTGCCCGAAGCTAAGCTGGAGGAGAATGTTGCATCAAGGTTCCGAGCGGAAGCTGTAGAAGATTGGGTGTCCTGTGTTAGCCAGTCAACTATGTCCTCAGAACTTTTCAAGTTCAGGGTACCTGGCCTCTGAAAACTGGGCATTATTCTAGGGCAAAAGGGAATCACAGCACCACGACCACGACGGCCCCTGCGGGGTGGCCTGCCTCTGCCTGTCATTTTATTTTCGATTAGTGGCACTGTGAACTGGCAGAGTACACACTGTAGGCTGACACACCTGCTTTGAGACAACTAACTGCTATTCAATCTATAACAGTGAAAAAAGTTTTTGGGTTTTTAAATGCATGCTATTGTGACACCAGTGAGTGAGTGGTGGCACTGGGCACAGTATCCACTGTGAGCCTGACACAGAGGCTGGCAGACAACTAACTGCTATTCAATCTATAACAGTGAAAAAAGTTTTTTGTTTTTAAATGCAAGCTATTGTGACACCAGTGAGTGAGTGGTGGCACTGGGCACAGTATCCACTGTGAGCCTGACACACCCGCTTTGAGACAACTAACTGCTATTCAATCTATAACAGTGAGAAAAGTTTTTTGGTTTTAATTGCAAGCTATTGTGACACCAGTGAGTGAGTGGTAGCACTGGGCACAGTATCCACTGTGAGCCTGACACGCAGACGCTTGAGACAACTAACTGCTATTCAATCTATAACAGTGAAAAAAGTTTTTTGGCTTTTTAAATGCACGCTATTGTGACACCAGATAAGAGTGGCACTGTGAACTGGCAGAGTACACGCTGTAGGGCTGACACACCCGCTTTGAGACAACTAACTGCTATTCAATCTATAACAGTGAAAAAAGTTTTTTGTTTTTAAATGCAAGCTATTATGACACCAGATATGAGTGGCACAGTGAACTGGCACAGTATCCACTGTGAGCCTGACACACCCGCTTTGAGACAACTAACTGCTATTCAATCTATAACAGTGAAAAAGGTTTTTTGGTTTTTAAATGCACGCTATTCTGACACCAGTGAATGAGTGGTGGCACTGGGCACAGTATCCACTGTGAGCCTGACACAGACGCTGGCAGACAACTAACTGCTATTCAATCTATAACAGTGAAAAAAGTTTTGGGGTTTTAAATGCAAGCTATTGTGACACCAGTGAGTGAGTGGTGGCACTGGGCACAGTATCCACTGTGAGCCTGACACACCCACTTTGAGACAACTAACTGCTGTTCAATCTATAACAGTGAAAACAGTTTTTTGTTTTTAAATGCAAGCTATTGTGACACCAGTGAGTGAGTGGTGGCACTGGGCACAGTATCAACTGTGAGCCTGACACAGAAGCTGGCAGACAACTAACTGCTATTCAATCTATTATAGTGAAAAAAAAATAATTTTTTTTAAATGCAAGCTATTGTGACACCAGTGAGTGAGTGGTGGCACTGGGCACAGTATCCACTGTGAGCCTGACACAGAAGCTGGCAGACAACTAACTGCTATTCAATCTATTATAGTGAAAAAAAATATATATTTTTAAATGCAAGCTATTGTGACACCAGTGAGTGAATGGTGGCACTGGGCACAGTATCCACTGTGAGCCTGACACAGAAGCTGGCAGGCAGGCAACTGCAATTACATTACACAGAAAAAAAAAAAGTAGACTGATGTTCTAGCCCTAAAAAGGGCTTTTTGGAGTGCTGTCCTTACAGCAGAGATCAGATGAGTCCTTCAGGACTGTAGTGGACACTGTATACCCTAACCTAGCTATGCATTTCCCTATCTAATCAACAGCAGCTACACTTTCCCTCCTCTCACTAAGCATGCAGCTTGAGAATGAATGTAAAATGGATGCCTTCCAGTAGGTGGGAGGGTCTGCTAGGGAGGGTGTGCTGCTAATTGGCTGGAATGTGTCTGCTGACTGTGAGGTACAGGGTCAAAGTTTACTCAATGATGACGAATAGGGGGCGGATTGAACCGCGCACATGTTCGCTCGCTATGGCGAACGCGAACATGCTATGTTCGCCAGGAACTATTCGCCAGCGAACCGTTCGGTGCATCACTAATTGTGATCAAACCAGCGGATAAAGGTGGAGGCTTAGTCATTTTATCTAAATCCAAGTACCAAGAAGCATATCGTCAACTAAATGACCCTGAAGTATATGAAAAACTATCATGTGACCCAACCTCTAAAATGAAAGCAATCTTAAGTGATTATCTAACAGAAGGGTTAAATAGGAACATTTTAAATAAACAAGAATTTAATTACCTAACCATTACCTACCCAAAAATTCCAGTCATCTATTTTCTTCCAAAAATTCACAAAAATGTAGAAGAACCCCCCGGTAGACCTATTGTGTCGGGCATTAATTCTGTTTTATCCAATCTTTCAGAGTATATTGATATCTTATTACAGCCTTTGGTCAAAAATATGAGATCGTATCTTAAGGACTCGATGACTCTTTTATCTTTTTTAAAAGATTTTAATTGGCGCCAGGACTATATCCTAGTCACTTGCGATGTACAATCATTGTACGCCATAATTCCTCACAATATAGGATCTGAGGCAGTAGAAAAAAAATTTAAAACAACAAAGCTCCATTTTAGAACCCCAGATAAATTTTATAATAGAAGGTATTAAAATAATTTTAAATAATAATTATTTTCGGTTTTCTGAATCATTGTATGTCCAAAAAAAAGGCACTGATATGGGAACCAGGTTTGCCCCCAGCTATGCAAATCTCTTTATGGCCAATTGGGAATCTTCGACCATTTGGGGAGACCATGCCTGGCGGTCAAACCTGGTTTCTTATTTCCGTTATATAGATGATTTATTTTTTATCTGGCAGGGTCCGGAAACTTCTCTTAAATCATTTTTTGAATTTTTAAATCACAATAATAAAGGTATAATTTTATCCTCAGAATTTAGTAATGTTTCTATTAACTTTTTAGACCTTAATATTTTTATTCAAGATGGAAATATTCAAACTAAGACTTTTTTCAAAGAAGTATGTACTAACACTATAATAGATCATACTAGTTGTCATTATAAACCTTGGTTGGACGGTATTCCAAAAAGTCAATTTCTTCGTCTCCACCGGAACTGTTCTTAAAAAAAAGATTTTGACGCTCAATCTACCTCATTAAACAATACGTTTTTAGAAAAAAATTACAAATCTGATAAATTAAATGTAGCCTTAGAGGAAGTTAAATCAAAGGAGAGAAAGGACCTCCTAGTATATAAAGAAAAAAAAAGATGATCCTCCTATTATTTTAGATTTTAACAGTAAAAACAAAAACGTAAAAAAAAATTTATCAGTAAGCACTGGCATATTTTAAAACAAGATGACAATTTAAAAGACTACATCCCAGATAGGCCTAATATAATATTTATGGGGGGCCCAAATTTTAAAACAATCCTAACAAAAAATTATACTAAAACAACCATTCCACATAAAGAGAATTTTATGTCTAAACCAAAAGGTTTTTTTAAATGTAATAAATGCATTGTATGTAAATCTACAAATCCAGCCATTAAAACCAAAACCACAAATTTTTCTTCTACTATTACAAATGTATCATATCCTATTAAAGATTTTATTGGTTGCAATACTAAGAATGTTATATATTTACTAGAATGTCCGTGTGGACTCCAGTATATAGGCATGACGACAAGATGCCTAAAAATGCGATTAGCCGAACATTGTCGCAACATCAAAAGAGGATATAACAACCATTCAGTTTCTAAACATTTTTTAGTACACAATAAAGACCCAAGATTCTTAAAAGTTATTGGGATAGAACAAGTTATTATGCCCTGGAGAGGCGGTGATATGAAAAAAATCTTAGGAAAAAGAGAGATGAATTGGGTCTTCCAACTAAAAACCCTCTGTCCTAATGGTTTAAATGCAGATTTTGATCTTTTTAATTTTTAATAATAAAAACATAATGTTTATATATATAAAATATTTTTTAATTATTATTTAAAATATTTTATTTTTTTCCCTCTCTCTGTGGTATTCCTTTTATTGGATTAATTTTAACTTTTTACTAAAAATACATATCTAATAATAAGCCCCCAATATTTTGACCATTATATATGATAGTGCTCATTCCTCAGAGGCCTTCTTTCCTTGAATATGTGTCTTTAATATATGTTTTGTATATAGTTTCTTATAATATTTTTTTTTATTTCTCTTGCCTCTCAATGTCCAATTTATGCTTATTATTTGCCAGCACTTGTGTCTCTATTAGAACTATAAGGACTGTGTATGCTGGTGCTATGAGAGGGGCATGTATGGCTACGCTGATCTCTGGCCCAGCATACACTTCCCATCGTTCGTTTTGCTATACCACGTGGTCGCGGATCTCCGCGATCACGTGGTCTGTCATTATTTTCATCTACTGCACTTATGTACTGACATACATTCCCCACAACCCTCCCAGTTATACCACGTGGCCGCGGGAGTTCGCGACCACGTGGCTCTCTTTACTTTGTATGATGACGTCTAGCTATATGACGTCCAGCATACATTTCCCAGAGTTCTTTTAGCTACACCACGTGACCGCACCAGTGCTATCTTTTAATCATTTGTTTTATTAAAAGCTCGTTTTTAATAATGAATTAAACTATTAAGTCTGGATTACTTTTAGACCTTCATACTAAGAATATTTTTAAGATTTGTATTTTGTTTTGTACTTTTGTATTTTATTGGTGACGTCATTTTGGCGCCAAATTTTGAATTTGCATATGCTCAGAAAGTTTATAAAAGCATCTATGTACCAGGTTGTCATTTTCTATTGCCAGTTGAGAAAGCCCTGTGAGGCGAAATGCGTTTTGGCTGTTTTTATATTTGTTATAGATATATTTATTCTGTTATTATCAATAAATGAATATTGGCTCTTTTATTAGCCTTTATATACCTTTTTATTATATTATTTTACTTTTTATTTGATACCTGGTACCTGCTACATCGGAGCACGCATTTGCCCAAGAATCCTAGGTGGGGATAATACCACCTACGCCATTATATTGAGCAGTATATCCTGCTCATATATATGTGAGTATTTTACCGCTTTTACTTTTTTACCTTCTCATTAATTCAGTGAGCACTATATTGTTTTTTCATCTCTCTATATACCGAGGAGCTCATCATATCTTCACCACCTATATCCTACCAGTGGAGGATCAACGCCACTGGATGCTATTATCACTTGAGCTAGTTTATGCTCAGAAATAGGTGAGTGGATCATTTGCTGTGAGAATTTTTTATCTACCAATTTGTCGATTTGCAATCTGCACTATTGGAGTTTCTCTGTTTCTCTTACATGTTCATACACCCACTATCGAACTGAGATACCTCCAACATAAGAAGACCCAGCTCCCTATTGGACTCTTGCTATACTCAAGCACTTTCACAGGTTTTATTAAAGACTTTTCAGCACTGCGATTATTTTTCCTGTTTATTTATATATTTGTCTCACTCCATTTACTTTTTCGTCTATTATCATATTGCGCAACCTATATATTTTCTTTTTGTCCGTCCATTTATTTGAGGATACGAGAGGGAACCTCAATACTATAGGTTGCTGCTTCCCCATTTGTTCTTAGCTTCTGACTTTTTAGCGCTGACCCATTATTTTTCCATACACACACATACACAGACTGCTGAATCCATACACACACACACAGACTGCTGAGTCCATACACACACACAGAGACTGAGTCCAAACACACACACACACACACACACACAGACAGACTGCTGAGTCCATACACACAGACACACAGACTACTGAGTCCACACATACACACACACACACACACACACACACAGACTGCTGGGTTCATCCACACACACACACTCTGCTGAGTCCATCCACACACACAGACTGTTGAGTCCACACACACACAAAGACAGAGACTGCTGAGTCCACACGCACACACACACACACACACACACACACAGACTGCTGAGTCCAAACACACACACAGACTGCTGAGTCCAAACACACAAACACACACACAGACTGCTGAGTCCATATACACACACACACATACAGAGACTGCTGAGTCCACACACACAGACTGCTGAGTCCACACACACAAACACACAGACTAATGAGTCCACACACACACACGCACACACACAGACTGTTGAGTCCATACACACAGAGATACAAACACAGACTGCTGAGTCCATACACACACAGACTGGCACAGGTACCGCTTTACACAGACAGACTGCTGGGTCCAAACACACACACACACACACACACAGGCTGCTTAGTCCATGTACACACCTGAACATACAGACTGCTGGAGTCCACACACACACAGACTGCTGAGGTCCATACACACACACACACGCACACACACAGACTGCTGAGTCCATACACCCACACAGACTGCTGGGTCCAAACTACACAGAGACACACAGACTGCTTTGAATCCATACACACACAGGACTGCTGAGTCCAAACCGCACACACAGACACACATACTGCTGAGTTACATACACACGCGGGAACTGCTGAGTCATACACACACACACACACAGACTGCTGAGTCCACTCACACATTGCTGAGTCCATACGCACACACACACACAAACTGCTGAGTCCATTCACACACACAGACTGCGGAGTCCATACACACACACATACACATGGACTGCTGTGTCCATACACACACAGACACAAAGACTGCTGAGTCCATACACACACACATGCTGAGTCCACACACACACACAGACTGCTGAGTCCATACACACACACACACACACAGACTGCTGAGTCCATACACACCCACACAGACTGCTGAGTCCAAACACACACAGAGACACACAGACTGCTGAATCCATACACACACACAGAGACTGCTGAGTCCAAACACACACACAGACACACATACTGCTGAGTCCATACACACACACAGACTGCTGAGTCCATACACATACACAGACTGCTGAGTCCAAACACACACACACACACACACACACACACACACAACCACACAGACTGCTGAGTCCATACACCCACACAGACTGCTGAGTCCATACACACACAGACTGCTGAGTCCACACACACACACACACACACACACACAGACTGCTGAGTCCATACACATACACAGACTGCTGAGTCCAAACACACACACAACCACACAGACTGATGAGTCCATATACCCACACAGACTGCTGAGTCCATACACCCACACAGACTGCTGAGTCCATACACACGCAGACTGCTGAGTCCACACACACACACACACACAGACTGCTGAGTCCATAAACACACAGAGATTGCTGAGTCCATACACACACACACACACCCACACAGAGACTGCTCAATCAAAACACACACATAGACACACAGACTGCTGAGCCCATACACACACAGACTGCTGAGTCCATACACACCCACACAGACTGCTGAGTCCATACACACACACACAGCGCCACACACATGCTGCTGGGTCCTTTTACTGCTGAGTCCATACACACACGAACTACTGAATCATACACACACACACACACTTACAGAGACTGCTGAGTCCATACACACAACTGAACTGCCAAGTCAAACACACACCTGAACCTTTACACAGACTGCTGAGTCCATACACACACACACACACACACACACAGACTGCTGAGTCCCTTACAAACCCCACACAGAGACTGCTGAGTCCACACACACACACACACACACACACACACACACACAGAGACTGCTGAGTCCATACACACACACAGATACACAGACTGCTGAGTCCATACACACTGCTGAGTCCACACACACACACACACACACAGACTGTTGAATCCATACACACACACACTGCTGAGTCCATACACACAACACAGACTGCTGAATCCAAAAGCACACAGACACAGAGACTGCTGAGTCCATACACACACACAAACTGCTGAGTCCATACACACACACAGACACACACAGACTGCTGAGTCCATACACACACACATACTGCTGAGTCCATACACACACACAGACTGCTGAGTCTAAACACACACACAGACACACAGACTGCTGAGTCCATACACACACACACAAACACACGTTTGCTCACTAGCAGACACACACACACACACACACAACAAGCCTACCTGTCACTAGAGGCTGTTGCTGGGGGTCAGACAGCCATCTTCCATCCTTTCCAGCAGCAGCAAGGTCTGCTGCTTAACGGCAGGGCGGGGCTTATGTTCGGGAGGTGGGGCTTCATTTGGGTGCGGGGATACCCAGAAGCCTATCAGACAACACCCAGCACCTAAGTCCTGCATTCCCTCGGGCTGTCACAGACTGTTACAGCCCGAGGGAATATAATTTTAAGCACAGCATATGGCCAGGAAGTTGCTAGCGTTTTGTGGGGCCCAAGGGGGGGCACAGCATGATGTGAGAAGGGCCATGGCCCCCTCTGCTCCCCCTCCCCAGCGACGCCACTGCCTCTGGGAGATATATCTTGGATGGTAGTCACCACGGATGCATGCCAAACAGTATGGGACGCCCATCTGAAACAGGTATACCTTTAAGGGAAATGGCCTGAATTCCTTCGACGAACATCTCCCAACTACCTGTAACTGAGGGCGGTTTTGAATGCCTTATATCACCTAAAGTCAAGAATCCGACACCATTGGGTGAAACAACAGTTGGACAAGACTGCAGTGGTGGCATACGTGAACCACCAACGATGTTCTCGCAGTCCGAGGATAAGTATCATGATTCCCCTCATGAAATGGGCACAAAAACACCTTCTGGGGACATGTGCAATTTATCTTCCAAGCACCATAAATATCAATATGGATTTCCTGAGCAGAAACAAAATCTTGCCAGGAGAATGGTGTCTAGCAAAATTAACCTTTCAGAGGTTGGATCATAGATGGGTTCTTCCAGAGACTGACATGATGGACAATTTCCAGAACAGACAGGTTCAGAAGTTCTGGGAGCATCATTCCCTAATGTAAGGGTGGGAGGCCCTGAGCTGTTCATGGAATTTCTGGATGGGGTATAATATAATATTAAAATAATATTATTGTATTATTATATTATTATTATTTTACTATTTACATTATTTTTTTTAAATGTTTTTTGTCCCCCCTCCCTGCTTGTTGCCTGGCCAGGGAGGGGGGACAAAAAATCATTAAAAAAAAAAAAGATATTGCAAATATTAAAATAATAATAATATTATTAAAATAATATAATATTAAAATAATAATAATAATATAATAATAATATAATATTATTAAAATAATATAATATTAAAATTAAAAAAATTAAATAAAAATGCCCTCCCCTCACCCAGTTTACACACACTGCACAAACACACACACTGCATTATATACACACTGCATTCATTATATACACACACACAACACACAAACACACACACTGCATTCATTATATATACACACACAAACACACACTCTGCATTCATTATATACACACAACACACAAACACACACTCTGCATTCATTATATACACACACAACACACAAACACACACTCTGCATTCATTCTATACACACACAAACACACACTCTGCATTCATTCTATACACACACTGTTAATTAATATTCAATTAATGTAATTTTATTGGGATCTAATTTTATTTAGAAATTTACCAGTAGCTGCTGCATTTCTCACCCTAGGCTTATACTTGAGTCAATAAGTTTTCCCAGTTTTTTGTGGTAAAATTAGGGGCCTCGGCTTATATTCGGGTCGGCTTATACTCGAGTATATACGGTATTTAAAAAAAATAATAATAATTTGAAAAAATATTATGTTACTTAAATAAACAAAAATGATAATGATCTACGTAAGATAATATAACAGGTAATAGACACAAACAGAAATGTATATACATAACAACTAGAATACAGTTGATGAGATAATAAGCTAGAAGTTATTAGGTTAAAAGTGTTAATATCATAGTGACCAATAGAAAACCTATTGATAGAATAATAATAAATTTTTTAGAACAATAAAAAAAAGAGGGGGTGGAAAAAGGGGGGGAGGGAGGGGAAACAATATTGTGTCTGCAATAAGAGGACAACACTGGCCAATGGTGGGCAGAGAACAAGCTTGTATCGCTTACTTTCAAACAGATAAATAAGAACACCGTTTTCTAGACGGAATAGCAACCGATTTCCAAAAGCGGGGAATAGCTGTGGTGGCCAAAATAAGGAGATGGACCAGCATAACATGTTTGTGATATACTAAGTCATCTGGAAAACACTGGAGAAACAAATTAGGGGTCAAATCAGTTGGGAATTCTGTAATGGAAATAATTCAATTTAATATGTTTTGTCAATAAGTTTGGATTTTTGGACACTACCAGAAAGTATGAAATAGAGTACCTGTCTGGCCAAATCCCCTCAGGCATAATTTAGATTTGGAAAGATTTATACAATGTAATTTAAAAGGGGAAAAATACCATCTATTTAATAATTGCAAGTGAGATTTCAATTGAGTGATGTTACTAGTGATTCCCCTCAAGGCTGAAATTAAACTATGCCACTCCAATACAGAAAACTCTACACCCAGATCATTCTCCCACTTGAGCATGTAAGGCCGTTTCACACCCAATTCACCTGCAGAAACAGTGTAACACTGAGAGATAGTAGAAATAATAATTGTTTTCTAGATGTAGTAATTACAATTGCCTATAATTCAGGTCCCGGCAGGAAATCTCAAAATGATCAATAATATGATCAGCCATCTGTTCATATATTTAGGAGCGTCACTGTTACTGATTTTTGTTTAATTTGGGAAAATGTTAAAAGTTTAGAAGATGATAATATAGCATTGATATAAATAATAGAATGGGAGGACCAATAATTTGTATCCAAATTAGGTATGTTTAATTTTAAAACTGATAATAGTGTTACACTAGACCAAATTGAAGAAGGACGACGATACCTAAGGTACCCCACTGGTAGCAAGACCTTGCTTTAAATATATTCCATTGACTACAACCCTCTGTTGCCTGTCATGCAATCACTGCCCAAACCATTCAACAATATTGGAATCCAAACTCAAAGATTGCAGTTTATTGATAAGTCTTCTATGTGCAACAGTGTCAAACGTCTTACTGAAATCTAGGTAAGCAATGTCTACTGCACCACCCTGATCTATTATTTTTGTTACCCAATCAAAAAAATCTATAGGATTAGTTTGGCATGATCTACCTGAAGTAAAACCATGTTAGCTCTCATCTTGAAATCATAAATAATGTAATAACTTCAGCTAGATGATCAAATCTTTAATTAAAATGAAGACTATACTCAAAGTTTGAATAATCTAAAACTATGCTACAAACCACCAAATATAAGCTTACTCTCCACAATAAAAAAATAATTAAATAAACTTCACACTCTGTGTCCCTCAGCGGAAAATAAATCACCACAATAAATTTGTTTAGAGCATATTTATTTGGCGAAGGGCAAGTAGTTATCAAGCTGACATCCCAAAAATATCTAAAATATCCTGTTCGGATAGCCTTTTATGCTTTTTATTGGCATTAGAAACCATGCACAAAGGTGATCAATTATAGAGGTAATCTTAAACTAATACGTCTAATTATATTTGACCCTATTTTCATAATTATTTACAAGGATACACTTGTAAAAATTCTTGCATATTGACATATACAAACATCTATTTCACCTTTGTTTTCCCGGTGGGCTGCGGCACCTGAGGGCTGCACAACTCTAATTCCTTATAGAGAGGGTGCCCTGCTGCGTTTTCAGCAATACTGCAGCCGCCAGCCACATGTAGGTGCTGCCAGGTGGCCCTCTGAGGGGGACGGCTGTGACCAATGGTTACCTTGTGGCCAGCGACCGCATCTCATGTATTGTATGGTGGTGCCACAGGGCTGGGTAGCCACCTAGCCGGACAGGCGGCACACTCACTAATACTGACAGCAGTACAGCTGTCAGCATAGGAGGATTGAGGGAATGGACAGACCTGACTATAATGCTTCCTCGTGGTTCCCACAATTCCCAGCACAGCCACATCATAGAGTAGTGATTGCTCTACGATGTGTCCATGCTGGGAATTATTGGAACTGCATGGGAACATGATAGTCTGCTCTGACCCCTCCCTCAGTCCTTCTGTGCTGTCTGACAGACTGTCAGACAAGGTCAGCATCAGAAGGTGGTGAAGGGTAGGCATAGACATGGGGAGAGGGGGAAGAGACAGAGTGGTAAGAGAGAGACACAGGGGGAGGGTAGACAAAGAGACAGAGGTTAATAGAGAGATATGTAACATATTCATCTTCACCTTGTGGTCATGTTAATGGACACCGGCCGCTGCGGATCCAAGGCTAATTATACCCCCATGCTCACTCACGTAACTGACAATGTCAGCGTGCACGTGACGTCGTGCAAGCACCACACGCGCGTATTTTGGGGTCAAAGAGTGATCATGGACAATCAGCAGGTATAAAAGCCTAGAATTACCTTTCCTCATGGCCCTGTCGTGGTTTCCCTAGTGGTTGTCCGAGAGCATGTTCCTTATTCTAGTTATTCTGTTTTTTTTACTTTGGCTTTGATTTTGACTTCCCTGTTTTCTGGTATCCCTGACCTCTGGCTTTCCTTTATTGTTGTGTCCCTTTCTGTGTCCCATGACCTCGGCAATTACTCTTACCATCCTTTGGTACGTTAGTTCGGTCATTCTAAGGCCTGGTAATATGTTACCTATTAGTCTCCTGTGTTACACAATTCTACTTGCTGGATCATACTGTAATCCTGACAAGATATAGGGGGGAGGAGGGATAAAGAGACAGAGGGGTAATAGAGAGACTCAGGGTGAGGGGGACAAAGCGACAGAGGGGGAAGAGAGAGACACACGGGGGAGAAAGAGACAGATGGTGAAGAGAGAGAGACACAGGGGACAGAGGGAGAGACACAAAGGGGAGAGAGACACAGGGAGGAGAGGGGAGAAAGAGACACACAGAGGGACTGGGGGGAGATAAAGAGACACAGAAGGTTTGTTGGGGGGACAAAGAGAAATACAGAAGGAAAAGGGAACAAAGTGACACACAAGGCTGGGCTGGGGAAGAGAAGGAGGCACACCGAGAGTCACAGAGAGTCTGGAGTTAGAAAAATATACACAGAGGGGATTTGGAAGGGGCGAATGAGACAAAGGGGCTGGGGCTAAGACATACACAAATGGGTCTGGGGGAAAGAGACATACAGAAGCTGGAGTAGGGTAAAAAGAGACAAACAGGGGCTGAGATGAAGTAAAAGATACACAAGGGGAGCTAAACGATTATTACAACTATGGCTGTAAGAGACACAAATGAGAAAATTGGAGACAAGATACACTAAACGAGGTAAAACAAATCAAATGAGGGAATAAGAAACACAAGAGAAGATGCATTTTTTTTTTTTTTTTGTGTTTGTGGGGGAATGCATTTTCACCTGTGTCTCCTACTCTCCCTGTAACTCAGTTCTTCAGCACAGGAGTGTATGCTGAAGTGCTAATGTGTGTAGTGGTACCCCTAGTAGTAGAAGGGTTTCACTGCCAGAGACGTCCTTTTCCCAAGAGTGAGAGGAGCTGTAGTGATCCCAGAATCATTTGTGAGAGAAGCAGGAACAGCTCTTACAAGAGCTAGTGGTTGTAATATAGTGAGACAGAACTCAGTGTTGAGGGTAAAGAAGTCTGAAGGTTTAATGGTACAGGTTGGCTTTATATACAATTCCTCAGGCCAGAGGAACACCCCCTGGACCTGATGGGGCACCGATTTACAAACTGTAAAGACCAATAATGTTGAGCACACAATCCCTCCCCTCTGCCTGTTATATAATAAGGTAGAAAATGTACTAACTTAATTATTCCCCTGATAGCCCTTTGGGCTTGCACCTAAAACAGGAGGTTCGGGAAAAAATTTAGGGTTAATTTATTGAGATTTCTTTCCCTCCTTCCCATGGAGGAGGCTCCGCCTTTACTGGAAAAGGACGGGAAGGAATCCGACAAAGACAAGGAGAAATACCAGTACTGGAAGATCCCTAAGACTTTCGGGAATTGGATTTGCGCGTTTGCGATCCTGGCCAGTGTAAGTCTCCCTCTGCAATATCTGCGCATTTCTCCGGTCTTAGCTTACTATTTAAACTGCGCGGGTGGGAAGATTCGACTAAAGCTTTTGTCGTGTG
>OW240917.1:21502082-21585910 GCA_933207985.1 Pelobates cultripes | reverse complement strand
CTGCAACTCACTCCCAGCTGAACTGCAGACTAGAGGCTGGTTCTCCCAGGCAGGCGTTGTGGGAACACGCACTCTGTGACATGAAGGGCAAGCCGCCGGGCCTACTCCTGTGTTGGGCTCTCAGGCTCTGACCGAGAACCCGACATATCACACGGCCTTAAGGCAATTTAGACTGTCACAAGGCCCGCATCACCACGAGGCCTTAGACGGCTGCCTAAATCACCTAATTAGAGAGCCGCCTCTGCTCCTGTGCCAAGAGTTATGGACCAATCCGAGCGCAGAGAAAGGACCATCCTCTGGCATCCTGATTCAACAGATACCAGGGTTCATCTTGACAGAGAAGAGGATCCTGACCCAATGTGGGTTCGTCAGCTTGGACCCCAAGATGTCAATCGAGAAGGCATACACCATTTCATCGATGCAGCTTCCTGAGTTACAAGCCTGCTACCAGATGCACCTCCAAAGAGCACAGGACTGCGTGCAAAGTATCTTGAAACAAGACTGGAAACATTTTGTATACAATACTATTTCGATGAGCAACCAACCCAAAAGGTTTCTTACTGCTATAATCGTTGCATTGATTTGTACTGTTGTTGGTTCGGTTGTTGCAATTGGAATGACTGCAGCTAACTCTATTTCAGTCCAAAAACTGGATATGGAAATCTTTGCACTGAAACAGCACATTAACGATATTCATTAGGCAATAAAACAGCAAAGAACACTTTTTCAAGACGTGTTAACTATTGTGGAAGACACAATTGTCACAACAAACATGCATTCGGAGTTTATTGCACCAAAGTCGCGACTTATATAAGTGTGAACTGTGGCGGGATTGCCTAAACTGTGAATTGCCTTGTTTCTTTTGTGTGTGGATGTGCCTACTAGAATGTGTGTTTCCCCTCTTTCCTATTTATTTTTTCTATAATTTTGCACTAAACCTTTTGACTGACTGGGGGCAGTCAGTGCGCCGGACCACCCCGGAGCCTCAGCTAGAATACATAAAATACAAAGGGTTAATAATATCAGTATCAATCATAAAATGCAAAAGCAAATAAAATGCCAACAATAAATACAATAGTAGCAGATGCTTAAAAAACTATTGAAGAAATGTCAGATCTTCTGAGAGAGTCCATAGGGAAAGTCTATAAATTCAAGTGGACAAATCAATAAAACCAGATGTTTGATCAAATTCCTCTTATATTCCACAGATTGTATCAAATGGGCAATACACACTTCTGTGTATATAAATATGCACAGCTGTGGGACCCTATTGCCAAATGTAATATAATTTACTTACAATAAGTAAATACAAATAAATATACAACAAAATAAATAAAAAGAAATATGAAGAAAAAGTACCGGTAATACAGTACCTTGGACAACTGTATACAGAAAGTAAAAAGAAATAATAAATAAAAGAAAAAGGGAGGGAAATGCTTCAGTGTAAAAAGTTCCAAGTCTTTAATGGAATTTAGAGGAATAAATATACCGTATATACTCGAGTATAAGCCGAGTTTTTCAGCACATTTTTTGTGCTGAAAAACCCCAACTCGGCTTATACTCGAGTTAGTCTGTATTATGGCAACTTACATTGCCATAATACAGACTGGGGGCTGGCAGAGCTGTTACTTACCTCTCCTGCAGCTCCTGCCAGCTTCCTCCGCGCCGGTCCGGTCAGCACCTCGTCAGCTCCCAGTGTAAGTCTCGCGAGAGCCGCGGGGTCATAGTGCGGCTCTCGCGAGACTTACAGTGTGAGCTGACAGAAGAGCTGCACGGACCGGCGCGGAGGAGGAGAGAGCTGGCAGGAGCTGCAGGAGAGGTAAGTAACAGCTCTGCCAGCCCCCTCCTCCCCCCACTGAACTGCCAATGCCACTGGACCACCAGGGAAGGAGAGCCCCCCTCCCTGCCATGTATCAAGCAGGGAGGGGGGGACAACAAATAGATAAATAATAATATATAAATAATAATGAATTAATAAAAATAATAAAAAAATAATAATAATATAACAAAAAAATTAAAATAATATTACATTTTTTTTAATAAAAATGCCCACCCCCCCACCAAGGCTCTGCAACACACACATACACACTGGATCACACACACACTGCATTCATACACACACTGCATTCATACACACACTGCGCACTCATACACACACTGCATTTATGCACACACACTGCGCACTCATACACACACTGCACTCATACACACACTGCGCACTCATACACACACTGCATTTATGCACACACACTGCACACTCATACACACACTGCGCACTCATACACACACACTACATTCATCATATACACACACTGTAAATAAATATTCAATTAATATAATTTTTTTAGGATCTAATTTTATTTAGAAATTTACCAGTAGCTGCTGCATTTCCCACCCTAGTCTTATACTCGAGTCAATACGTTTTCCCAGTTTTTGGGGGTAAAATTAGGGGCCTCGGCTTATATTCGGGTCGGCTTATACTCGAGTATATACGGTAAGTAATCATACAGGTAATAAAAGTAGATAAAACATATCGACAAAATGCTCTGGTACTCTAGGAAGCTGTCCTTATTCAGCAAAACCTGTCGGTTGGGATTTGTGGGATTACCTAGAGTGCCAGAGCATTTTGTCGGTATGCTTTATCTACTTTTATTACCTGTATGATTACTTATATTTATTCCTCTGAATTTCATTAACCCCTTAAGGACACATGACATGTGTGACATGTCATGATTTCCTTTTATTCCAGAAGTTTGGTCCTTAAGGGGTTAAAGACTTGGAACTTTCTACACTGAAGCATTTCCCTCCCCTTTTTTTTTATTTACTATTTCTTTTTACTTTCAGTATTATTATTGTAAGTAAATTATATTACATTTGGCAATAGGGCCCCACAGCTGTGCATCTTTATATACACAGTAGTGTGTGTATTGCCCATTTGCTACAATCTGTGGACTATATGAGGATTCATTTTATCAAACTTCTGGTTTTATTGATTTATCCACTTGAATTATAGATGTGACAGACCCATCCGTATGGACTAAGATTGCTGGATTCATCTGTTTGCTTGTTTCACGAACTCACCCATTCGTATGCCTGGATTTAAGTGAATTGACTTTTTTTACCGAACAAAACTGTCGAACGGATGGCGACCCAGAAGAGAAGTGTGCTGCTGGTTAACCTATTGATCCCAATTAGAACGTTGCGGTTAACCACAGACACTTCTCAATTAAAACCGAATACAGGGTGGTCGTCGTTCGTATGTCGACCACGAGGCGGCGGCCATTTTAAACCATGCGAAAGACCAGCGGTGTTCGGTACTAAATTCATGGAACTGAAAACGGACACTTTTTCAACCGAACACCGCTGATGCCGTCGACCTCCCTTCTCCAATCGACAGAAGTGTGCGAACACCGGCCGTTCGGGAGATTTAAAGGCACGAATGGACTTACCCCAGATAGCCTTCCCATGGAGTCAATCGCATACCGAAGAACTGTAATAGACTTTGACTCCATGGCGATTGAACTATGCGTATGGGATCTGAGCGCTATTCGCCAATAATATGCACTCAGATCCAGGCTATCTGGGGATGTGTTACACGAATGAGAAATGTTCGGCAGTTATAAAGTTATGTATTTTTATGTGTTTTATGATTTGCATTTAAAATGGCGATTTGCCTCTGCTCTGGGAGATAATTGAATTACTTCTCAATTATCTCCCGGGCAGAGGGGAGGAAACTGTGATGTATGCTGGGAATATTGTGTGACTGTATGTCCTGAAATGCCATATGTCCATCTGCTATTCCAGTCTCCCATTTGGTCCGCTAGGGGAGTGTCCACCAAGTGGGAGACCTGCATAAATACAGGCGGGTAGCCCACAGTAAACTGAGTTCGGGTTTTACCCTCAAAGCAGAGCTTGGTCTCGTTATTGGGGGGGATTTTATTACCGGCGACTAGAGACTGCTATATGGAATTATTAACCGCTTGGGAGATACCGGCGTTCGGCTGCCATTGACGGTTCGTGAGCTTGGAGCTCGTGGAGGGAAGTAACCGTACGGATACCGTTCGCATGATTGTATTGGATACGCATGCAGCCTACATTATTGCAAACGGGGAGCATTCACTAAACGGCGGTTTGTACATTTCATGCTGAAGGTACCGTAATAATAGACTTTCCATAAGAACTCTCTCAGAAGATCTGACATTTGTTTCAATGCTTAGTGTGATATCGAGTACATTAAATATGGCTCTGAAACATGTCAAGTGACTACGTCCAAAACCAGTGAAAATACCTTGGTATATGCTATCTTAGTAAAATATAAATGGTTGGTTAGCACGTGTCATAAAAACATGAAGGTTTTTTTTCCCAAGGACCAGATGACTAATAAAGCAATTGCCTTAGCAGCATCTGTCTCACTAATCAAGGTACCCCACGACTCTCTATCACTAGCGGTGATGTCACGCTATACACAATGTACACTGACATTATAGAAAGTGCTATTGAGTTGGTGGATCCCTTCCAGAATCTAGACATACCGCTAGATCCTAATCTAAAATTAATTCTAGACCATAAACCTAACAACACTATCCAAATGACAATCAGAAAAGATAACATTTCTGTGGACACATTCAAGTACTCTAAGTTAGATACTAACCTCGTCACTTGTGTTCACTGGTTCATCTATGTTAAAATTGTTATTGGGCTTTCAATTATAATAATGGTGTGATGGTTGATTTTACTAAGTGTAAAGTTCAAAGCTATTACCGGTACATCAATACTCAAAAATGTTCATTATGCATGCAGATACCCAACTCCAGAAAATTAGATATTTTTGTTTTGGGTATTATACCGGAGGATTGGAGGAAGGCAGATGTTGTTCGTATATTTAAAAAGGGTTCAAAATCCTTACCTGGAAATTAAGGGATAATATTCAGGAATTAATTGGGAAGAACTTTGTTATTAGCAATAACCAGCATGGTTTTATGAAACATAGGTCATGTCAAACTAGCCTAATTGCATTCTACTAAGAAGTAAGTAGAAGTATAGATCAGGGTGTTGCAGTGGATGTGATCTACTTGGATTTTGCCAAGGCATTTGATACGGTTCCTCACAATAAGTTAGTCTTCAAACTAAAACAAATTGATCTAGATGAATATTCTCAAGGATAGAGTACAACGAGTTGTCATTAATGGTAAATTTTCAGCTGGACAAAAGTGTTAAGTGGTGTCCCTTAAGGTTCTGTTTCGGGATCGCTTTTATTTAATATATTTATAAATTATCTTGAAATAGGCATTGAAAGCCATGTATCAGTGTTTGCAGATGACACAAAGCTTTGTAAAGTAATACAATGTGAACAGGATATTACTTTGCTGCAGAGGGATTGGATAGATTGGGGGACTGGGCACTAATATGGCAGATGGAATTTAACGTAGAGAAATGCAAAGTTATGCACTTCGGGGTTAAGAATACACAAGAAATTTACACCCTAAATGGTAGTGAATTAGGGATACCCACACTCGAGAAGGATTTGGAAATTGTTATAGACAACAAATTAAACAGCAATATGCAATGTCAATCTGCAGTTGCTAAGGCCAGTATGGTTTTGTCATGTATAAATAGGGGCATAATATTTTGCCTCTTTATAAATCGCTGGTAAGACCACACCTTGAATATGCAGTGCGCTTTTGGCCACCTGTTCTAAAGAAAGATATTATGGCACTAGAAAAAGTGCAGAGACGAGCTACAAAATTGATAAAAGGAATGGAGCATTTTAGTTACAAAGAAAGGTTAAAAAATGTAAATCTGTTTAGTTTGAAAAAATGGCACCTGAGAGGGGATATGATAACATTATACAAATATATTCGGGGCCAGTACAAACCTTTATCTGGAAATCTATTTATAAACAGGGCTATACATAGGACACGAGGTCACACATTTAGGCTAGAAGAAAGGAGATTTCACCTAAGGCAAAGAAAAGGTTTTTTACAGTAATAGCAATAAGGATATGGAATTCTCTGCCTGAGGAGGTGGTTTTGTCAGAGTCTATACAGATGTTTAAACTGCAATTGGATAAACACTTGCAAAAACATAACATGCAGGAATATAATTTCTTATTAGTGGGGTAATAGGAGACATCTGACTGCTATTTAGGGGTCAAGAAGGAATTTTTTCCTAGTTTGTTGCAAAATTGAAAATGCTTCAGACTAGGTTTTTTGTGTTCTTTTGGATCAACAGCAAAAACACGTGAGGAAGGCTGAACTTGATGGACGCAAGTCTCTTTTCACCCATGTAACTATGTAACTATGTAACTATGTAACTATGATATGAGTACACAATATGTCTCGTACTTTCTGTTGTGATTATTCATAGACTAAATTAATCATTACTATGATAATCAAAAGAGAGGGTTTATGTAAGGTATTTACACTGGCAGACATGTTTGTGTTAAGATAGACATTAAAAATATATACTGTAAGTCACCACTTAGCAGATGTGACTCCATTTTGTAACAAAATGCAAAGCTTAGACAATTTTTTTTTTGTTTCTCTCTAACTCTATTTAAATACTGACCAAAGGAATGCGACTAACACATACACAGATAAGAGATAAGGTTTTTTATTTCAGTGTAACTAAGAAAAACAGACACAGGATTAACACAAATAGATAAAGCTAAAGCAATTAATTTTACTTTTTAAATTTAATGGATTCCTATAAGAAATCCTTCGTAAGAGAAGGTGAAACAAAGGCAAGATGCGTCAAAATCATACATTATGGCCCAAACACCAGACAGTCAGTCTGCTTAAATCTCTTTAACCCCTTAAGGACACATGACATGTGTGACATGTCATGACTCCCTTTTATTCCAGAAGTTTGGTCCTTAAGGGGTTAAAGACTGGCAGATATTCGATGAAAGGTACCCATGAAAGATAAGATTTGTGATGTCAAACGCGTCACAAACTTTAATTACCCCCTTATACAAAGTGGTAGTTGGAATTCGTAATGAGAATTTCTTGTGGTGTTACAATGCCACTTGTTGATAAAGTCTATATGACAATCAATAGAAGAAGATACACCCACCTGGTTCCATTGGTCACATCAAATTAATGATGTAAAGAACGTTAACATAACATGCGGGTAGAATTCTTCCCTACATTAGGAATGCTAAAAAAAAAGTAATTTTACATAAACCTAAAATACTGAACCCAACAATCACTATATACCCACATCCAACAATATTTAAGGCCTCCAAGCAACCAGGATAACCGTAACCACCTAAGGATCTATCAGCACTTACATCCTTACTAGCCTCAATGTAAGTAGTTCCCGGCACGCCCAAATACATCAGAAATCCAGGCCACCATGTCAGCACTATTGTCGCCCATTAATCTGATTAACAACTGTAGCGAAGAGCAGTGGTAGCAGAACTTCTTCTCCGCTGGTTACTCTAACAGCTACCCAGGAACAAACAGGAAACTTCAAGACAGCAGGCATAAGCATAAGATAAACCACGAATATCCCATCACCCTTCCCAAAAACCTTTTTTATGCTGGTTTTGCACCAAAGGTTACCACCCAGGTGGACCTTGTGGGTCACCCGTAAAAATATAAAACAACCAATACAGGCAGAGTCAGGTAATAAGTCACTCCCATACATTACGCACAATCCCATGTTAAAGGATAGGATTGTTGAACATCTAAAAACACATGGATTTCAAGATAAGAGACAACATGGGTTTACTTCAGGGAGATCATGCCAAACTAATCTTATTGATTTTTTTGATTGGGTAACTAAAATTATAGATCAGGGTGGTGCAGTAGACATTGCTTACTTAGATTTCAGTAAGGCTTTTGACACTGTTGCACATAGAAGGTTTATCAATAAACTGCAATCTTTAAGTTTGGATTCAAATATTGTTGAATGGGTAAGGCAGTGGCTGAGTGACAGGCAACAGAGGGTTGTGGTTAATGGAATATATTCAAAGCTTGGACTTGTCACCAGTGGGGTACCTCAGGGATCTGTACTTGGACCCATTCTCTTTAATATTTTTATTAGTGATATTGCAGAAGGTCTTGATGGTAAGGTAGGTCATTTTGCTGATGATACTAAGATATGTAACAGGGTTGATGTTCCAAGAGGGATAAGCCAAATGGCAAATGATTTAGGTAAACTAGAAAAATGGTCAGAATTGTGGCAACTGACATTTAATGTGGATAAGTGCAATATAATGCATCTTGGGCGTAAAAACCCAAGGGCAGAGTACAGAATATTTGATAGAGTCCTCAACATATGAGGAAAGGGATTTAGGGGTGATTATTTCTGATGACTTAAAGGTAGGCAGACAATGTAATAGAGCAGCAGGAAATGCTAGCAGAATGCTTGGTTGAATAGGGAGAGGTATTAGCAGTAGAAAGAGGGAAGTGCTCATGCCATTGTACAGAACACTGGTGAGACCTCATTTGGAATATTGTATGCAGTCCTGGAGACCGTATCTCCAGAAGAATATTGATACTTTAGAGAGAGTTCAGAGAAGGGCTACTAAACTAGTTCATGGATTGTGGGATAAAACTTACCAGGAAAGGTTAAAGGATCTTAACATGTATAGCTTGGAGGAAAAACGAGACCGGGGGGATATGATAGAAACATTTAAATATATAAAGGGAATCAACACAGTAAAGGAGGAGACTATATTTAAAAGACGAAAATCTACCACAACAAGAGGACATAGTCTTAAATTAGAGGGACAAAGGTTTAAAAATAATATCAGGAAGTATTACTTTACTGAGAGGGTAGTGGATGCATGGAATAGCCTCCCAGCTGAAGTGGTAGAGGTTAACACAGTAAAGGAGTTTAAGCATGCGTGGGATAGGCATAAGGCTATCCTAACTATAAGATAAGGCTTGGACTAATGAAAGTATTTAGAAAATTGGGCAGACTAGATGGGCTGAATGGTTCTTATCTGCCGTCACATTCTATGTTTCTATGTTTCTATCCCTCCCCTTTGCTCAGGAGATAATTCAGTTAATTACTGTATCAACTCTCCAAACTCTCAATTATCTCCAAACAAAAAACTCACCATTTTTTATAATTTTTTAGAAATATCCCAAAAACATGCCATACACTCATAATTCCAACATTCCCTGATAGCCCCAATCTGGGAGAGCAACATACTTAAAAATCACCCAGATCGGTTCAGGGGTTCAACAGTTTTATGGAGGTCTTAGTTTTACCGACCGCACACGAGATGTAAGCCGAGAATAGTTCCATGGGTTTGGGCTGTGCGATCGATCTCTGTTCGGGAAGCTGAAATGCATGAAAGTACATAAAAATATGGTTCGTGTCTTAGTTCGTTCAATTCCTCTCATTTGTGTGATTCCTTTTACCGAATGCGACTCTGTTCCCTTGACTTCATACAAACTTACACGAAGATGGAAGTTTCTGTGGTGTTCGTGCCATTGAGTTTCTGATTTGGGTTCCAGACACTCTAAGACCAAACACCACTGATGCAATTTGTATGCTAAGATGGCTGCCGCCACGTGTTCGTATGACGAATGGCGGCCACTCAGGGGAACACCCAGTCAGTTTGTGTGTTTGGCAATTGTGAGAGTGTGAACTAAGTTAAGGAGGTCAATTGGTGTCACGCTCCTCTTCTGGGTGGCCTGGTTGTTCGGTAGTTATTTTGTTTGTACAACCAAATGGTGGAAAATAGCTGAACAGGGGTTCTTATCAAACAACCAGATGAACGATAGCAAATATTATTTTGTTACTTGATTCTACAAGTATCCAACATGGACACTATACGAAATAAAGTAACAAAAAGGTGGGTGGACAGCCCTTAGCAAAAAGAAGGTACTGTGGCAAAGCCCATTCCACTACAATGACAGATTGGAAAAACTAGAAAACCAAGTGGCAATTATCACCCCGACAACCGATCTGGCCACATGTCCTCCAACTACACCAACCACGGGTAATAGCTCTAAACCTATCCCAACACCGTCTGCTTCACACATCATGCTGTTAGGCGTACAGCTAGGAGGACATCTCAGTAGTTCCTATTCCCTTGTGGTTGTCAGAGAGGGAGCATGGTAGACAGGCTCCTCCTCCATCAGTCATCAGCAACAGCAGTGACTGGAGTGCCGCCGGACCGGCAAAGCTGCCACCCGGCCCGGCGGCTCCAGTCTGGAACACGGCCGGCCCCCTTGCCTTCTGTAAGGTAAATTGGGGGCAGGGGGAGGGAGGGAGAGGGGAGAGACACAGGGAAAGGGGAGGGAGAGGAGAGACACAGGGAAAGGAGGGAGGGAGAGGGGAGAGACACAGGGAAAGGGGAGGGAGAGGGGAGAGAAACAGGGAAAGGGGGGAGGGTGAGAGGGGAGAGACACAGGGAAAGGGGGGCAGGAGAGATGGAGGAATAGAGAGGGGAGAGACAGGGAAAGGGGAGGGAGGGAGAGAGATGGGAGAGACAGGGAAAGGAAGGAGGGAGGGAGATGGGAGAGACAGGGAAAGGAGGGAGGGAGGGAGATGGGAGAGACAGGGAAAGGAAGGAGGGAGGGAGGGATGGGAGAGACAGGAAAGAAGGAGGAGGGAGGGAGAGAGACAGGGAAAGGAGGGAGGGAGAGACACAGGGAAAGGGGGGAGGGAGATGGTGAGGGGAATAGAGAGGGGAGAGACACAGGGAAAGGGGGAGGGAGAAAGAGGGGAGAGAAACAGGGAAAGGAGGGAGGGAGAGAGAGGGGAGAGACACAGGGAAAGGAGGGAGGGAGAGAGAGGGGAGAGACACAGGGAAAGGGGGGAGGGAGCGACACAGAGAAAGGGGGTGAAAGGATGCAGAGAGACAAAGAGGGAGAAATGAGACACACAAGGGGAGGAGAAGATAGAGGCAGAGGGGGAAGAGAGAGAGAAAGAGGGAGAAATGAGAGAGACACAAGGGGAGGGGAAGAAAGAGGCAGAGGGGGAAGAGAGAGACTGGGAAGGAGAGGGGAGACATTGACACAGAGGAGCAGTGAGGGGGAGAAAGAGAGGACCCGGGGCAACGCTCCGGCTCTCACGAGGGTGAACTCTAGCCCTGGAGCTACAGGCTAGAGTTCACTCTCACCACTTCCTGGTGGTCGCAGTAGTAGGAGTGAACTCTAGCCCCATACACACACTGCCCACACACATACACACACAAACACCATACACATTCACACACTGCCCCCACACACACCATACACATTCACACACTGCCCCCACACACACACACACTGAACCTTTCACACACATTGCACCCCTCACACATTGCACCACTGCTCCTATACCCTACTACAGCCCCATATCCCAGCAGACTCCAGGTAAGTTGTCAAACTGTTCTTAAACGGTTTGACTACTTACTCTGGGAGGGGGTGCCGACACTCCTGGCACCATAACCACTACACAGAGGAGTAGTGGTTATTGTGCATGGAATATTTCTTTAAATAAGCTACAAGTGCCCCTCCCGGGCTCAGGCTCTGGATCCGTCACTGGTATATGACATGTATATTAGTTTTATATATATATATATATATATATATTATATTTACACATATTAATGTACATTTATATATGCATAATACACAGAGAAATTTCATTAATATGTACCATATGTAATGAGCAGATATTGGCCCAATCTTGTTGCTAGGTGCATACTCCAGCACAATAACATATTTAAAGTGAAGAGCACACCCACAGGACTTCAAAATAAAATTTTTTACAGTTGTGCCCTACATACATTCACCATTTCAGTCCCATTAACAAGCTTTCCTTAATATGTCAAGGTAGTTGGACTGAAACATTGATTACATGCAAAGGCACGTCTGCTTAAAATAAATCTGCACTTTTATTTATTTTGAAGCCTATGAGTGCGCTTTTTACGTTGAAGTACTTTTTAATTTTAATTTATCTGTTCTATCTCTGTATCTGCACACTATGCTGGCGCGACGCATTATGGGGCTGGTAAATATTTTTTTTCCAGGGCTGCTTTTAATTCCCAGTCCGGCCCTGCTATTAAGGGTTAAAAAGTATATAGGGGTGTATATAAAAAATACCCCTCTCTGTCTCATTAGAGATATCTTTGCCAGAAGCTCAAGGAAGCAGGCTGAAGGGTCAGTGTTAGGACCCGCTTAGGGGGGTCTGCCTTGACGTTGGCAGGTGGGCATTGGAGCAACTGAATGACCTCCATTTGTCTAAATATACATAGGGATTAAGGAGAGAGCGCAGGTAACTTTTTCTTTTCTTTGGTTTTTACTATATATTGGGGCTGATGTGTACTGTAGTCCTTGCTGCCGGCCCAGTAGTGATGGGAGTGAGCGCAGGACTTCTCTTTTTGAATATGTTACCTATCAGTCCTCTGTGTTTACACAATTCTACGTGCTGGATCATACTGTAATCCTGACACGTAGACCCAGACACCACGAATATTATGCTCACAGCCGAACTTCATCACAGGTTCATGATTGGGCCTTTCAAACAACCTCCCTACTCCAAATGGAGAACAAACCCACTCGGCATAGCCACAGGCAAATTTAATAAAAAACATTTAATCATCGACCTGTCCGCACCTCATTCCTCTTGTGTTCCTAGTCTCAATGCACTCAGACCATCAGGGGAATTCTCACTACAATACACCACAGTGGACATTGCCATGGGAGCAATCTTGAAAGCCGGGTACTGGGCCTGGTTAGGCAAGACGGATATATCAAATTCTTTCAAACTACCCATGCACCCGTCAAACTACCCATGCACCCGGAATCTGCACGGTGTCAAATGGAGGGGCCAGTACTATTTTGCGATGCGTCTGACGTTCGCAGGCCAAGAGCAGCCCCAAACTGTTTGACACGTTCGCCGAAACATTATGCTGGTTACTCCTGAATGTATGCTGCTGTCCAGTGGCAATACATTATTTAGACAACTTCCTCACCATTGAAGAACCCAGGAAAATTCCCCATAGCATTGACAAAACCGTGGCACTATTCGCAACATTGAGAGTCCCCCTGTCAGGATTACAGTATGATCCAGCACGTAGAATTGTGTAACTCAGAGGACTAATAGTCAGAAATAGCCCAGGTCAAGGGACACAGAAAGAGACACAATGATAAGGAAAAGCCAGGGGTCAGGGATGCCAGAAAACAGGGAAGTCAAAAACAATGCCAAAGTCAAAATACCAGAATAACCAGAATCAATAATGCGCTCTCGGACAACCACAAGGGAAACCATGACAGGGCACTGAGCAGGATGAGAACTGGGCCTAAATACCCCTCCTCTGGATCTGATAGGCTGTAATCGGCCTTTGACCCCAAAGGCAGTTACCAGGTAACCATTAATTACTGCTCAGCACAAACCCTACTGTGGATTTGATTGCTGCTCGGAACAACTTTTCTTGTCAGGACAGTAATGTTGCTCGGCACTACTTTTCCTGTCAGAACAGTAAATGTCATTAATCACATTTTTATATACGGATGAATACGTGACTCTCCCTGGCAGTGGAGAGAACAACAGGCCCCACTAACAAGCTAACCTTCCTAGGCATCCAATTGGAAATGAGAAAGTTCACAGCATTAGGGATGAAATATCAGGGTTCCTACATAAGAATGGTTGCAACAAAATTCAGTCACTGCTCGGCTCACTTAATTTTGCTATTCGCATAATACCACAGGACCGCGCTTTCATTTCACGCCTACTGCACCTACTGACCGAGGCCCCTCATGATAACTACATAATTACGATCGACATTCATGCCAGAGCAGACTTAATCATGTGGGGTAGATTTTATTCATCCTGGAATTGTAAATCAATGTTCATACCCCCGCTAGATGCAGACTCCCCGGTCATATGGACTGACGCAGCAGCCCACTCAGGGTTCGCAGCCATATATCAAGATCAGTGGTTCCGAGACTCATGGCCCCCCGAAACTCAGTAACTGCAGGCCTTTAGCACCACATCCACTCTATTCGAATTATACCCCATAGTAGCAGCAGAACACACAAGGCTCCATATGGGAAGGCAAAGCAGTCAAATGTCTCTCCAATAACGAAGCCGCCTGCAAAATCATCTACAAAGGGAGGTCCTCATCACTAGTGATCATGAGACTCACAAGGAGACTCATATGGTTGGCAGTGACACACAGCTTTCACCTGAGTTTGCATACACATTCCCAGCAGAGAAACTTTGCAGCTGACGCTCTCTCTCACTCCAACTTAGAGGCATTTTTCAAACACCACCCTAAGGCAGCCAGCCTACACAAGACTACAGTCTGCTTTTCGGGACCTGGTAGTGGACCAGTCCTTCTAAAACAACATGCTCAGACCCTGGAAAAATCCACCCTATCAGACAACACCAAGAAAGCCTGTGACAGAGCACTCACCATCTTTACCAGGTTCACAGCAGAACATCACATCACCGACACCTATAACACAGACACAATCATAGCATTCACCGCTCACTGCCACTTACATCTAAAGTTAGCACACAACACCATAAAAATGTATCTAACGGGAATACAACACCACATACTCACTTCATTCCCCACTTACAGACCTTTCACATCAAACTACTGCCTGAAGAACATGCTTAAAGGCATACAACGCGGGGAGGGCCCCCGTAGTACAAAGAGACAGCCAATAGACAAGGGTAAATTCAAAGCCCTATCAGACTTACTGGACACCCACCCGTTTGAACCTCATACTAACAACATAATCAAGGCTGCCATGTATATCACTTTCTATGGGTTTCTACGCCCCAACGAGTTCACGGTGGGAAGACTTTCAGGCAATCCTTCATATATTAGAATTAAGGATTTACACAAATAAGGAGAGCACTACATACTACAATTAAAACATTCCAAGACTAACCAGATGGGGCCCCTAACCAAGGTCCAATACTTTCTGACTCACAACAAATGGTGTCCTGTTACAGTATTGGATACCTTTTGCCTCTCTCTAACAGAACTACAGAGCTACTCCCCTCTGTTCGAAATACATAACAAACCACTTACCACCGCCAAGTTCATGTATTATGTAAGGGACATGGCCACTAGAATAGGCCACGACCCTGTGTCCATCTCAGGGCACTCCTTCAGGATCAGCCCCGCTTCAGCGGCATCCAGCAAAAATGTGCCAAATCACACCATACAAAACTTGGGTAGGTGGAAATCTGCCACCTACAGTTAATATATTACACAACCAGAGTAAGAACTCAGAAAAGCATTCAAAGAACTGGTCATGTAAATAACAGAAGCATTAAAAGTGTCTTGATTAAACCCTTTTGCCCTCATTTATTTCAGGCTCACCCATTCGTTGGTTTAGGCACACCTCTACCACCTATGGTTTCAACCTCGACATCAAGTATGACTTAATGTCCCCGACTATATATATATATATTTAATATAAATAAAGAAGAGTCCAGAAAAGAGTCTATTAAAACCTTTGGATGAGAGAATAATCACAGTTCTATCTGAGGTAGAGATGTCTATGGAGTAGTGGGATCGAGGGGTTCATGGGATCCATAGAGAAAAGAAGATCTAATAGTGCAATAAAACCCAAATAGGTAGCAGCCGATAGAAGAGGTCTATACGGTCCTACTAATGTTTTTGAGAGCTAAAAACTAGCTCTAGTATAAACAGCATAAAGTAGTATAATTCCCACTTATGGGATATGTGAGAGAGTGTTGTAAGTAGATATCTCGTCAGATGGGGACCATATGTAATATAAAAAACAACAAAAGTGCTCACTGTGATAAAACCAGAAGAATATATAAAAATACCAAACGGTTACTGTTACAGATTTCTTACACTCCAGCTGAGTAAATCCGTGCAGCGTCTCCCGAAATCCAAATAAAACAGAAGGTGTTGTGAATTATAGCTCCCAATCCCCCAAACATGAGTCAAGACTTCATAAAGAAGTAAAACGATCTGGTTTATTGATGGTCACAGCTTGGCCTATTCCCACAGGGACCTTGTGGAGGACAGGAACACAAAATACAGTAACCAATCATTTTACAATAAAATATAACACCCTCCCACATGAACAGTGAAATCCCTCCTCTCTATCCTGGAGATAATTGGGCTAAGTGGACGGAACAAACTTAATTATCTCTAGGTAGAGAACATATTTCCATTTTACAAAAGTAACAAAAATACATTAAAATATATAACTTTGCTTTTCCCGAATGGAACCCCCACATAGCTTGGGTCTGAGTGCTCAATATAGCTGAACAGCGCTCAGATCCCATGAACACAGTCAAATCGCTATGGAGCTAAAGATTCTGTTCCCTGACTGTTCGTTTGAAATATGTCCAAAATTAGCTCCATGGATTAAGCTACCTAGGGTCAGTCTCATTCTTGTGTTAATTGTACCGAATGTTGTGACGTTCGTGTAAATAGAAACGAACGAGGTGGAAGTTAGATAGTCCTAGCGGTGTTCGTGTGAAATTGTGTCCCAAAATAGTTCCATGCGGTCGACGACCAAACACCGCTGGGTATTCATCAGTTTAAAATGGCCGAATGGTGACTACCCACCTGTTCGTCAAAAAGCTGTGGTTAACCGCAGCTTCTGGCTGATTAATGAGCTGCACACTCCCAGTGCAGGTGGTTTGGCTGTTCGGTAGTTTGTTCGTTTTTTATGAAAATAACAAAATAAGGCTAACTACACGAAAAAGCAGACAAAATACAAAAGTATTGGCATTCAGAAAACAGGGGTTTTGTCACAATTACTCACATTTAATTGGGCAGATGCACTTCTCAATGATAGGGTGTAAGTTTTTTTAATGTACATATATATATATATATATATATATATATATAAGTAAAAAGCTTCTGCACTCCTACCTCCAGCCAAGATGATACCGGGTGCCCAGCCACACTGTGATATTAAAGTAGATAAATACTGGCACTCCTTGATTTGTACAGCACAACAATTTATTGTCACAAGTCAGTCAATGTTTCAGTTCCTAGCTTGGAACTTTCATCAGAACATACAACAGTAGCAATGACAAAGCAGGCTTTTATACAGAGTAAGATAAAAATTAATTAACAACTCACCACCTTCAGCTGTTTGTTAAGTTGATCGGCTATACCTGAGCTTGAACGCTTATTCAGATCACCTGGGTAATTCCCTCACAGATCATAGACACGGTCTGCCCCTATCTAAAGTGCTTCCTGCGCCACTGAGTTTCCACGGCAGCCTCCGCTATTATTCGGCTATTGGCTATGCCAGAGGTCGCTGACGTCAGTGGAAAGCAGTTGGTGGGTCTCGCCCATGTGTCTCTCGTTCGGGGAGCATTGCCTTGGCAACCGGATTAAGCCTATCACCTTATGCTGGAGCATACAGATATTCACATTGGGAACTTCGGACCACACTGCTCTGCTCATGGATTACATAAGATCCATAGGAGCTCTAGCAGTATAATGGCACTGGTATACCCAATAAAACTATTATTATTTTTATTGTTCTCTTTGTATTATATGTCATTGTTTATTTCAATATTACTACTTGCTTATATTTCATTTTATATATTATCTCTGTGGCGCCTCCTTTCTCTCCTTCCTTATTACAAACGTATTAGTCTGGGAAATATCGTATCTGTTAGTTGCAATGTTAAAACCGGTTTGCCTGTGAAAATTTTATCCAGCAGTGACTGATGTGAATGTTAGCTAAATTCGAGAGGAAGAATTTGTAATTTTGCATGTAACTCCTTTACAGGTTAAATTAACATATGTTGCTATTGAGCTACCTTTAATTGTATCCAGCAGTGAGTGGTGTTAGCTAAATTCTAGAGGAAGAATTTGTAATTTTGCATGTGTTGCTATTGAGCTACCTTTATTTGTGTCGAAACCGCTGCCACATTAAATACTTATGTTATACCTAAATATTAATTGACTATTGTCGCGCATGTTACATGCATGATTGTATGATACAATGGATACCTCTGGATCCTTGGAGGGGGGGATAGAGCCAGCTTAGGCATTATTACAAGACTGCATTTTATATTTTGTATCCATCTAAATGCCTGCAGTTTAACACATACTGTGTAGGGGGATTTCATACGCCTATAACAGTGTCATGATCCTTATGATTACTGTCATTTTGGGCTTTGTATTCACATATATTTTCATTTAGCTTATCAGCCTTATTTTCTAGTTAGTGTAACTATTAAGGACTTTTTTCAGTATATGGTTTGTTTGTATCCATTTTCAATTATGGATTCACGTTTTAAAGTGGTACATTTTATTTGTAGTTGTATATAATCACGGCAATACACTACTAGGTGTCTGTTTATGATATGTGCAATATACCTTCAGATTTATTGAGTCTTTATGATTCTTTGCTTGTCATCCTATGTATTTTATTTTATTTAATAAAGAATATATATTAATTATTTTATTTTTATAACCTTAATAATATTTTTTATAAAAGAAGCAGTCACACTTTATTTACAATTGTTTTGACATGATACAATGGAACATTAAAGAATGTTTAAAAAAACAAAAACAATTATGTGCATTTATTTTTAATTTAATTTGTCAAAATACCTTTTTTTTCTTCCGAATATAAATTCCATTCATGATAGCTAGCTGTGGTTCGCTTAGTGCAAAATTAAAATGTATTTCCTGCTGCAGGGAGCTAAAGAACTGCAGAAGGGATCTAACCCAATCCATCTAGAACGGACAGGCCAAAGCCATTTTGATCTTGAGGTTAAATGATAAAGTGCTAACTCCCAAGGCATATCCTTTGTAACTAGTGCAGTTACACATACTATATTCCAGTTTATATCAATGACAAAGAAGAGTTGTCTGTCAATCCTTAGTTCTGCCCTCTGTTGGTGCCAGCCAGGAAAATAATCTCCTGAAAAGTCAACTAAATGCTATCTCTTTCAAGCACTACCTTGTTTCAATGGATCCACTGGAACTCTCATATGTCCTGCCCTACTCCTAGATGATACTACAAAGTATGAAAGTTTAATATATTTATGCCAATAAAAAATCTTGTTGACTAGAAAATTTTTGTAAGATGGGAATAAGTTTAGAGAATTTAATCATGGATTTAATCCATGGTTTAATCATGGATTTTCATTTGAAAACATGACATTGCAAGTTTAATGGAAATATTTTGTGAAAAAACACCCAATAACTAATCCTCACACTTTCTTATGCTCCTAGATCAGTTACGGGGCAACGGACAATGTTCTAAATGATAGACATCTCTATCCAACCTTTTTCAGAATGCTTCAAAATTACAATGTCTATTATAAAATGATATGCCAGCTTCTGAAGCATTTTGGCTGGACTTGGGTTGGAATAGTGGCAGCACATGATGATAGTGGAGAGACAGAATTACTGGCTTTGAAAAAGAATATGAATGATTATGGTGTTTGTGTGGCATATACGTTGCAAGTTAATTATATGGCATTGGGTGAAAAAGCAAAAGAGTTAAGAGAAAAATTAAAGATTGTCCAAAATTCAAATGCAAATGTTATCATAGGTTTTGGGTCAGCTAATTATGCAGTTCTCACAAGTTTAATAATTGGACATGACACATTTAAAGACATGACATTTGTTTTCCCTCCTTCCTGGATTTCTCTTGATATTATGTTAGATAATTCTTTAAACATTTTTAAAGGAAGCTTGTTCATAAAACTTTCTCCTCTACCATTACCACAATCTGGAAGTTTTTTTAAAAATATACATCCTTCAAAAAGGCCAAATGATAAACTTCTTGAAAATATTTGGATATCAGAAGTGGGATGTTTGTCAAAAAATGCCTCTAAGAACAGATTTTATGAAACTTTCCACAAAACTCCTCTTAAAAATTGTACTGGAAATGAGCTTTACGTAGAAGCTAATGACATTTTCAACCTGGGAGTTTGTCCTCGGGTGTATTATGCAGTCTTGGCCATGTCTTCTGCTTTGCATGACATACATGCATATCTCAAAAAACACAACATTAGAAATAACATAAAAGACTACAGACATCAGGTAAATGGCATCATGGGAAGATATAATACATACTGCATGTGAAAAACTGTTTAATATTATTTTGTATTATCATGAGAGTGTTTTTGTCTGTTGGTTTTTGACATAAAGAAAGTTAAACACATTACTTAAAAGGCCATAATGCAAGAGAAGGCAAGAAGAATGAGATTAAAGCGGCACTGTCATGCCGAATCCTGTTTTTTTTTTAACCCCCCTCCGGCCTCCACTACATCTAACTAACACCCTAGTCACCCACAAATGCCCCTAAGCCCCCCACATTACCTAGTTTTTATTCCTTATTTTCTGCCCTGATCTTTATTCAGGGCGCCGCCATCTTTGTGTGGGTAGATGAAAACCCTATGGGACACATCATCTGCCCTCACTAGATAGCCTGTGAGATTCCCGCACATGCCCAGTGAAACACCTGGACATGCGAACGGGAATTTCATCTATTCATTCATTCATCAGACAGATGAATGAATGAATAGAAATATCAGCCGAACAAACTAACACTGAATATCAGCGTTCGTTTGTTCGTGCAGTTTATTACAAGAAGGGAGCTACCAGCACGCAGCTCCCTCCTTGTAATATGTAACTATAGAAGTGGCAGGGAGCAGTGCTCCCCACCACTTCATAAGCCCCCCACACTCTATGGGGGTCAATATGACCCCCATAATAGCACAAGGGAGATTAAAATCTCCCCAATGCCCCTACTCGCTATACTGGAGAGTAGGGGCATGTCCACTAAACAGTGAGCAGCCTGTGGCTTGAATTTTCCCACGCTGTGTAAAATGACACAGAGCACTGTGATTAGGCTAAGAACACTCTGATTGGTGGGTTTAAGCCAATTAGAGTGCTCTTTGTCATTTTACACAGCGTGGGAAAATTCAAAAGAATTTTCCCACTCTGTGTAAAATGACACAGAGCACTGTGATTGGATGGCTTGAAATCCATCCAATCACAGTGCTCTGTGTCATTTTACACAGCGTGGGAAAATTCTTTTGAATTTTCCCACGCTGTGTAAAATGACAAAGAGCACTCTAATTGGCTTAAACCCACCAATCAGAGTGTTCTTAGCCTAATTGCAGGGCGGGGCAAGGCTTTATAAGCCTTCCCCCGCCCTGCGGAGCTCAGTCTGCGCGGAGCCCTCCATGGGTGAAGATGGATTATTTTTTTGCGCTCCGGTTTTTTCTTTTTCGTCGGGTTTTTTTTTTGTGCCTGGGATTTTTATTTTATTTGAAATTCGACGGTTCTGATGGTTTTTTATTTGGCCTTTTTTGGGGCTGAAAAATGAAGATTTGAGAAAAAAGAAGACGTCGAATGGTAAGTTTAATTTTATTTTACAGGTTAGTTATTTTATTCCCCCCTCTCTATTTTTTAGGGTGAGGGGGGTAGGTAGGGACTTTTTATTTCGGTGGGGGGGTGGGTGACTAGGGGCTTGGGGACCCCTAGTCACTTTGGTGGGAGGGGGAAATTGACTTAGGCCCCCCACCCAGTAGGTCCCCCCCCTCATTATCCGCCGCCCAGGGGTGTGGGCCGGAGGGGGGGGTGGACAGTAGGTCCCCCCCACTCATTATCATTTGGCCCCCACTCCCCCATTATCTTCATGGCCCCCACCCACCGCCCAGGGGTGGGGGCCGGAGGGGGCAGTAGGTTCCCCCCCCCATTCTCATTATGGCCCCCACCCGCCGCCCAGGGGTGGGGGCCGGGGGGGGCAGTAGGTCCTCCTCCCCTCATTATCACTATGGCCCCCACCTGCCGCCCAGGGGTGGGGGTCAGGGGGGGTCAGTAGGTCTCCCCCCTTACTTTACTTTAGGGCCCCCACCCGTCGTTTAGGGATGGGAGCCAATAGTTTTTGTTTTTTTTTACAGTGAGCAGCCACAGGCTGCTCACTATTTACCAGACATGCCCCTACTCGCGGTATAGCGAGTAGGGGCTGAATTTACTAATACTAAGTAATTTTTACTTAGTATTAGTAAATGTGGCTGAAAGACCAATTTAGGTCTTTCAGCCTTTTAGTAGATAGCTCCCTGATACCGTGGGAATTAGGGAGTTATCTACTAAGCGGCTGCAAGATGCAGCCACAGCATGAATAGGATCGGAGTTTCAGTCATTCGAATGAAATTGCGATCCGAATAAAGTGCCGAATTGCGTTCTAAAAGAAACGAACATACTGTTCTCATTCAGTTAGAACGCAATTCGGCAGTTTCGTGTAAAGTGACAGGAAGCATCGCGGGAACACAGAGGGAAGGTAAGGATCATGGGAAAATTGCTCTGACCAGCGGAAATGAAGCACACTTTGCTCCTCAGCTGGTCAGAGCTGGTCAAGCGGAGGAATCCTCCATAAGGCAAAGAGTCCCTACTTTGTCTTATGATTTTAAAGAAAACTAAAGAAGACAGGAAGAAAAGAAGAACAGATCCTGAGAGAGGGGGAGAAGAGGAAGACATTGAGGAAAGGTAAGTTCGGCATGACAGTGCTGCTTTAAAGTATAGTGCAGCAGTGTACACATTTTCCAGGCAGCAGTATTATTATGCTTTGAAAGATTATACCCAGTTTATGCAAAAAGAGGCAAAACGTTAGTGAGATATATTACCAATACTGATCTTCAGAATGTCAGAATGTAACAGAAGAAAGATGAAGGAGTAGGGCTCTCAGCCTGTACCATTGCCAAGGTCTTCAGTCTAGACTTGTGTTCACCCTTCAACTTATTTACTTCTGCTGGATCCATATATATGTCACTTGTGCAATAAAACAAAACAAATGCAAAAAAAAACAAAAAACAGTTTGCAGGTAAAAGTAAAGAAAACTCAACATCCAGTGACAAATACTTAAAAAAATATATACTTAATTAAATAAAGAACATATCAAGTCCCAATACCCATTTTGGATTTACAGAGAAAATTATTGGAATATGGTAAGTTCTGCAAAGGCAAAACTTACAATCATGTAACACCTTCAGAAATCACCAGTACAATAGAAGGCAATAATGCACACAGAAATAGATAAACACTGGTCAGCCACAATATTAAAACAAAAGTGAATAACACTGACTATATTAAATGGAACCTGTCCAGGGGTGGGATATTAGGCAGATAGTGAACAGTTGGTTCTTTAATTCCATGTGTTGGAAGCCAGACAAATGGGTAAGCAAAAAGATCTGAGTGACTTTGACAAGGGCTAAATATTTATGGCTGGACAACTGGGTCAGAGAATCTCCAAAACAGCAAGTCTTCCAAAAGTGGATCAAAGAAGGAAAACTGATCATTTCAGGATCGTGGGTGCCTAAGGCTCAATGATACACATTGTGAGCAAAGTCAAATTCATCCAGTCTGATCACACAAAACAGCTACTTACATAGTTACATGGTTACATAGCTGAAAAGAGACTTGCGTCCATCAAGTTCAGCCTTCCTCACGTATGTTTTTGCTGTTGATCCAAAAGAAGGCAAAAAACCTAGTCTTTAGCGCTTCCAATTTGGCAACAAACTAGGAAAAAAATTCATTCTTGGCCCCAAAATAGCAGTCAGATGTCTCCTTGGATCAAGCAGCTATGACCCCACTAATTAGAAATTATATCCCTGTATGTTATGTTTTTGCAAGTATTTATCCAATTTCAGTTTAAACATTTGTATGGACTCTGATAAAACCACCTCTTCAGGCAGAGAATTACATATCCTTATTACTCTTACTGTAAAAGAAACCTTTTCTTTGCCTTAGATGGAATCTCCTTTCTTCCAGCCCAAATGTGTGACCCTGTGTCCTAAGTATAGCCCTGTTTATGCATAGATTTCCAGGTAATAGTTTGTACTGACCCCGAATATATTTGTATAATATATATATATATGCCGTTTTTCCAAACTAAAGAAATTTACATGTTTTAACCTTTCTTCATAACTAAAATGATCCATTCCTTTTATCAATTTTGTAGCTTGTCTCTTCACTTTTACAAGTGCCATGATATCCTTCTTTAGAACAAGTACCCAAAATTGCACAGCATATTCAAGGTGTGGTCTTACCTGCGATTTATAAAGAGGCAAAATTATATTTTCATCCCGAGAATTTATGCCCCTATTTATACATGACAAAACCTTACTGACCTCGACATTGCATATTGCTGTTTAATTTGTTGTCTATAACAGTTCCCAAATCCTTATCGTGTGTGGTTATCCCTAATTCACTACCATTTAGGTTGCTTGTGCATTCTTGACCCCAAAGTGCATAACTTTGCATTTCTCTATGTTAAATTTCATCTGCCATTTTAGTGCCCAATTCACCAATCTATCCAAATCCCTCTGCATCAAAGCAATATACTGTTGCTCAAATTGCTGAAAACCATAATGGCCATGACAGAAAGGTGCCAGAACACACAGATCATTGAAGTGTACTGCAGAAATGACTGGGATATAGCAATACTAGAGTAACTCATGTAGGTGTGATTTATAGGCCTCTAGGACAAATAGAAGAGTTAGCTAATCTACTAGTTGAGAAAAAAGCTAAAATGACAATGAAGGGGGACTTTAATCTTCTGGATGTGAAATGGAAAACCAAAATAGCTGCTTGGAGCATACATATTCTAAAGTCTCTGCTGGGATTACTTCTAAAACAAGTAATTGAGGAGCCAACTCGTAAGGAGGCCATACTAGATTTAGTGTTAACAAATGGAGATTTGGTATCAGATATTACTGCAGATGAAAGTTTATGATCTAATGATCACCAGTCAGTGTGGTTTAATATAAGAAAAGTGATTGAGTCACACCACACAAATAACTAAAGTATTACATTTTAGAAAAACAGACTTTTCTAAAATTAGAATATGGGTAGAGGAGTCCTTATCAGACTGGAGCAGTTTAACCCCTTAGCGACCAGACCATTTTTCAATTTTCTTACCGTTAAGGACCAGGGCTCCTCTTACATTTCTGCAATGTTTGTGTTTAGCTGTACATTTCATCTTACTCATTTACTGTACCCACACATAGTATATACCATTGTTCTCGCCATTAAATGGTCTTTCTAAAGATACCATTATTTTCATCATGTCATATAATTTACTGTAAATAGAAATATAAAATATGATGAGAAAATGTAAAAGAACACACTTTTTCTAACTTTGACCCCCAAAATCTGTTACGCATCTACAACCACCAAAAAACACCCATGCTAAATAGTTTCTAAATTTTGTCCCGAATTTAGAAATGCCCATATGTTAACTGGTTTTAGCTTTTTTTTGGAAAGTTATAGGGCTATAAATACAAGTAGCATTTTGCTATTTCAAAATCCTTTTATTTTCAAAATGAACCCAAGTTACATTGTAACACTGATATCTGTCAGGAATCCCTGAATAACCCTTCACATGTATATATGTATATATATATATATATATATATATATATATATATATATATAATACATCTGTATGTATGTGTATATATATATATATATATATATAATACGTCTGTATGTATGTGTATATATATATATATATATATATATATATACAAACATATACATATAATGTGTGTGTATATATATATATATATATATATATATTTGTGTACGGCACATTTAGAGGAACGTTTGTTATGGTATGAAGAAAATTTAGTAAGAGCAAAGTCAGTTAAGGTGTGCCGAAACTGACGTGAGGTTAGACCTGTAAAAGAGGGCAAAAATATAAGAAACAATTCTTTGTCTGACATGTTTATTAAGCAATACATTATTTAGACATTTCACGGAAAGCTAATCTTATTTCTTTCTCTGGATTAGGGATGTATCTGTTGTATGTGGATGATTTCCATCGTCCCATATTTTTAATAACGTGTTGGTACATGATTACCGGAGGCTGCTGTGGCCACTCCAATATGGAATGAATGGCCAAAAAAATGAATGCGGGTTGTGTCCTAGCCTGAGTAATAACGTACAAATGTAAATCATGAATTATTTGGTGGTTAGGGGTTTCCCTTGAATGGCTAATAATGGGGATTCAGGGTTGGTAGTAAAATGTGAATTGGACACCACATAGAGGTAGGATACTATTTAATTTCTACTGGTGGGCTGGTTTGGCTCATTTTGGTCTGAGCGATAGACAAAATATAGTGGTCCTGTGTTTTAGTTAGGTGTTTTTGCTGAAGGCATGACTTAAAGTAGGATGCCTTCTCCACAGAAAATTCTTTAGATCTCAAGAAACCGTAGAAAGCTATGTAGGCTGCCGATTTGATTATGAGGTTAGTGACCTTCTCAAAAGGGGACTTGTCTAGTAAATCAGAGATGTTCCTAAACAGTATACTATCTATAGGAATTCTCTCAATGGGATTATGAATTGTTAGTCTCCGAATACCTTTAAGGACACTTTTGACTGGGTAGGATGCTTGAAATGGAGCTTTGTTGGGATAACTAGTTAACATGTAGTGTTGAATGCCTGTTAAGTAAAGTTTGATTGTATTGTATGCTAGTTTAAGAGATATGTGGCAAAACATTTTCACTGGATAAAATATTGGAAATAAAATATATAAAATGGTACTCACAAGAAAGGAGCAGGCCGACTGCTCTTTGAAGATAGCGCTGGTGGTATGATCCCCACCTAGGATTACTTGGAGTCCAGGGTGATAAAAAATGGCAGGTAAAAAATATCTTTTGAGGCTGAAGATCTTTCTATCTAGAATGGTAGTGGAGATCCTACCATTGCCTGGGGGAGTGGAGATCCTACCATTCTAGATAGAATGATTTTTTATCACCCTGGACTCCAAATAATCCTAGGTGGGGATCATACCACCAGCGCTATCTTCAAAGAGCAGTCGGCCTGCTCCTTTCTTGTGAGTACCATTTTATATATTTTATTTCCAGTATTTTATCCAGTAAGCACTATTGGTTGTCTCTTTTTATCTGAGTGTTGAACATACTACTGACGGAGGAAGTCTACCGCTGTACGCCTTTCACAATAGAGCGAGTTATAGCTCTTGCAAATGTGAGTTTTATACCAGCCTTCTATATTTTATTCTTTTTATTATTAGACCTATTGCACTATTTGGTTCTCTATCTATTTTATCTCTTACATATGAGTGGACCTATACGAAGGAGAACAGCGAGGACATTTGTTCCGGACCAAGCACCTATAGACTCTGTGACTCCAATAAGAGCATTTTAGATAAGACTCTTTTTTTATTTGGACTATTTGTTATTTTTTCCATATTAATTCTTTCTGGCGCAGCCCTTATTTCTTATTTTTCTCTCCTTTTGTTATTCTTTAAGGGTGTTTGAGAGATTCCCTTAAAGGGTTGCTGCCTTGTTATCTAGTGCTTACTCTTTTTCCTGTCCCCAGTCGGCATTTGTATTATATTGGGTCAGTGATGCGGCTGATCTAGATGCGAATGATTTGTGATAGTCGTAAAGAGCATAGCCTCCATACTTATATGCCAAGTCAATGATTTTATGTAGGTATAAGTCAAGTTCTTCTCTACGGAGGGGAAAAGCCGTACAAATTACGCCTCTGTATAAATTTTTTACTGTAAGAACAATCAGGATGTGGAATTCTGCCTGAAGAAGTGGTTTTATCAGAGTCCATACAGATGTTCAAACAGCTACTAGATGCATACTTGCAAAAACAGAATATTCAATGATATAATCTTTCAATGTAGGGTAATAACTGCTTGATCCAAGGATAAATCTGCTGCTATTCTGGGGTCAAACTGGGTTTTTTGCCATCTTTTGGATCAACAGCAAAAAACAAATGTGAGGAAGGCTGAACTTGATGGACGCAAGTCTCTTTTCAGCTATGTAACTATGTAACTATATGTAACTATGTATATAGGCCAGGACAAATTCAAGGATGTTAAGTTTCCTGTTTAGTCTTGGGTCTCTTGACTTTATGACTACCGATAGGTTATCAAATGTGTATGACCTGTTCTTGATTACGTCTTGAGAAGCTATAAGTAGTGAAGCCAGGTTAATGTCTTTCCCCTCTATTATGTCAAGATTTTGATTGGTATTAAGATTTTGTGGTATTAGGTGAAAAGGGTTTATGATATTGGTAGTTTTAGCAGGCAAAGGGTTGTTGTTACCTCCTGGGTTAGGCTCTGGCTGGGCTATAGGTACTGGAACCTCCGGAATGGTTGGTGTATTATTTGATTCCAGATTATTATTATTATTATTATTATTTTATTATTTATATAGCGCCAACAAATTCTGTAGTGCTGTACAATGGGTGGACTAACAGACACATAATTGAGATCAGACCACTGACGTACAGGAACAGAGGGGGTTGAGGACCCTGCTCGATGAGCTTACATGCTAGAGGGAGTGAGGTATAGTGACACAAAGGGTTAAAGTAGGGGAATTAAATAGTTTGTTACAGAAGGGTTTATTGAGTGCTTGGTAGGTCATTTTTGACAGTTGCAGGAAAGGAGTCATGGGGTGGTGGATGAGAAACCTGCTGACAGTTTAATTGATACGCTTTAATGAAGAAGTGAGTTTTCAAAGATTTTTTGAAGGAGTGGAGGCTCGGTGAAAGTCTGATTGAGGAGGGAAAGGAGTTCCACAGAATAGGTGCAGCCCTGGAGAAGTCTTGAAGGCGAGCATCAGAGGTGGGGATCCGGGCAGAGGATAGGCATAAGTCTTGGGCTGAGCGCAGGGGTCTCGACGGGACATACTTGTGTATGAGGGAGGATAGGTATTTTGGAGAAACATTATGTAGGGATTTGTAAGCAAGCGCCAGAATTTTGAATTGGGTCCTGTATCTAACTGGAAGCCAATGCAGGGACTGACAGAGCGTGGAGGCGTGGGAGGTGCGACCGGACAGGAAAATAAGCCTCGCAGCTGCATTCATTATAGATTGCAGCGGTGCAAGCTGGGAACATGTAGAGTATTGGCCACGAGACTTAGCAACAATTAAATGGTTGGATACTTTGGTCACAGCAGTTTCGACAGAGTGACCAGCGCGGTATCCAGACTGAAGGGGGTCAAGCAGAGAGTTGGATTCGAGAAAGTTTGTCAATCTGGCATAGACAACTCTCTCGAGGATCTTGGAGGCAAATGGCAGTAGTGAGATAGGGCGGTAGTTGGATGGGGAGTTGGGATCAAGGTTGTTTTTTTTTTCAGAATTGGAGTTACGGTTGCATGTTTGAAGGCAGAGGGAAATGTGCCAGAGGAAAGGGAGAGATTGAAAATGTTAGCGAGAGGAAGAGCAAGAGAGGGAGACAAAGTGCGGATGAGATGCGAGGGAATTGGATCGAGGGAGCAGGTGGTGGGGCGGGAGGACAGGAGCAGAGCAGAAACCTCTTGTGCTGTAGCAGGTGCAAATGAGCATAGGATGGCAGGGGGAGTGGGGTTGGGTGATGTATTGATACTGGTAGGAGAGTATCAATACATACAACCTATTATTAACAGTGGCTACAGAAGACACTAGGGAGGCCATCATAACGTGTAGTTCTGACAGGCTGTTTTGAACATTAAACTCTGAACTAGGGCCAGGTCTTTCATTGTCCTCGTTAGTGTTTAACAAGTGGAAAAGTTCACTTTTCCTGGCTGTAGCAGGGAAGGATATATTTCTCTTTTTGAGTTCCGTGGTGATTTTTGGAATTGTCCAGGATCTATAGCTGGACGCTGGGTTTGCCGGTACAGTTTGCCTTCTCTGCGAGCCTGATCTGGTCGGGGTGCTGGTAACCAAAGCGTTAGACATGCTAAGGGTGTGAGCAGATAGCTTGGTTAGTATGGTATTTGTGTAGATCTTCAGTAACCCAGACTACTAAATTAGTGTCATAAGGCAAAATTGTAATAACTTACTATGCCCTAACTACTTGCCAGGTGATGCCCTAACTACTTGCTAAGTGGCTTTGAGGGGCTCTACCTATGATTTGGCTCATGGTGCCTTTGTGCCACTGAGGTGGGTGGTGGGGTGTTGGCCTCTCGGTGACACGTATAAGATTGAATTATCGATTGGCTGTGATGAGTGAGGCCCTAACTATGACTTGACGCAAGGCTATAATTATGCATTGGGCCTCTGATGGAAGGAATGATTGTTGGCCTTGCAGGATCACTGAACTATAGGCGGAGAGGCCTATGGGATTACCTAATTGGCGAGGGTTTATTATAACCTAACGAACAACCTAACTGGGTTTTAATTATTTAAACATACCTGTTGTTTTCTTGTATGACATTTTCGGTAGTGGTAGGAATGACCCCTACTTGATATGTCATAATAATTGAGTTATAACCTAACCCCCAGGTGATGATTATTGAAATGACACAACTAGGCATAAGAGTAGATACTAACCGTATGTAAAATTGAAATATTAGGAAGATTTTTGCTTGTCCTGGTAGGGCGATAGCTTGAACTAATGTTGGGAAAAAACTTGACTTATTTAATTTATAGTTCTGGTTACCAGAAAGGAACACATGGAATATACTAGTAGGTAGGTAGTTTAGAGGCCTACCTCTTAAATAATACACTTGTATTTAACCAAGAAGGCACTGCTGCAGCCAATATCAGTAATTGAATAATCTTTAAACAGGAAGGGGAAAAAAAACGTTCTAATTGATATATTATTTATATGCACGGCATTGTAAAGAACAAATGAAACTTATACAACATAAATGCATTAGGGGAGCATGACCGTAAAATAGTAGAGACGTATAAGACAGAACTGGAGTGTAAAATAGTCTCCCATTATCCTATTTAACATACTTAAATTACTATGTAAATACATTAGCTATGGCTTTAATCGAAATGAGTCTGCAGTGTTTATCCGAACGGGTATCATAAAGTACTACAGATTTTTAATGGAGGTAACAGTCATTAGTATAAATGCAGTCTGTTTAGGGATATTGTGCCGTTCGTTTAGTTCAACGTGAATTAAAATGTAAATTGGAAGTTTAAACGAAAGACTTGGGGAACCAGACGAATTTTAACATGAAACGCAGGAATCATGAATGCAATGCTTTGACCAGCTGATATGAACGAATGGAACTACAATAGCTTAGTACGATTGAACTGTAATCGTGGAATTATACACGGAAGTTTGCATGAAACGCTGGTTTACATGAAAGGCAGTGGCGTATGAACGAATGGTTATGCATGGCATTTTTAACCGAATAGACTTAACAGATATTGTATGAAATGAACTATGCGAGGAAAGATATGAAAGTTTAAACGAATGCCAGATTACACAAAGTGCCATGGTAAATTAACAAACGGTTTTGAATGAGTGTTACAGCCTAACGGAATGTTCATACGAATACCAGATTACATGAAGTGCAGCAGTAAATGAACAACGGTTTGTATGGCAGTTACAGCTGAATGGAATGTTTAAACGAACATGTGGTTTAACGAAAAGTACAGAGGTGCGTTCGAATGAATTGAGTATAACTTACAGTTAGCCGTTCGTACATTGGCTTTCTTTGTTATACTCACGAACTCAGTAAGGAAAAGAAGGTTTGAAATGGACTGCCGGCGGGTGGGAAAGTGACGTCAGGGTCCTGTGAACTGAAAGTAAACAGGAGAACTTCCAAGATCGTTGACGACAGGTAAGCAGGGGCTCACTGGGATTAAATAGGCATAATAGTCCCTCCCACAATTACAGGCCAAGCCTTCCATATATATATATATATATATATATATATATACACACACACACACATATACACACACACTTATTACCTATATATGTATAATATATTATAATTAAAGTCGTTTATAATATATTTAAGTACACCCATAATGCAATCATATATTGCATTATATATGTATAATATGTAATATATTATAAAATGTGTTTATATATATTGTGACCGAAAGCAAGGAATTGTGCTGGAGGGAATCTATATATCTCCCCAGATTTTGCAAGGTTCCTGCTTTGTGTAATTAGCCCCAGGGAAATGTGTTGTGTTAAAATGAATATTGAACTTGAAATATGTGTATATTTGGGCCCTGGGGTGGAGCACTTGGAGAGTAGGGTGGGCCAGTGCTCCACTACACATTTTGGAAGTTGCTTGGAACCTACAGATGAGAAGTCCAGTTCCAGAGTTTCAATCCTAATTTAACTCACCTGAAAAGGATTGTCAATTACATTTGCTATTAAGTACTGCCCTGCCAAAGGAGGAGAGAGATTGTGTTTGATTTCTGTGAGTGGAAACAGAGAGCCGAAAAAGCCTGAAACAGTAAGGTTGTCATTTATTTTTATGTTGGGAAATGGATAAGCCATCCAACCCAGTTAGCTTATTATTTTGTTTAGTTAGTGCTTTTATATATTTTGTTACAACCTTTTATACCTTACTAGGCATATATTTTAGAACCACAATAAAAAGAGCAAGACCTTTTACCTCATCCAGTGTAAAGTGTCTCTAAAGCCTGAAAAGACTGTGTGTAACACCAAATCCCAGGACAAGGTACCAAGGGAAAGGAGTACTTTTGTCCCATATGGTGGAGAATGCGGGCAACACACGGCAAAGTTTGTAAGTTGGGAGAAAGAGACTGCTGAGAAAATGGAGGATGTCATGAAAGCTTTGCTCCAGTCCACTGCTGTAAAGCAAGAGACAAACAGAAGGACTGCAGAGATTAATGCAATACAGCAGGAGAGCATTTCAATACTGCAGCAACTTGTACTGGCTCAAAAGGAAAATACAGATCCTTTATTCAAGCAAGTTGAAGCAGCACAGGCAGCAGCTCATCAATTGCTCAGAGAGGAGGAGCAGCAGCATGCCACATGTGCCATACAGCAGGAGATCCAGAGTCTATCACAAAGGCTGGCCATGGATGCCACAGAATCACCACAATGTCCAAAGGTGATCAGAGTGAGTCACTACTTGCAAAATATGGTATCCACAGATGATGTAGAGGCCTACCTGATGGCATTTGAGCGAACCGCTGAGCGAGAAGGTTGGCCTGCAGTGGAATGGGCAAGTCTGCTAGCACCATTTCTTACTGGTGAATCCCAGAAAGCATACTATGATCTGGAACCAGCTGAAGCCATTGACTACAAGAAGCTGAAAGTAGAAATATTGGCATGCCTGTGGGTGACAACAGCCATCCGTGCCCATAGATTTAATTTGTGGACTTACAGCCTGGATAGAGCGGTTCGTTCACAGATGTTTGACTTGAAACACCTTGCCAGAAAATGGTTGCAGCCAGAGATCAACTCACCCAGCCGCATTGTGGAGAAACTGGTGATGGAAAGATTCCTGAGAGGCTTACCTATTGGACTTCATCGGTGGGTCAGTCAGAGCAATCCCCAAACAGCAGACCAATTGGTTGAATTGGTTGAACGGTATATAGCAGCGGGAGAACTGCTTCAACCTCCTGGCCAAGAGAGACCCAAGAATCAGAAAACCTACAGCCCCAGTAAATCTGGTAAGACTGTTCCAGGGAAAAGGGGGTCTTTTCGTGAGAAAACAGGGTTATATTACCCAAGAGACAATGTTAAAAGAGAAAAAGACTTTGGGAGGTGGGAAGAGCCTACAAATTAATCAAAAAGCACTAATTATGGTATAAAATGCTTTAAATGCAGAAACTTTGGGCATATTGCAAAAGACTGTCCTGAAAATGTTTAACCAATGGAGTGTAATTTTGGTAATAATTGGGAAGGAATTGCACTTTATTCACAGGTTGCATGGTTATTTGAATAGTCACCCTGAGTGTACCGTGAATGTGGAGGGAAAAATATACAGGCATTGCTAGATTCAGGGAGTATGGTTACCCTTCTAGACCAATCCTTATTACAGGATACTCATATTGTTAATGCTGAAAAAGTTGATATTGCTTGTGTGCACGGGGATATACATAACTACCCTACTGCAGATATACTTGTTAAGACCCAGTGTGGTACTGTAAACTGCAGAATGGGGCTGGTACTAAAACTGGCACATGAGATGATTATTGGAAGGGAATTTCCCCATTTTCTAGACCTATGGGCCTGTTTTGAAAACCCATCAGGTGAACAGAATAATGAATTTATATGATGATGGGCCTAACAATTTGCAGCACTCCCCTATATAAAAAAAAATTAGTTGGTGAAAACAATCTAATGTGGGACCTTCTAGAAGCTCTGAACCAGAAATAGAGTTCATTGATTTAGAGGTTAGGCCTGGTAACTTCAGAAGTGCACAGTGGCCTGACTCAACATTATTGGTAACCAGAAATAATATTTCTATAAGGAATGGATCCCCTGTCAATCCAGGGAATGGTCTTACTTACCCTTATTTTGAAGTGGATAATGATCTGTTGTACAGAGTTGAGAAAAAAGAGTCCCTTATTACAAAGCAGCTGTTAGTACCACAAGCCTATTGGCGCACTGTGTTGCACCTTGCACATAGCCATGTTTTGGGTGGCCACCTAGGGGTTGACAAAACAAGAGAGTGAATTTTGAGGAGATTTTATTGGCCTGGAGTAATCACAGCTAGCAAAAACTACTGTTCGTCATGCCCTGAATGTCAGGTCACTGCACCGTTTACGGCTTACCGTAGCCCTTTAGTACCCCTGCCTGTTATTGAAGTGCCTTTTGAACGTATTGCTATGGATTTTGTAAGTCCTCTGGTAAAATCCACTAGGGGGCATCAGTATATATTAGTAGTACTAGAATATGCTACCCATTACCCTGAGGCAATACCTATGCGTACAACCTCAGCAAAGTCCATTGCTAAAGAGTTAATGATGATGTTTAGCCGGGTAGGGATTCCCAAGGACATCCTATCAGATCAGGGTACTCCATTCATGTCCAAGGTTACAAAGGAACTCTGCAAGCTCCTTCACATTAAACACCTCAAAACCTCTGTTTATCACCCACAAACCGATTTTTGGTTGAGCGATTTAATACAACTTTTAAAGCTATGCTGCGCAAAGTAACTGATAAAGATGGGAAAAACTAGGACTTTTTATTGCCCTATTTAATGTTTGCCATTAGAGAAGTACCCCAAGCTTCTACTGGTTTCTCACATTTTGAATTTTTATATGGCAGACACCCCAGGGGATTACTTGACATAGCACAGGAAACTAGGGAACAAGATGCTAACCCCCATTGCAGTGTGATAGAACACATAATTCAGATGCAGGAACATATTGAAGCCATTATGCCAATAGTCAGAGAACACATGCAAAAGGCTCAACAAAATCAGCAGAATAGCTATAATAAGAATGCTAAAATTCGAGTATTTCAACCAGGAGACAGAGTATTAGTCCTGGTTCCCACAGTAGAGAACAAATTCCTGGCAACTTGGCATGGGCCATATGAGATTTTTGAAAGAGTGGGGGAGGTAAATTATAAAGTAAGGCAACCAGGTAGAAGAAAGAAAGTGCAATTATACCATGTCAATTTGCTAAAACCATGGAAAGAAAGTGAAGTTCTTGTTACTACAGAGACTTCAACCTTCCCTGATAAGTGTAATATTGACCCCGATGTCAATATCTCAGACACCCTGTCAATACACCAGACAAGGGAAGTTAAGGAGTTCATTAGATTAAATAAAGAGGTATTATCTCCAGTCCCAGGAAGGACTGGTGTGATTAAACATGACATTTTGACAGAACCAGGAAAAAGGGTCAATCTCAAACCATACAGAATACCCGAGGCTCGCAGAGAAGCTATCAGAGCAGAGGTTAAGAAAATGTTAGATCTTGGAGTCATTGAGGAATTACAAAGTGACTGGTACCAAAACCTGATAATACAGTACGATTTTGTAATGATTATCACAAACCGAATGCTATTTCTAAGTTTGATGCATACCCCATGCCTAGAGTTGATGAGCTAGTGGAACGACTTGGGAGAGCTCGGTACCTCACTACATTAGATTTAAACAAAGGTTATTGGCAAGTACCACTCACAGAGCGAGCAAAAGAAAAGACAGCAATTTCTACTCCTGATGGCCTATTTCAGTACAGAGTTTTGCCTTTCGGCTTGCATGGTGCCCCTGCCACATTCCAAAGAATGATGGACAGAATACTAAAGCCGCATATGTGCTATGCAGCTGCATACTTGGATGATGTTGTAGTACACAGTGAGGATTGGGAATCTCACCTTCCAAAAGTACAGGCTGTCCTTAACTCAATACAAAATGCTGGCCTAACCGCTAACCCCAGTAAGTCTATGATTGGCCTAGAGGAAGCAAAATATTTGTGCTACTCTATTGGTAGGGAACTAGTTAAACCCCAAGTTGCTAAAATTGAAGCCATACGAAACTGGCCAAGACTACTGACTAAGAAACAGGTGAGAAAATGTCTTGTTCTTATTGGATATTACAGGAGATTTATATCCAATTCTGCTATCATTGGAAGCCCATTAACTGATCTTACTAAAACTAATGCTCCAGTAGTGGTAAAATGGTCCCCAGAGACTGAACAAGCATTCAGAAAGCTTTAAAAAGCCATTTGTGCCCAACCGGTGTTGGTAACACCTGATTTTTCTAAAGAATTTATTTTACAAACAGATGCATCTGATGTAGGGCTCGGTGCCGTTCTCTCTCAGGAAATTCAGGGTGAGGAGCACCCTATATTATATTTAAGCAGGAAGTTTAGACCCCAAGAAAGAAACTTTTCCATTGTTGAGAAGGAGTGTCTGGCTATAAAGTGGGCAGTAGACACACTTAAATACTATCTCTTGGGATGAAAATTCAGACTAGTGACAGACCATGAACCCCTTACTTGGATGAGCCAAAACAGGGAGAAAATAGTAGAGTAACCTGCTGGTTATTTAGATTGCAACCCTATAATTTTTCCATAGAGCATAGGGCTGGGTGTAAAAAGGGAAATGCCTAGGGTCTTTCGCGAATGCACTTGCTAATGTCCATGTCTAAGCTGGGGGGGAGGATGTGTGACCGAAAGCAAGGAAATGTGCTGGAGCGAATCTATATACCTCCCCAGATTTTGCAAGGTTCCTACTTTGTGTAATAAGCCCCAGGGAAATGTGTTGTGTTAAAATGAATATTGAACTTTAAATATGTGTATATTTGGGCCCTGGGGTGGAGCACTTGGAGAGTAGGGTGGGCCAGTGCTCCACTCCACATTTTGGAAGTTGCTTGGAACCTACATATGAGAAGTCCAGTTCCAGAGTTTCAATCCTAATTTACCTCACCTTAAAGGATCTTGGGATTCCTCTGTAGACAGGGACGCTGCACGGTAACTATCTCTATCCCTCCTCTATAAATCCATGACTTAACCGGTGTCTCCAGGATGCTGGTCCTCGCATTAGGACGCTATCCCACATCTACCACCAATGTAACGCAGCTTCCTGCACCCCGGTTGGGTACCTCCGCTGACGGATGCTCCCAGTGCTTACCGAGGGCTTCAAGCACTTCTCCAGACACCATATGTACTGCAGATCCCACAAACCACCGCAACTTGGTTGTGGTCTCGCCATCTCCTCCCCACCCTGGACCTACGACAAGGCTCCAGGTTCCAGTGAGTGAACCTCTCTTCCTTCAGAGAGCGTAGCAGGAGCAGCTCTTACAAGAGCTAGTAATTATCCAAAGGAGTATGATGATCATAGCAATCCCTTGTAGTGATATAGCAATTCCCCCCAATAAGAGACAAGACTCTAGATTGAGGGTGAAGTAGAACTGAAGGTTTAATGGTACAGGTTGGCTTTACATACAATTCCTCAGGCCAGAGGCACACCCCCTGGACCTGATGGAGCACCGCATTACAAACTGTACAGACCAATGTAACAATGAACAACACTCCCAAATTAAACAATGTAAACAAGTAAACAATCCCTCCCCTTTTGCCACACCATTTAATGCATATGGTGTTATATATTATGGTTATTTATTCAATATGTTATTGTTATTTATTGTTTTTAACGTATTAATTCTCCTATAGCCTGTTATTAAGAGTTACAGAAGGTGCGTGAAGGTTTCAATGACTGTCTTTGGTCAGATTAATCTTTAGATGGACACTATAACCACCAAGAACAGTCAATCTCACTGAAGTGGTTTAGGTACAGCGTCCGAGTCCCAACCAGTCATGCTGTGCAAATCATTGCATGTTAGAAAGTCTCTAACAATGATATATGCAGTCCCCCGTCAACTTCAACTTTGAACAATTCCCCAAGCAAACATACAGGATAATGCTAGTATAAATAAACAGTTAACAGTTTCCACATCTGCCAAGCAACATCATTGAACCATTCCGGCTATTCAGCAAATTATCTAGCCTACCAATACATGGAGCTAAGGGTGCACTTAATGTCTTAATAAACCTTACATGATGTATGGTAAACTAAATGTAAATATCGCCCCCCTATGAACAATGGCCATAAAACTAAAAAATAAATAAAAATGTACTAAAAAAGCCCAACTAAGGAGATAATAGTCGATGGTCACCATAGTAAACATAGACTTGAAATGCCCGTATAAGGGGGCCAATCCACCAAGCTGTGAGTTGTGATTCTCAATGACCCAGTATAGGATACCTGAAGTATATGGTATAGGGTTCAATGGCCACAAAATTTTTAATCAAATTATACTGAGCCAAAGTACACCCATATTTCAAAGTAAGATTCAAAGTACCCCATTATGGCAATATATAAAAGGCCAGGTAGATGCAAGTACAACTAATGTATTACATTACATCTATCATATAGCTGAACAGGACAGTCCCTATGTATATATAATTAGGATCCTAAGAATCATAAAGAGGCAGTGCCATCAAAGACCTCATACATGGTCAAGAGGCCTAAGGTGCAAAAAAATGATAATAGAGTAGATAATACACATAATTATACAAAGTTCCAGATCAATAATACAGCGGAAAACAAATTCCGAGGATCTAGGGAAGCTAAATGTACACATAGATATTAACCAAAGTAATAATAAATCGGTGCATGGTGCCCATATATACAGTGCCAGTCCTCAAAAGAAGGCATCTAATCCGAGATGAATGAGGTGTACGAGAAGCCTTCATTAAGGCCCAATGGTGACAGGGTTTTTAATTTATAAATCCAGAAGCTCTCTTTTATAGGAGCTTCCTGTCCAAATCACCCTTCCTTAGCCCCAGAGTAACTGTCTCTATGCCACTGAAATACAGTCCAGATGAGAAACCCCCATGGTAGAGTTTTAGGTGCTGGAAATGGGGGTGTCAACATGGCAAGATGGATAAATAGAGTTTACATGCTCCAGGATCCTCAGTTTAAAAGCATGGGGTGTCTTACCCAAATATTGTTTTTGACAGCTGCACTTGAGAAGGTAAGTCAATCCCCTCGTTTGGCAGTTGAAAAAGGAGTGGGTTATGAAGTTCTCTGTCTGCATAGAGTTGGAAAGGCAGTACAGACGAGGCAGACAATGTAACAGAGCAGCAGGAAATGCTAGCAGAATGCTTGGTTGTATAGGGAGAGCTATTAGCAGTAGAAAAAGGGAAGTGCTCTTGCCATTGTACAGAACACTGGTGAGACCTCACTTGGAATATTGTACACAGTACTGGAGACCGTATCTTCAGAAGGATATTGATACCTTAGAGAGGGTTCAGAGAAGGGCTACTAAACTGGTTCATGGATTGTGGGATAAAACTAACCAGGAAAGGTTAAAGGATCTTAACATGTATAGCTTGGAGGAAAGACGAGACAAGGGGGGATATGATAGAAACATTTAAATACATAAAGGGAATCAACACAGTAAAAGTGGAAAGTATATGTTAAAGAAAAAACTACCACAATAAGAGCACATTGTTTTAAATTAGAGGGGCAAAGGTTTAAAAATAATATCAGGAAGTATTACTTTACTGAGAGGGTAGTGGATGCATGGGATAGCCTTCCAGCTGAAGTGGTAGAGGTTAACACAGTAAAGGAGTTTAAGCATGCGTGGGATAGACATAAGGCTATCCTAACTATAAGATAAGGCCAGGGACTAATGAAAGTATTTAGAAAATTGGGCAGACTGGATAGGCTAAATTGTTTTTATCTGCCATCACATTCTATGTTTCTAAAACCTACATAGAAATCAGAGGTCACACATGATTCCAGTATAAAGAACAAAAAAAACCCAGATGAAAAAAATGCTTCCCACTTTTTTTGGTTCGTCACAAAACTTTACATAAAAGTGCTTAAGTCAAAGAATCATAATGATTGTTTATGATTAAGTTTGGGATGACTGTTGTTAAGCTACGCTTTCATGTTTCTCTGGCATAGAAAAATGGTTTATCTGGGATTATTTTGTTTTTTACGTTAGAATCTTCCGTGGAGCCTTTGATTTCTGTATATGTTTAAATTAATTTTGAAAGCAGCAGTGCTCCGGAGCAGCAACATGGAATTTGGGTGAGTACTTCTTAACGGCAACTTGAACCTCATATAAAGCAGATGAAAGTGTTTGATTTACTCATTTATACATGATATTAAAATATCCGTTATGCCCCTACCTGCCAACACACACTTTGGAGCATATCTACTACACAGTGAGAACTGCACTCTGTAACTATAAACTAAGACTTAGAGCACTCTGGATCTTTCACGTACAGGCTGGGCAGCAATAGCTGATTCATTTACAGTAAATATGAGCAGCTGCTGAGTGCTCCCTGAATTGTAAATATGCCCTCGGGCATCTCATGGCAGGATTGGCCATCAGGGGGTTTCACACATAGTATAATGGTAACTGATATTTAGTTGAACCCCAAAGGCAATTTATAAAAATTCAAGAAAAAAATGTTTTTAACTTTTATTTATTTTTAATTTTAAAGTTTTTATTTTTTTTAGAGTGCAGAACATATTACAATTGTCATGTAGCATAACAAATGTTTGGTATGTCGGGGTAAATCAGAAAAAAAGGGGGTAAAATTAACATTGTTGTGCACAGTACATGAGGTTTAATCAGTAGAACATTTCAGCAGCATAAAATAGACATTCACCTTATGCAGCACAAAACACAACACAAAATACAACCCTGAATATAGCATGAAATGCATCCAGCTTCAGGTCTCTGGTCCTCTGTTTGCTCCGTCAGTCCGTCTGAATACACCCAAACATATTATTAACAGGGAACACTGAAGAAGCCACACACAGAGAGTCCAGACACAGGTCATTTCAGGAAGCAAAGGTCTTTATTTTCACTTATCGATCGGGTCTCAGCTGACCTCATGTTCAAAAGATCTGAGCACTGAGCACTTGGAGTAGAGGCTTTTTATAAGATATGCATCCCCCATCTGTACCCTTACACCAATCAGCAAACAGGATACACAGGGTTACCTTGTATGGACATGCAACATGGCCCTTGAGGAGAATGGAATGTGGTTTCAGTTCTTGCACATGCTCAGTACATTGATGACAGTATCTTAGCTACATGTAACTAACTAACTAACTAACAGATATCTGTACTTGTATATGCCACATTGGGATTTTAGGCCTACCAAATTTTGCGCCTAGCTGAAATCCCATCACAATATTGCCAGTTATGTGTGTGTGTGTGTCCTACAAAATCCCACAGAGTTTTTTCCTCCCTAGGGGAGTTATGTAGTGGTTATATTTCACTATTGTTATATCATGTATACTGTCTCCTCCTTTCTGGTAATGCTAGGTTGTAATTTTGCCTGTTGTGTGTCATGTATTAACAGTGTGGGTAACATTTTAGCTTTGCAGTGGGCTTTCGGTACAATCTATAAGACCCCTATTAGGAATCTAGTAAATGCCCTGATCTCCTTGTATATGCTCTTGTTATCAAAAAGGCATAGGCTCCCGGAGGGTGTCGTAATACGTTGGGTGGGTTAAGGGAGCTCTGGGTGTTGGGGGACAAGGGATGCGGTATGTGTCAGCAACTTTTTTTTTTTAAGGATTGTGTTTGAGCAAAACTTATCCATGGTGCCCACTCTTCGTCAAAAAACTTTGCGTTTGTCTGCCAGCTCTATGGACATTTTTTCATAAAGGTAACATTGGTAAATTTTTGTTTTGAGTTTTGATTTGTGGGGCAGATATCTTACTTCCAGTGTAGGTTTCTAGCTGATAATGTGATTATGGAAAACATCTGTCTGGTGAGGCCTGTAGGGAGTAGAAGCACCATTGTGGTTTTGTTTGTATTTTATATTACATACTACACTGTTGTGGTTTTGATTATTTAAGGTATATAGAATGAAATTATTTAAGGTATGTAGAATGAGTTTGGGGGATATTCCCAAGGTTCAATGTTGTGACTGTACCCCCTACTCATGATCATAAGTTGGAGTACTGTGCATCCCACCATAGGTGGGTTATTGTGCCTTCGGCAGTGCCGCATCTCAAGCCGGTTGCCGATACCATCTGTATATTAACTTTTTGTGTGCTTCTTCTGAGTAACAATTTGTATGGCCCCTCAATGCATTTAGTGCCATCTGTCGCTCTCCTTCAGAGGTAGCATTGGGCAATTCCGTTCGTCATTGCAACATATTGCTATGGGGTTTTCCATGTGTGTTGTGTAGTAGTGCTGCATAGCATAGGGAAAGTCTTTGGGTTGGTTAGATGAATTCTTGCATCTAGTCAGGATGTTTTGGTATGTCTTATTATCTGGTGTTGTTGTTCTTGAGTGAATGCATATGTCAATAAAATATTTTTCATCTGTAGGTAGTGAAAGATTGAAGAGTTTGGTATGGATATTTGCTTTGTAGTTTTGAGAAAGATAATATTCGTTCCTGATCATAGAAGTCCCCCAGCGACATAATCCCGGCATCTAGCCATGGTTTGGCTGATATTCATGGGGACAAGTGCTGCATCGCTGTAATAGGTGTGTTGGGGTGATATTTCCTATGTGCTACTTTTTTCTTTTGGAGCTGATCCCAAAGTTAGGAGAGTGGTGGGGAAGAAGTCTTGGGGCATTTCCTTATGGATGGAGGCATCCAGAGGGTTTCTAATATTTTAGATGTCTTTCCACATTTGTCTACCCATTAATGATTAGAGTGAGTCTTTGGGAGACTGTAGCTTAATAGCTGGGGTGTTTTTGTATTAGGGACATAGCTATTCCTGGTCTGCAAGAGTCACAGAGGAAGGTGGAGAGCAGTGACTGAAGTGTTTTGCATATCTTTTTTTTTTTTTGCTTTTAGATAAATCTTTGACAATCAATTAACAATTTTTGCAAGATGTTTTCCAGATATTGCTGTAAGACTTGTAACATATAAGTATAGACTGTTGTTCTTTGGCGTTTGATCTTCTCCTGATCATTAGTTTTTGAATTTTCAAAATAAATAGACAGTTAATTTGCTGATACAATTACATTCTTTAGGTAAAAACAGGTATTTCCATGCAACATGAGCCTTTTATATTCTTATTTGTGTTCTACATACTCATTTATCACTGGTATCACTGTACTAGAAGATGGTTTATCTATGGTGCTTCCTTTGGCAAGCTAGGATTGTAGCTTTCGGTATTAAGTTAGGTATTTCTACCGTATGTGTGAGGTAAAGTTAGCATTCTTGTCAGATTCACTGATTGTATCATAGTGTATGGTGCTTTTCCCCTGTTTTTACATATATTTCCAAAACCATTTTAATCTTGTATAGTCATTCTCTTGCTCCCTCTCTTTAGATATCTAAGAGTGTACTAATTCCTGCAGTGAGTTTCTTCCATTTGCTTCATCTGTTCCATCCTGTTTATCCATTCCCTTAGAGAAGGGGTTTGCTTTTTTCCATTTTTGTGGTATCAGTTGATTTGTAGCATTAAAGAGATGGGACACCACCCGACGATAGAAGCCACACTAAAAATGTGGTTGGCTGGGCGTACCAAACTGACTGTCTCTCACTTCCTCTCCCCACTCTACCCGATCACATGCAACCCCCTATTTAAGCCGGGACTCCCGGGTAGAATACTACACCTCACGCACTTACAAATCAAATCCAATTACGAGATGTGATTCAAGGCAATACACTGATACCCCTACACAAACTTATCTCACCTCTAAAACCTACTGGAACACATTATATTCAATATGCCCAATTATCACACTTTACCCAGACCATGAAACTGCTACCACTTGGGTCACGAGAGCTTTTGGAATTTGAGAAACTATGCTCTACACACCCACTTCAGAAAAAACTGCTTTCAATAATGTACAAACTATTAACTGAGCCAGGAACACAAAGCCTACCCCCATACACTAAGAAATGGGCAGACGAGCTACAGATTGTTCTAACACCCCTACAATGGTGACATATTTAAAAGAACACACAAAACATCCATATGCACAGCCCTCTCACATATGGTGGGATTGCCCACAAATACGCATATTCTGGCAATGAATACTCACACTGACTAAACTGATCACAGGAGTAAGTGTACTACTTTCCCCAGAATAAGCTCTATTTCTCCTACCTATCCCAGATATAAAGAAACACACAGCATTAGCCAGCGGTAGCCAGCATTAGGGACCAGTCAACTCTGTTGAACGCCTTTTCGGCGTCGACTGCAAGTAGGATACTAGGGCATTCTGTAGTTTTCGCCCAGTGCATTAAGTTGATAATTTTAGTGGTGCTATTTTTTGCTTCTCGACCCGGAACAAACCCAGATTGGTCTGGGTGTATGAGTTCCGGGAGGAGAGGCTTCAGTCTCATGGCCAAGATTTTTGTGAAGATTTTGAGGTCTATGTTAATTAATGATATGGGCCTATAGTTACCACAATTTGTCAGGTCTTTTCCCTCTTTTGTTAACAGAGCAATCATCACTTCCAGAGCGGTTTTTGGTATGGCCGTACTTAGATTTCGAGTGTTGAAGGCATCGAGGAATGACTTTGTGAGGGTGTGTGACATGATTTTATAATATTTGCTCGTAAAGCCATCTAGGCCTGGTCTTTTCCCCATGGGCAGCTGTTTTGTTATGAGGCTGAATTCTTCTGCTGAGAGTGGACTATCAAGGAATGTTTTTTGCATTTTGTGGTATGGTGTGTTTTAGTCTCGGTTGGAGAAATGTTTTTAGGTCTGCGGGATTTGGTGGGTTATCTCTCAGGTTATAGAGTTCTAGGTAGTATTTTGTGATGGCCTTCATGATGTCTGGCATCATTTTTGTGTGAGTCCCATCCTGCAGTTTAATGGTCGACACAAAGGTCATCTGTTTGTGGTGTTTTAGTCCAAACAGCCCCTGGGTGTAATATGTGCATTTCATGAAGTGTAGCTTCCTCTTAGTATTAAGATGCAGAGTGGTAGTGAGTTCCGTGCGTTTCGCCAGTAAGGTCTTATGTGTTGCTAGCGATTTATCTTTAGCGTGGAGCTCCCCTAGCTGTTTTATGTCTTCAGTCAGGGTCTGGACCCTCTGCTCTCTCTGTCATTTTTGGCCCGCTGCTAATTGTATTATTTCCCCTCTCACTACACACTTATGTGCTTACCATACATAGATGGGGATGTATCTGGGTGGGTGTTGTCAGCGAAGTATTGCCGTAGTGTGTCTTTCAGCCTGGTAACTGTATCTGGGTTGTTGAGCAGAAGATCGTTCAATCTCCATTGAGGAGATATTTGGGGGAGTGATGGGAGCTTCAGTTTCAATATCAGTGGGGTATGGTCCAACCATGAGATCAGGCCATAGGAGGCACTCTTGAGAAGGGACAGATGTCTGTGTTGTAGAAAGATCATATCTATCCTGGTGTAGCTACCCGTTGGTGGGGAGAAGGAGTAATCCTTCCTAGTCAGGTGTAGTGTCCTCCAGCTATCATTTGTGTAGGATTGTGTTGAATTCTAGTCTAGCTGAGGTGAGGTAATCACCATGTGTAGAAGAAGTGTCTAGGGCGCCATCTAAGGTTACGTTCATGTCTCCCCCTAGAATAAGCAGTCCTTCCTGGAATTTTGCTAGTTTCTGCAGGATTTTCCTTTGTGACTGACATTGTTTCTTATTCAGAAGATAGAGATTTTCAAACGTTATTTTCATATTCCCTATTTTCCCTTTAACAAACAGGAACCTTCCCGCATCTTCCAATAGCTTCTCTGCAAGCTGAAAGGGAACCTGGTTTGCGATCAATATCGCTACCCCTCTGAATTTTGACCCTATGAAATGGCTGAAGTAACCTATAGGGTATTTGCGATTTCTGAGGCCTGTATAAACACCACCTCCGCTTTGTGCCTATGGTAATCCATGAGGGCCAACGTCCTTTTTTCCTGGGTGTGTAATCCCTGTGCATTGTGGAAAAGTATGCGTATGTATTTCATGCTGTGAGCAATTTCAGCACCTTTTCCTTAGTAAGTTAACTGTGATATCACTACGTGCAATGCAACCTTACAATGTGTATTTTATGATTCAGGAGTACCTCTATAATGAGGGTGTGATCAGGTCTGCTGTTTTGTAGTTGCTAGAGAGGTTGAGAATCACCACAGAGCAGCCCTATTTAGCAGTGTGGGCAGCTATCCGTATAATTAACTATAACTATTCATAAGACAGCCGTCGATGAGTACTTTTATGGGCGGGTCTGTACACAGGGGCTGAGAGAGAATCACATTCTCTGTAGCTAAAAATGGACCCCGCGTGTTTGGGCTCTGTCTTAAGTTAGACAGGTGCTCTCAACTTTGGCGATTTAACAAATATTTGTCAGCTCGAGTGTGGTCCAAGTCAATATCCCTGCATATATACAGTAACAACATATTCATACAACCTGTGCCTTGTTGGGCTCCCTTCATAATCATGGTATAGACAGGAGTAGACAAAGTCTCAGGTGCATTGAAACCCAACTGTTAGGCATAGAGTTCGGTTGAGAGGATGGTTTTCTGTATCCATGTTGCCGTTCTGTTGTCTGTGGTACAGCTCTGGACCTGTCACCGTCTCCTCTGCCCATTTCTGGTTACTGAGAGTTCCGCCGGCTCTCACGAGCTTCGTGTTGTATATTGTGAGGATATTTATGGGATGATAATATTAAACAGTTGAGAATTGCCCACTATTTCAATTCTCTTAGATCTTAGAGATCGTTTATCAAATAAGTGAAAAGTATTCCATACAATTAAATCACAATTTGTTATAAAAATAGATTTATTTATTGTGACATATTAAATAACAATATTATTAGGCAGCATGCATGATAATAATCAGTGAATATTTAGTATAACATAAATATGCAATACAATGGAATGGCTATACACGTTTCAATGGCTAACAGAATCTTCTGTCACTTGATAAGATTTATGAGAGTACTTTACAGGCAAAAGTAAAGCTTTTCACAGCGAAAAGCCATAAAACCTTGGCTAACAGTTAAATCAACTGAGTAACCCTTTCAATGCTGGCTAGATCCTCCTAGGCATATAGTATCCTATTCTTCTGTGATTTTCAATTAAAATAACATTTAAACCAGCTCATTAGTCATTTCCTGGAACCATCCAATAAGAATAACCTACCAGATTTTTACAAAAGCCGAATTTTAATTTGCCTAAAAAGATATCTTATCTTATATTAGAGCAAATCAATACACCTGGATAAAAACAACGGTATACTAACACATTAATATATAATTATTCTTAATTCCACCTGCAGAATGGAATGTTTATAACTATATATTCTTTAGTTAACTAAGATTTCTAAATATGGAAATCTGACCGTGATTTATCAAGTCATATATCATGCTATTAGTAAATTTTTATTAATTTAAATTAATTAAATAAAACCAGCATAATTACCAGTTATGTAGATATTCTCATCAGATGAATAGGTAGTCCCAGAAACTTGATTGGTTGTATGGAGGTGCGTGAGTGATAGAGAAAAGTGGTGTTGGTTAGAAAGTATCAGTAAATTTTAAGTGTCAAGGAGTTTAAAAGAGTTGAGTGTTAGTCCCAGAGATTGTTTCTTGAGTCTCTCTCTCTGCATGTCCGAATTGGAATCCCCAAACTTCAACTCATCTCTCTCTGCCAACTACCACTCTCTTCCTTTTGTCCTAACTTTTAAAGGGCCAGACTCTCTGTACGTCAGTAGTTGATAAGCCAATAGAAAGCCGTAGATGTGTTCAATCTATGGATCGCAATTTAGGTATTTGATCCATAGAGGGCAGTCTTGCCTAACTAATCCTTCTTATCCAGGAAAGAGTTAACTTTTTTTGACGTCATTTGGCTTATCAAATCTTAGATTTGCTGTCAGTTCAAAGCGTTTGTCTCAGTCTTTGTGGCAACTACTTTGATCGTAATTTGTAAAATTGACAGTTCTAAACTCAATTTCACCCCTTACTTACAATGGAACCTTGTAAAATTTAGAAAGTAAAATTAATTACTTAGTCTTCTCTGTCACTAGTGTCTGTGTTTATATAATGCATTCCTTTAGCCCAGGCAAGTGGCTAGTTACAGAAAGTAAGAAGAAACTATGTGTCTTTGAATTTCTGAAGATAGCAAAATGGAGTCTGCTCTGTTCTGAGTGACTCTGGCAATATACACTTTTAATTTCTTTCTTAGCACAAACTGTCTGCTGATATAAATATCCTGACAATATGTGAGTTGTAAGTCCCGTTACCAGATGTGATGAGTAGATTAAAGTAAAGTAAATTATCGTAAAATGTGCAGCCTGCATCTCCAAGGACATGTGCAATATGGATAGGTAAAACTTTGAGCCTTTACAGTGGCTTGAAGCTGTTGGATGTGGAAGTGTAGAATGTCCTTGTCTTCTTCCAGGGTTTGAACCCTGTCACCAACATGCTGGGTGTCGGTGGCTATTGCCTTCATTTTTGCTTGGATTGAAACTTCCAACTTGTTGATCATTGAGGCCAAATCACTCTTGGACGGTAAATTATTGAGGAGATATTTGGGAGGGATTCGTCAGAGTCCACAGGAAAGATTGGGTGTCGGTTCAGGTGCCATATCGGGGCCTAGTGACTGTTATGGTGGTGTCACGGTAGTTTACCCCAACACACAAGATTAAGTTGACAATATAAAACTGATATGTCTTACCGGACTTTAGAATGGCCGGACTTGACATAGAACAGAGAATAGACAGAGTCAGGAACAAGCCGAGGTCAAGGGGACAAAGAAACAGCGAAAACAAGAGTTAGCCAAGGTCTGGTACACAGGAATCAGTAAGCTGACAAACAAGACAAACAGGGATAAAGAGAAAAACAGAGTCAAAAACAAAGCCAAGGTCAAGCACGAAAAATCACAACTGAACACAACAAGTGCTAAAGGGAACTGAAACAGAAACCACAATAGGGCAGGGAGTTAAGGGAGAGGTAAGTATAAATACCCTAGAATTTAATTTGATTGGCCCCTGTCATATCCACGCCGCCAAAATGTCAGTGTATGGGGAAGGTGGGATGACAGGGGTCAATGGGAGACCGTTTTACTTTTCGGCTCCCACTGTCCCTTTAAGAGCGTGCCCGTGCTCTTAGACCTAGGCGGAACACATGACCGCATCTCGCGGTCAGTGCCCGTGTAGGACCGTCTGCGGCGGGAATAGAGGACCCCGGCTGGACCCTGGACAAGGTAAGTACCGCAACAGGTGGTCCGCATTGTCATGGAATTTTTTTTGTCGTGGTTCTGTTGGATTTGTTGATAGTGGTTTCTTTAGTGTGGATTGTTCCCTTGACTTTGCATTTGACGCTTCTTGGGAGAGAATAATCTCACATCTTTTCTTCTGCGGCGTGATTCCACGTTGGCGTGCGTTTTTGGACCATTGTCATGGTTTGGGAGTGGTGAATTCCAGTCCACTATTTCTGTGGTCAGTAGGTCCAGTGCTCTCAAGAATGGTTGTACATCCACATGTGAGGTTATGGAGGCAGTGTTGCCTTTGTGCATCACCACCAGTGGGAAGGGGTATCCCCATCGATATCTTATATTTCTTTGGCGCAGAAGTTCTGTGATCGGCTTAAGGGTTCACCTAGCCTGTAGAGTATACCATGATAGGTCTGGGTACACTTGTACAGGTGTGCCGTGAAACAGAATGGACTGGGTAGTTTCCCTTAGACTTCGCAGGATGCTGTCCTTAATTGTGAAATAATGTAATTTGCAGATAATGTCCCTGGGAATTTCAGGTGTCACACCTCTCAGTCGCAGTGAGCGGTGTGCCCTGTCCAGAATGATCTGGTTTTCTCAATTTTTCCCCAATATTCGGTTAAACAGTTATCATGGGGATAATTTCTTCACCCTGGGATTCAGGGAGACCCCTTACCCTCAGATTATTCCTGCGGCTGCAATTGTCTAGGTCGTCTAAGTGCCTTTGAAATGCTGCCATGGTTTGGGCATGGAGAGGTTGGTGACTTGGGCCTGCGTAATGTCTCGTTCCTCCTCTAGGTCCATGACCTGCTGTTGTACCTGCTGTAATTCGGCTTCCAGCATCTCCACCTTAGATTGAAAGGCAGCTTCAAGCTTACCCAGCATGTTGGCGAGAACCGCCATCGAGGGTAAGTTTCTCATCAGCTCCATGATGTCTGCCTCTCTGTTTGTATCTTGTGATCTGCACAAGAGGTCAGACGGTGATGGGCTAGATAGTGCGTTGTCAGGTTCCCTTTCTGCCGCCATTTTAGCTTCCGCGGCCCCAGCCTCACGATCGTTGGATTTTCGACAAAAATGAGTGAGAGATCTCAATTTCATGGCAGGGGTCTTCCCTGTTTTGTCATGAGTCCCACCTTGCTTTTTGGGGTTCCCCATGTTGCCGTTTAGCCTCTGATGAAAGCGGATTTCACAGTCGAGTTGAGAGGAGCTGAATCAGTGTACTTCCATTCAGCTCCGTGGTTGGCCATGCTCCCTCCTGTTTTGCATATCTTTGTGTGAGTCTGGATTGCTAACATGCAAAAGACATAAAGTATTTCTGGTAAAATCATAATTCTTATAGTGTTAATCCGCCCTAACCATGAGAGCTTTAATGGTTTCCACTTCTGGAGATCTGTCTTACATGTTTGTATCAATGTATTGTAGTTTTGTTTAATTACGCCTTGTATTGTGGGTGTAATACGTATTCCAAGGTATGTGATAGCGGTTTATTTCTAGTCAAAGTTATATTATTGGTGTAGATTCTGCACCGCAATCTGATTAGTAGTGCCTGTGTTTTGTGAGAGGCAATCTGATTAGTAGTGTCTGTGCTTTGGTTTGGTTTAATTTATAGAATTAGACAGCTCCATAATCTGATTGAAAACTCCCCCACGAGGCATTGCCTCCGCTCAGGAGGACGATCAGGGCCTAGTCCTAAAATCCTAACAATCACATAGAGGCTGGCGGCCTCCGCTCTCTCCCAGAATTTAACACATAGTGCTGGTTTACACCACAAGCACACAATTTTATTAGTCCCACAAATATACCCACAGAGGCGAGATTACTCTTTTTACTCAGTGGTCAAACATACATACTCTCGACTGGACATGCTATTCATGCCACACAGACATCTACATCTTATTCAATCATGTGAATATGGCCCAATCACCTGGTCAGATCATGCCCCATGTCTTTAGTTATTCAAATCCCAACCCTGACACCCAGCAGTTTTCAATGGAAACTTAATGACACCCTGCTGAACGACCCAATCACAGTCAAAACACTTGCAACTACATTTAAACACTACTTTGAGAACAACACATCACCGTCCATATCCCCGACAATAACCTGGGAAGGCAACAAAACAGTAGTGAGTGGGCATATCATAGCCATAGCTTCTAAAATTAAGAAACAGAAAGAAGCTCAAATCTCAGACCTCTTGCATGACATCCGCCAAATTGAACAGACACATGAAAATAACCTCTCTCTAGACCTCTACAAACAGCTAGTTGACAAACGCACAACTCTACAGACCCTATTAAACTCCAAAATCAAAAGAATACTCACACGCACCAAATACTCCTACTACAATCAGGGAGGAAAATGCGGGCGGATGCTAGCTAAAGCCCTTCAACAGAGCAAACACCGCACATACATAACTACAATCAAACAACGAGATGGGACACGCACCCATCTGCTCCCAACCATACTTGAAGAATTCCACGCCTTTTACACAAACCTGTATAACCTTAGACAGAAGACATAGCCCGTTTCCTCTCTAACCGGATCACACAAACAATCCCCACAAACAAAAGACAATCAATAGAAGGACCCCTGATGAATGAAGAATTTGGAGAGGTAGTTAAAAACCTCCCACTAGGCAAGAGCACGGGGCCTGACGGCTTCACTGGTAAATATTACAAAACCTTCACAGACTCGCTGTGCAAACCCTTTGCCATTGCTTTTAACTCACTCATCTCAGGACATAAACTTCCAATTGAGTCCTTAGAAGCTGACATCACGCTAATTCCCAAACCCGGAAAGGACCCTGAGGAATGTGGGAGTTATCACCCAATTTCCCTAATAAACTGTGACCTAAAAATATTCACAAAGATCCTGGCCAACCGCCTCAAACCCCTACTAAGAGGACTGATACACCCGGATCAGTCAGGGTTTGTGCCGGGTAGGGAGGCTAAGAATAATACAACAAAACTCCTAAGCTTAATACACATAGCTAAGGGAGAAAGAACCCAGACCATAGATTCCGAGAAGGCTTTTGATAGAGTGGACTGGTCCCTCCTCAAGGCCACAATGCGAACTCTGGGCTTTGGTCCAAATTGGATGGACTGCTCGCAGCCATCTATTAAAACCCGGGGGCGAGAATACGAGTGAACAGCCAACTGCCATCAGACACTATACGAATAACCAACGGTACAAGACAAGGCTGTCCCCTCTCCCCGCTCCTATTCATCCTCCCCATGGAACCATTCTTACAAGGGATAAGAGACAACCCAAGCATATCTGGCCTTAAAGTAGCAGAGCAGGAATATAAGGTCTCTGCTTTCGCAGACGACCTACTGTTCACAATATCCAACCCAGAGACTTCACTACAAAACCTAGTACAAGAAATAGATGCATATAATCTAGTTTCCAACTACAAGGTAAACGTGAGTAAGAGTGAAATATTGCCACTGAACGTGTCCAACGAGACACAAATGGCGCAACGCACAACTTACCCCTTCCACTGGCCCACAGGGTCAATCAAATATTTGTGAGTCCAACTCACAACCACATTGTCACACCTGTACGTCCTCAATTACACGACCCATCTAGATAAAGTAAACATGGAAATGAAATCATGGAACAAACCACAATTCGGCTGGCTATGCAGAAGCCATATCTAAAAGATGATGATTCTCCCTAAGTTTCTGTACATAATGCAAACCTTACCTATAAAAATCCCAAAGCTCTTCTTCTCCATCTCTAGGCAACTGTTCACTAACTTTATATGGACAGGAAAACCCCCGAGACTACAATACGAGGGCCTAATAAAAAGCAAACACAGGGAGGCCTCGGCCTAGCTGATCTAGAAACATACCACAAACCCATCATCCTCACAAGAATTTAGGAATGTTCGTACACGCAAAATACAGCTTCTTTATACTGCCAATATACACCATACCCTGGCTAGGCAGAGGGACAGACCTAGAGACACATCTAGTAGCACCACACCCCACAATAAACCACACATTGAAATTATGGTCAACCACCAGGAAATACAAATATATCGCACCACACCCCTCACCACTCTACCCACTAATAGAAAACCCCTCCTTCCCCCCAGGCACTGACCCCAGAGCTTTTCAGAATTTCCCCAAACAGGCACATATACTGACTCTGGGAGATGTCCTAAACGACCAAGGGGTCATCCCTTTTGAACGGCTGCTACCCACAGAGAAACAAACGGGACTAACACAACTCAGACACTCCCAGCTAAGACACTTTATAAGGTCGGACTCGCCACTCTTACAAGAACTCTTACATAGAACTCACCCTCTGTACGAGACCCTATGCGCCCAGCACACCATTTGGAAGGGCCACATTTCCTCCTTCTACAAACAATTATGCCGACGCACCAAAGAAAACTTACCAACTTACACAACCCACTGGGAAAAAGAACTAGAGATACAAATCCAAGCCAAAGAGTGGCACAAAATATTCACCAACATCTTCCACACATCAAAAAGCAACAGCACACATGAGAGCAATAACAAACGAATAGCTAGATGGCTCTACACACCAACCCAGGTGTTACGACACTCTCAGCTTAAATGAGTGAAACCGCCATTAAGGTGATCTTCCCCCCTTTTGAGACATGGGCTCTGCTGCTGTGGACCGCCAAACTCCCGAACAAAGAATCAGCCGAACTCCTTCTCTCCTAGAATAGGCGAAATAATACATTCAAGTAGCAATGCCTCCAAACACGAGACCAAGCTCCATCTTGAGGGTAAAACAGGATTCTGATTTAATGAGGGCTACCTGCCTGGTATTTATGCAGGTCTCCCACCTGGTGGACACTCCCCTAGGGGACCAGATGGGAGACTGGACACAGAATATACAGTAGCCAATCACAGTAAATCCCTCCTCTCTATCCTAGAGATAATTGGAAAGAAATCCAATTATCTCCAGTGATAGAGGCAAACCGCCATTTTACATACTATAATAAAAACACATAAAAATCCATAATTACAAAACTACCGAATGCTTTTAGTTCGTGTAACATATCCCCAGATAGCCTGGGTCTGAGCGCACATAACTACCGAATAGCACTCAGACCCAATGCACACAGTTTAATCGCCATGGAGTCAAAGTCTTTCACATTGTTCTTTTGGTATACGATTGACTCCATGGGATGACTATCTGAGTTAAGTCCATTCATGCAATAAACCTCCCGAATGGACAGGCGTTCACATGCCCGTGGATAAAAAGGGCGGTCAGCAGCTTCAGTGGTGTTCACACCAAAAAAGTGTCAGTTTTTAGTTCCATAAGTTCTTAGTCGAACACCACTGTTCATTTGCGTGTTTAAAATGGCCGCCACCTCGTGGTCAGCATACGAACGACGACAACCCTGCATATGATTAGAATGAAGAGGTGTCTGCGGTTAACCACAACATTCTAATTGAGGCCAATAGGTTAACCAACAGCACACTTCTCTTCTGGGTGGCCGTCTGTTCGGTAGTTTTATTCGGTATATTTTGCAATAAACGAACAGGGGCATACGGGCAGGTAATTACACGAATGTAGGCTAAACAGACGAGCCAGCAAAAGGGGATTTAAACAGATGGATCTGTCACATCACATTAACAGACTCTTCCCCAACACATCGAAGACTTGTTGGAGGTGTAAAAGTACAGAAAGAACCGCAAGCCACACATGGTGGCTATGCCCGTAATACATAAATATTGGACCCAGATAACAGACATTATACACACTATCACAGGACACAGACTACCCCAAGTTGCTATTTCTGCTGTACCCCCATCCCCTACCCAAACATACACGCATATTGACCAATCACCTTCTAACGGCAGCGAATGCCGTCATTCCAACAAAATGGAAACAAACCACACCACCATCAATCAGAGCCTGGATAGAATGAGTAGACGCTGTCAGAGAAATGGAGGAACTATCGTACTCCTTCTAGCTCAAGTATGACGAGTATGTGGCCACATGGACACCATGGTTGACATTCATACAAAAGTAAGACCAAGACTAAAACATAACCCTCCCACCCCAAGTGGTCAAGACCAACCACAAAAAAACAACAAACCTAAACTCTCAGTAGGCCTTCTTGGATAATCTCTCCACAAGGGGTAAGATGACGGATTTACAATAGGATCCCCCTAACTCCAAACACTTGAATACAGATACACACACACACAAAGCACCAAAATCTCCATGAGAGGGAACAAGGAGACCTGACTCATGCCTTTTTTAGCGGGTGATTGCATACCTTGATAAACTGAACTGACCCCAAGAAATTAATGTATGAGGTAGCAACGCACAACACTGATGATGTTCTGCACTACGGCTGTGCCCACCATTGTTACTCCCAGAAATGTTGAAATGTTCTTTTCATACTAACAAAACAAATGTTGTATTTGAGTACGTCAAATAACTGCTAACACATTGTTTTCATACTGCAGAACAAATGTTGTAATTCTGAATATCATTCAATAAAACTTAAAAAAAAAAAAGAAAAAATGATTTTCTATTCATAATCAGCTCTTATCCTTGGTATTTTATCTGAATCACTTATCTACTCTTACATACCACAGGCCATCAGAACCGGCACTGGGAAGCAGGTGGCAATTTTAAATATCCCCATTTACAATGTAACATTTTGGCACACACTGTTCTATAGACCCTATTGTAATGGCATTAGCGACTAAAGTAATACAAATAAAGATAAACAAAGTAAAAAAATAAATAAATTCTAATTAGTGGGGTAATGGCTTCTTGATCCAAGGAGACATCTGACTGCTATTTTGGGGTCAATAATTAATTTTTTTCCTAGTTTGTTGCAACATTGGATGCGCTACAGACTAGGTTTTTGGCCTTTTTTTGGATCAACAGCAAAAACATATGTGAGTAAGGCTGAACTTGATGGATGCAAGTCTCTTTTTCAGCTATGTAACTATGTAACTATGTAACATCCAATTGCCCCACTTTTTGCAGGGATCTCAGATGGAACCCGGGACTGTTTAGCGAGACAAGTTTCCACCCTGTAACCTCTTCCCTTCCCGGGGTGCCAAGCCCCAAAGATCACCCCCTGTATGTAATGTGTTCTCATGTGTGTCCCTGCTCCCTGTTGGTATCTTCCAGAGCGGGAGATGGTTATCTGTATCCCAGCTCCCCCCCCCCCCCTTCCTGGGATCTGTGTATAAAAGAAGCCTGTTCTCAATAAAGAGGGGAAAAGGTTGTACCCTGGAACTGTGTGTCATCCAGTTACTGGGGGAAATGGGTTTGGGCAATTATTAATAGAGGGGAATAACCCTGGTCCCGCTACAGCTATCAGTAGTCTTGTATGGGTTACATCCTTCATATGGGTAACAGGAAAAATAACATTAAGACATTAAAGAATACCATGTGACAATTTGGGGCTACATGCCCAACTACAACCTTGTGGTGTAAATTCAGTTATGTGGTGGTTCACTTAGCTATCGGCACTGTGTGCAAGTCGTTGGAGACCCGAGCTGGAGACGGGTGACTAGATTGGTGGTTAGTCTGGCAATGCAGGCCCATCGGTGCCATCATGATTTAGAGAGCGTGGTAAGATGAGGGATAAGATTTGCAGTTTGGGAGGGTTATTTTTTTCACCGATTTGTTAGTCATGGCATTCCAGAATGTAAACCCCTTCAGTGTTTCAGAGTGCAGTGGGATTATCTTTCTGTAATGCTTTGGTTGTCACTATCAATCTGAGTAGCTGTTGTTTCACATGTCTATCTTGGTAGACCACACCCCCATTTTAAACTTTTTTTATGTACAGGTTGGCTGTCGAGTGATGGTCCTTCACCATATGATTAAAGCAGCACTCCCCCCACAACCCGCCAGAAAAATAAGTGTATTATAAAAATGGAATTCCTATGAAAAATTTATTTTGACTGTTTTTAATCAAAATTCAATCCATCAATCCCCCACTGCTAGCTGACAAAGAGTTAAGATTGTTAAAATCTTTGCCCTGATTTTCAGTTTCAGTGCCTGAATTTTACCAAAATGGCAGCTTTAGCTGAAATCCAGACACAATTCAGTCTCATGTGGAGCCATCTTTGCCAAACTTGGATATTCTCTCAGTGCCATACAGGGCTATTTGGCTTTCAATAATAACCTTGTTCTTTGCGTTCCTCCATACACTGCTTCTGAGGACTATGGAATCCAACTGTTGCATTTTTGTCTTTATCTCAGAGTCCCTTACAAATGATTACCAGGTTAATCCTTTATGGCCTTAAAGTGTTTCCTTCTATAATATCATGACTAACTGTCACATTGCCTTGTGTTTTATCCTAATTAAAGTCATTGGGTATCTTCTTCAATATCAGTAAAAGTCATATGTTAATAAGCTTCCTTTTACTTATGTTGCATTCTAAACCTTTACAGAAGTGACATGGTAAGGAAACCTTTAAATAGAACTTAGTTTTATCCATTTGCCTTGAGGTGCAGCGCTTATCAAATTGTATTTTCTGAGATTGCTAATAGCAAGAAAACATTCCAGTTAGAAAGATTTTCCCTAATAAATGCTTCTTCATTTTGTAGTGCTGCAACTAGATCAAGAAATAATGTTTGAAAAGTTTTAGCACATTCATTTATTCAAGCAATCTGTCAGTATATGAGGTTTGAAAAATGATTCTGAAGGCTTTAGATAATTGTAAAGGGACAATAAAGGGCAGCCAGACCACTTCTTCTCATTAAAGTAGTCTGAGTGCAATGTCCTTGTCCCCCTTAGTCCTGCAATATAAACAATCTAGTCTAAGACAGTGGTTGTCTATCAGACAGCAGTTAGAGATTCTCCCAGGAGTTTACTGGACTCTAGGTCACCTAACTGATGCTGGACATCCTCACACTCTGCATGAGAACATCTAGTGTCAGTGAAATCCCCACAGGAAATCATTGGGTCAATTGTTTCCTATGGTGAGGGCTTTATCCGTCACATGACATCGGAGTAGGTGGAACACCAACCCAGTGCGAGGGAAATCAGCGCTGGAATCTGGTGAGTAAATTAAAGTTGAGTAAATTGAATTTTTAGCCCTTTCTGACTGGGGGCAGCGAGGTGGGGGGCGGAGGGTCTAACATTATAGAATGCCTTTAAACGGCATTTGTTCAAGTCACCATTGAATGACCTTATTAACCCCTTAATGACACATGACATGTGTGACATGTCATGATTCCCTTTTATTCCAGAAGTTTGGTCCTTAAGGGGTTAAAAATGCTGGGTGACTTACTAATTACTGGAATAATTACACTTCTAAAGTATCTAAATGATTCAGAATAATCTGTTTGTGTTTTAGAAGTTGCAGGTGGAGAAACCTATCTGCAGCCCTGAACAAATGCCTGTATGGCTTATTACTATTTAGATTATAAGAGAAAACAAAGACACCAGTGTTTATGTCTATGTTTGTATATTTGCTTTTTTTTATAGACTAGCACATAAACATGTAGAATTGCTGAACTTAAAACACTTTGTGACAAATATATATTTTCTTTGTAATTCCCAGCTTCATCGGTATATTAAACATCTCCCAGCTTTATTTTCAAAAGATACCTTCTTTTTTGATGAACAAGGAGAGTTTCCCTATTATTATCTTATTTCAAACGTATATCAACCAGACAATGGTTCTCTAAAAGAAAGTATTGTGGGCGAATTCACTGCAGTTCAGTCAGCAGATCCAGAGCTCTTCATTAACTCCTCGTACATAAAATGGAACAACAAAAACAACCAGGTGATATCAGCGGTTCATCAATATTGCTTTGTGGGTTTTTTGGGGGGTGGGGCAGTTTTGAAGGAGGGATACTGACAGACATCAGTGAAATAAACAATATAAATGTCAAAAAAAGTCTAAAAATCTTTTTGTACTTGTCTAACTTGGAACATTTAATAAACACTCCAAGCACCATGACCATTACTGTCCTCTGTAGTGGTTATGGTGCCAGTAGTGTCTTGGTTCTATCCCACAGTATATAGTGTGGCAGTAACACTACCTGGTTGTGAAATGATGTATGTCATCCCCTGTGTTTTCCTCTATATTTGTGTTGATTCCTATGTTTTACCTGCTCCCTGTTCAGGAGGCTCCATACGAACGAAGTTTGTTTACCGAACCACCTCGATACCTCATTTAGAATGTTTACTTAGAATGTTCACAGCTCACTAATGAGGTGTGGAAACCACAAACCATAAAGGAAGCATGCAGACCCTAGGTAGTGGCCCGTTCGTTAGACAAATGCCGTCCAGGGGGAGTATTCGCGGATTGCTTCCCATCTCATTTGGCTCCCGAACGAGGACCTCCCCAGTGCCCTTGGAGTGTTCACACCAATTAATTAGAATGTTGACAACTTGCAACATAAGTGTGAAACCGCAAGGGAAGTAATGAATGAGCACTGTCCTGGGTGGCCGCCGTTCGTACAGATGAGCACCGGCCAGGGGGAACATTCATGTCCCGAACGAGGACCTTTCCCTTGCCCGGTTTCACAAAGGGATCCCACAAACGGAGGCAGTTACCATTCAGGGGATCTCTGAGATTGGTGAGGACACTCTCTTGGGGACAATGGCAGTTTGGCGGTCTTTCTGGGCCAGGGAGCCCATGAGGTGGCTTTCTGGGCCAGGGAGCCCAGGAAGAAGACCCCAAGGCATGGGAAGTGGGAAACCCTATATTTGGGTGGTGGGAACTGGGGTAAGGGACTGGAGTTCCTGTCCCATGCACAGGCCTCTGGGAGGGGGAGGACCCAAGGAGGGGACGCTGAGTGGCAGGAACAAGGGACAAAGAGACTGGGGTTCCAGTTCTGTTGTGCGACCCCCAGGAGGGGGAGGGCCCTGGGAGGGGACATTTTTTATGTCTTTTTATGTCATCCACCCCTTGCATGAGGAAAAGTATAAAGCCGAGGGTGGCCAATAAAGTTGTTGTAGTACCCCAGGAACTGTGTGTTGTCCAGTCATTGAAGAGGTGGTAATGGGTCTCTTTCTTTATTAATAGTGGGGGTAACCAGCTGGGTTACACAGGTTTTGCTACACATAGTCAAACCATTCTCATACAATTAAACTAATCTGGGTCTCACCAGCTAGATAATCTATGTTGTGCTATAGAGCAAAACAGGCTATATAGAAATATACATAGGTGAACATTCTTTATGGTGCCTTTATTTCTTAGAGAAATAGTGGTGTAAACCCCAGACCCGCAATCCAGTATATAGCAATCAAAAACATATGGTCCAGTGGTATTCTTAGTCAAGTGCATAACACTCAGAACGACAGGCGGATGCGTATTAGGGACTTTAATTTGTGGCTTGGTGAATGGTGTCGGGAGCAAGGATTTGGCTTTATTTCTCATGGTAGCTCTGTTTGGAATGGAGATAAGCTGTACAAAAAAAGATGATTTGTTCCCTTTCTCAAAAGGGAACAAATGTTCTCAGTGAGCAGTTCAGAGGTTTTGCTAGGAAACTAGGAGGGGGGGGCAAAAGGGTGATAAAACATCAATCCAATTGTCCCCCAAAACAAGGACAGAAGGTGCCTGTAGCAAGTGTGTTAAAAAATGATAAGCTTAGAGTCATGTCTACAAATGCTTGCAGTTTAGGGAATAAGATCCATGAACTTGTGGCAATAATGGCAACTGATAGTGTAGATTTAGTTGCTGTTACTGAGACATGGTACAATGAGAAAAATGACTGGGACATAGCAATACCAGGGTACTTTTTATATAGGAAAGATAGGGAAGGCAAGAAAGGGGGAGGGGTGGCCTTGTATGTGAAGGATAGCATAAAATCTAGCCTAATAAAAGTTAGTGAGGCAAACATAGAGTCCGTTTGGGCTACGTTAGAATTTGGTAATCACACAGTAACTCGTGTAGGTGTGATTTATAGGCCCCCAGGACAAATTGAAGAGTTAGATAATCTACTAGTTGAGGAAATAGCTAAAATGACAATGAAGGGGGAAGTTATCATCATGGGTGACTTTAATCTTCCTGATGTAAATTGGAAAACAAAATTAGCTACTTGTGCCAGGAGCACACATATTCTAAACTCCCTACTGGGATTGTCTCTAAAACAAGTTGTTGAGGAGCCAACTCGTAAAGAGGCCATACTAGATTTAGTGTTAACAAATGGAGATTTGGTATCAGATATTACTGTAGGTGAAAGTTTAGGATCCAGTGATCATCAGTCAGTGTGGTTTAATATAAGAACAGTGACTGAGTCACACCACACAAAAACAAAAGTTTTAGACTTTAGAAAAACAGACTTTTCTAAAATTAGAATATGTGTAAAGGAGTCATTATCAGACTGGAGCAATTTAAATGGAGTCCAAGAGAAATTGGATTATTTAAAAGTTGCACTATTGAAGGCAACAGAAAATTGCATTAGGCTTGTCAGTAAAAGCAAAAAATTCAAGAAACCACTGTGGTACTCCGCAGATGTGGCCAAAATAGTTAAAAACAAAAAGTTAGCATTTAGGAATTATAAAAAAAAACAAAGTGAGGAAGACAAAATGATCTATAAGATTAGGCAGAAAGAGGCTAAGCAAGTTATAAGAGCTTCCAAATCACACACAGTAGAGAAAATAGCACAGTCAGTAAAAAAGGGGGATAAAACATTTTTTAGATACATAAATGAGAAAAGAAAAGTAAAACAAAGATTAGTTAGATTAAAAACAAAAGAAGGAAGGTATGTAGAAGAGGATAAAGGTCTAGCTGACTGCCTCAATGAATATTTTTGTTCTGTATTTACAGATGAAAATGAAGGAAAGGGACCTCAGTTGAGAAAAAGGATACATTAGTCATTTATTACACGTGAGTTTACAGACAAAGAGTTTCTATTTCAACTGCCAAAAGTAAGGACAAATAAGTCAATGGGACCTGATGGAATACACCCAGAGCTATTAAAAGAGCTTAGTGGTGTACTAGCAAAACCATTAACAGATTTATTTAACCAATCATTGTTAACAGGAGTAGTCCCAGAAGATTGGAAGTTAGCGAATGTTGTGCCCATTTACAAGAAAGGTAATAGGGAGGAGTCGGGCAACTATAGGCTGTTGGGGAAAATATTGGTGGTGAGAGAAGGATTATACAACATAGGCTAGTAAGCCTTACTTCAGTAGTGGGGAAAGTGATGGAAACCATGTTAAAGGATAGGATTGATGAACATCTAAAAACACATGGATTTCAAGATCAGAGACAACATGGGTTTACTTCATGGAGATCATGCCAAACTAATCTTATTGATTTTTTTGATTGGGTAACTAAAATTATAGATCAGGGTGGTGCAGTAGACATTGCTTACCTAGATTTCAGTAAGGCTTTTGACACTGTTGCACATAGAAGGCTTATCAATAAACTGCAATCTTTAAGTTTGGATTCCAATATTGTTGAATGGGTAAGGCAGTGGCTGAGTGACAGGCAACAGAGGGTTGTAGTTAATGGAATATATTCGAAGCTTGGACTTGTCACCAGTGGGGTACCTCAGGGATCTGTACTTGGACCCATTCTCTTTAATATTTTTATTAGTGATATTGCAGAAGGTCTTGATGGTAAGGTATGTCTTTTGCTGATGATACTAAGATATGTAACAGGGTTGATGTTCCAGGAGGGATAAGCCAAATGACAAATGATTTAGGTAAACTAGAAAAATGGTCAGAATTGTGGCAACTGACATTTAATGTGGATAAGTGCAAGATAATGCATCTTGGACGTAAAAACCCAAGGGCAGAGTACAGAATATTTGATAGAGTCCTAACCTCAACATATGAGGAAAGGGATTTAGGGGTGATTATTTCTGATGACTTAAAGGTAGGCAGACAATGTAATAGAGCAGCAGGAAATGCTAGCAGAATGCTTGGTTGTATAGGGAGAGGTATTAGCAGTAGAAAAAGGGAAGTGCTCATGCTATTGTACAGAACACTGGTGAGACCTCACTTGGAGTATTGTACGCAGTACTGGAGACCGTATCTTCAGAAGGATATTGATACCTTAGAGAGGGTTCAGAGAAGGGCTACTAAACTGGTTCATGGATTGCGGGATAAAACTTACCAGGAAAGGTTAAAGGATCTTAACATGTATAGCTTGGAGGAAAGACGAGACAGGGGGGATATGATAGAAACATTTAAATATATAAAGGGAATCAACACAGTAAAGGAGGAGACTATATTTAAAAGAAGAAAAACTACCACAACAAGAGGACATAGTCTTAAATTAGAGGGACAAAGGTTTAAAAATAATATCAGGAAGTATTACTTTACTGAGAGGGTAGTGGATGCATGGAATAGCCTTCCAGCTGAAGTGGTAGAGGTTAACACAGTAAAGGAGTTTAAGCATGCGTGGGATAGGCATAAGGCTATCCTAACTAGAAGATAAGACTAGGGAGTAATGAAAGTATTTAGAAAATTGGGCAGACTAGATGGGCCGAATGGTTCTTATCTGCTGTCACATTCTATGTTTCTATGTGATCCTTTTATTAGCACAATAACATGGGTAAAGGCAATATTTCAGTCTCTTGACAAAGGCATGAATAGTGAGCGTCTTAGCCCATGTTACTGTCAAAATAAAAGGATTGCATCGACTAAGAAGGTGTGCTGTGCCTTATATTTTAGATAGAGCAAAGCAGGGACATTCAAGAACATGTTCATTGGCAGAGATTGGCAGCTGAGCACTGAGCTGAGACTTTCCTCCGCTGGATCACCAAAAGTAGAAATCAGGAACAAGATACTGCCAAGTAAATAGCCCACCTCCTCCCCAGTAACTGGACGACACACAGATCTGGGAGTACAACTGAGTGCAATTGAAGCATGGCTTTTATGCACTGACTGCTAACATGAGGTTTTCACATCAAGAACACAGGTTTTTTTTTCCCAAAAGCCTTTGTGTTTGAAAGATATTGCGCTCAAATTAGGATAAATCAATTATCTCTCTAATACAGAAACATTCATTTTAAAATACACCAAAAATACACAAAAATACACAAAAAGAATACAGGAATCCCTCCACAAAAATCATATTCCTGAATAGTCCCTAATGAGCGTACAACATATCCAAAAAGCACTCAGCTCGGTTTGGTTGAACGAAAATTCTGTTTGAATAAAGTTCTGACCAACCAACCACGAGGTGATATCCCAAAATGGTTCCAGAGGATTGGGCAGGGTGGTTGGTTGGCTTTCAGGGGTTCCTGTATGAACACTGATGGACGCTCTCCCTGGCTGTAATGGAGCGAATGCTTCCAAACATTGTTCGTCTAGATGGTTGGGAAGTTGAATAAAAAGCGGTACAAATTCTGCCCGGGTTTGTGAACTCGCATGGCCAAAAATAGTTCCAGGCATTTGACGACCACGTACCACTGCCTGTGTTCGGGAGACAAAATGGCTGCCATGCACTGGACCACGTGCATTCAGTTACACCTTTGTCTTTTTTTCATTTTTGCACTATTTTCATTTTTTGTTATTTATATTTCTTTTTTTTCTATTTATTTCAGTAAATGGACATTGCATAACATTTATGAATAAGGAAGGAACTCCTTGGTCAATTTTATTAAGCGCTTTAGCGGTCACGTACATATGTAAGAATTGATTTGAGATTGGGTCAGGCTTTGTACATTTTTTCCTGTTTTCCCTTTATGGTGTAGATTGATGTGCTATATACCTCTTATAAAGAAGTAACTCATTTTCTGGTGAATAATATGAATTGAAAACTTTTTTTGAGCATTTAGTTTAGAGTAGGGATGTGCATGGGCAAAAAATTTGGTTTCGGTTTAGAAATCAGGGTAAGTAAAAAAGTGTGTCTGCTTCGGCAATTAAGACCAATGGCATTCGGTTCGCCACTTCCAAACAACTGAACTTCGGCAATTTAGAACTTAGGCAATTCAGAACTTTGGCACTTTGGAACTTCGTAAGCATCCGAATGTCCGAATTGCAAGAAACAAATTGTACATGTCTAGTAAGTGACTGTGGTGGCAGTCTGTGCACTGGGAGCCCTATAGGTGTCACTGTATGTTTGGGTTGGAGTTCGGTGTTCAGCGATTTAATGGCGCGTTTTCAAAGGCTGCAAGGCAGCCAATCAACAAGCGTTTGACTCGTGTGCCCTTAGAAGCCATTCTCACTAGATTTATTTTTTCTGCTATAAACTGTAAAGTGCCTTCTATACACTGTTTTTAGGTTTGCACGCCCCCTGGTGTTGAGCACCAGCGTTTGTGCGGCCACATACCAGGACCCTGATGCAGCTTTAGCGAGTGGAGTTTTAGTCGCTCTGCACCAGACTAGCCCTCCAATTGATCAGAGTTAAAGGATTTCAAGTGGACTCATTACAATTACAGGGCCTCTAAAGAGTCCTGTATTGTTATTTTTCGTCACTACCTCCCCGCGTCGTGAGTGGGTCATTTGCGCGCCTTCTGCCTTCCTTGCATGTGGTAGCCGTTTCTCAGGCTATCTCTCAGGAATCGAACCCTGATTGGTCACCATGGTAGGCGCAGAAAGTGGCATCGAAAGTTGATATGGATGACATACGAATGCGTCGTTGCCTTGTCGTTGGGGAGCCCATTGAAAAAGTGCACTAGCATGACGAGCTGGGTGATCACCTCTGGGAACTTGGCTTGATGGGAGTTGAGTCAGTTCTGGGTGGCATTTGTAATGTGGCATGCCCACTTCACATGGGAGTCCTTCTCCCCTTTCCGGGTCTCCCTAAACTTTCGGCAGTATTGCACGGGGGTGACCGCATACCTGGCCAGGAGGATTCGTGTAATAAAGGGACAGTATCTGATCTGCTCTTCTGATACAGCCCGGTAAATATCCACTGCCTTCCCCACTAGTTTGCTGGCCAGGATGGTGACCCAGTCACTGGGGTCCACGTCTTGGAGTAGGCACTGACGCCCAAACTCTTGTAAAAAGTCATTGATGCCTTCTTCTGCTTCCTTGAAGTCTTTGAAGGCATTGTATGGTAGTTTGTGGGCCAGGGTGGTTGTGCTTCCTGGCACCCTCTGCTCCCTTCTTCCTTCATCTGGGTTCATGGAGGTCGCCCTCTGTCTATTGGTAAGGACATAGACTTGGACCTCCAAAAAGGTCCTGCTGACAATCTCCTCTGATGGTGGCTCTTGGTAATATGCCAGGCGCCGTTATACCTCCTTGCGCACTTCCTCCTCATCTCCAGCCCCTGGCTGGAGTTCGTTGCCTCACTGCATGTCTGGTCACCCTCCATTAGCGCAGCAGTCAATTTGGCCTTTTTACGCCCACCAGGCGTTATTCCTCTGGCGCCACACAAATCCTGCAGTGTAGGTCGCTTTAGAGCACTGTAGTCTGTTGGCAGGGACATGGGATCCCGCCGCTTGCCACCAACTGAAGCAGGACCTGGGTTACCGATGGTTATCCCCTTTGATTAGAATAGGTCAGACCCATTTCCCCAGTAACCAGATGGGACATAGTTCCAGGAGATTTGACAATCTTTATTTGAGTACACAGCTTTGCCTCCTGTTGACTCCTCCTCCTACTCCACTTCTTCCTCCTCCTCTTCTACCACCTCCTTATCCGGTCAGCATAATGCCTTCACCACCAACTTCAGCACAGCCAGGGGGAAACGACAGCAGGCTGTTTTAAAACTCATATGTTTAAGGGAAAAACCCCACACCGCGCAGGAGCTGTGGACGGGCATGGAACAACAGACCGATGAGTGGTGGTTGCCACTGAGCCTCAAGCCCGGCCTGGTGGTGTGCGATAATGGACAAAATCTCGTAGCAGCTCTGGGCCTAGCCTGTTTGATGCACATCCCTTGCCTGGTGCATGTGCTAAATTTGGTGGTGCAGAAATTCCTGAAAAACTACCCAGCTATATCAGAGCTGCTGCAGAAAGTGCGGGCCGTCTGTGTGCGCTTTTGGCATTCTCACCCTGTTGCTGCTCACCTTCCTGCTCACCGCCTCATGAGACTGTGCGAGCAGCAGCAGGCGATAGTGGAGTTTCAGCTGCAGCACGCACAGGTCAGTCGCTCTGCGGAACAGAGTTTTCTTTTATATGTACCAATTTTAAAAAAAACAAAACAAAAAAAAACATGTATGTACATAGTGGGGAATTTTCCGATGCTACCAAATACATAAATTAACCCCATTAAACCCTCCCAATAACGACAGACAACTTAGTATGGATGAAATAGGCCACAGCAATTATTATAACATAAATAAATAAATAAATACTGCATAACACATCCATAACTTACTTTATTCAAAATCTTCTTTCTGTAACCAAAATTGTTAAACATAAATAAGTATAAATTAACATATATACATATATAACAACACACAGTGTTAAACAGTAACCCAACCGTTCTTGCCAATAACCATACCATGGTTCCTAATCACCACTTCCTCTCACCTCCCCCGCCTCATAAATCATACCATTCCAGTACCCGCCATCAGCCAACCTTATCCACGCTCAATGGGCACGATACCTCAGGCAACCTAAAGTTAACCGTTTGAAGCAGGGGAGGTTGAGACTTGCCAACTTATTAACTCACGCCAACCATAAAGCATAACCCCACAAACTTAATTGGCAAGGACATACCCCTGGCTAGCTGCGCTTTTGGCATTCTCACCCTGCTGCTGCTCGCCTTTCTGCTCACCGCCTCGTGAGACTGTGCGAGCAGCAGCAGGCGATAGTAGAGTTTCAGCTGCAGCACACATGGGTCAGTCACTCTGCGGAACAGAGTTTTCTTGTTTTATATGTCCCAATATTTTGGGGGCAACCCCAATTTAAAAAATAAAAATAAAATAAAAAACAGTGTTGGCTACCTCCTCCTCCTCCATCGCCACTTCCACCTACACCGTCATGGTCACCGCATCCTCAACGTATGGGTCACTTAGTACAAACTATGTACACAATAGCAGAGGCTTGTGAAGGCCTTTTCTCCATGCATCAGGAGTTAAGCTCAGTTTGAACAATGAAAGAGAATACCTTGCACTCCAACCATCTCTCATATGGATAATTCTGGTGATCCTCCTGACAGCCATGCTTTAGATTTTGATTTTTGTTCTTCAAAAAGCTAAAATCAAAGATTCCATCTAGTGCTATTTTATGGCTCAGCTGTATTTTTAATTTTTAGGTATTTTATGTTATTTTAAGTGATTTCCCTATCCACATTTGTTTGCAGGGCACTCTTATCCCCATTTTAATTCCTTTTGCAGCCTTCTAGCCCTTTCCAGAACTTTTTTAGAGGCATTTTTGTGCCCAAAGGTTTGGGTCTTCATTGACTTCAATGGGGTTCAGGGTCAAATTCGAGGTCAAGTTGGATCCCTAACCCAGACTTTTTTTCAAAGTTTGTCTGAACTCGCCGGACCCGAACATCCAGGTGTGCGCTCAACTCTAGTCCCAATCTGACTATCAATGTGCGTATGTATATCATGAACTGTTTGGTGGTTAGGGGTTTCCCTTGAATAGCTAATAGTGGGGATTCGGGGTCAGTTGTAAGCTGTGCCTTGACTAGGTTATCCAATATGTGAATTGGACACCACTTGGTAGAGGTAGGATAATATTTAATCTCTACTGAAGGGCCAGAGTGGCTCGTTTTGGTATAAGAGATTGACAGAATATAGTGGTCGTTTACTTTAGTTAGGTGTTTCCTCTTAAGGCATGACTTAAAGTCAGAGGTTTTCTCCACAGAAAATTCCTGGCGTCTCAGGAAACCGTAAAAAGCTATATAGGCTGCGAATTTGCTTATCAGATTAGTGATACTTTCAAAAGGGTCTCGTCTAGTAAATCGGAGATGTTCCTAAATAGGCTACTATCTATTGGAAGTCTTTTGATGGGATTATGAATTGTTAGTCTCTGAACGCCTCTTAGAACACCTTTGACTGGGTAAGAGGCTAGGAATGGAGCTTTGGATAAATAGTTAACATGTAGTGTTGTATGCCTGTTAAGTAAAGTTGGACTGTATTGAATGCTAATTTTAGAGATATGTGGCAAAAAGTTGTGAACGCAACCATGGTTTCTATGGAAAAAAAACATTTATTACATTGTGATCATGTACAAATTTTTTTAACAGATCATATGCTCTGGTATAGGCTTTTTTATTATTGAGTGATAAACCAGTCTGTGCGAGCGACCTACTGTGACATAACAGGGTATTTAGAGCATTATTAGGTCTGTGAACTGTGGAGGTTCTTTGGGTTGTAAGTTTGCTGTCGGATGGACACTGAAATATTCCTGCAAATTAGAATGTGAGAGTGCATCAGCTGCGTTATTCTGAAATCCTGGAACGTGAATACAATTTAGACAGAACTGCAGATTTGCTGCTAACCAGGTAAGTTTTCTTACTAAGTTCATGATTGTAAGGGACTGAGAGCGGCCTTTATTAATAATGTTATATGCTGCCAAGTTGTCTGAAAAGCACGTAACTGATTTACCTCTCCACTCTTTACCCCATATGTGTGCTGCAGGTACAGTCAGGAAAATTTCAAACAGTGCTGAGGTTGTGTTGAAATTTTCTAGTGAGATAGTTTCTGGTGGCCAAGAGTCGTATACCCAGTCATTGCCAAAATCTCTGTGTAACCTATGGCTCCTGATGAGTCAGTCCAAATTACCGGGGAATAGTCAGAGATGGGGGGAACGAATAATGACCTGTCAGTCATTCCAAGAGGATAGAAATAGATGCCACATTTTTAAGTCGGCTCCAGCTGGTTCTGGAATTGTCATCAGGGAGACCGTGTAAGAAAGATAGAATTCTGGAAATGAATGACCTCCCCTGTGGAATTATCCTCATCACGAAATTGAGTGACCCAAGAAGTGATTGTAGCTCTTTCCTGGTGCAAGACCCTTGTGAGTTGCAGATATTGATAAAATTCTATCTACCTTTTCTTGAGGCAGGCTAGCTTGCATTGAAACTGAATTAAATGTTATCCCCAGGAACGTAATCTTCTGTTTTGTCCGGGGCTACCGGAACTCCTAAATCTTCAAATAGTGACAGCATGTGATGTAGGCTGCATGTTGTGAAGTGGTGTGGTTCAATAGACAGAAAATCATCCAAATAGCAAATGATTACTGGATATCTGCATTTGTTAAGCAGGAGTCAGGTCAAAGTTTTGGCGAAAATATCAAAAATCTTGGGTCTACTTTAGGAGCCAAAAGTTAGTATGGTTGCGAAATAATACTTGTCTTCCCACTTAAGGCCATGCAGGTGCCAGAGTGATTGATGAATTGGCAGTAGTTTGAATGCATTTGTAATATCTATTTTACATGACCAAGCTGCCTTGCCGGAGTTAGTGATAGCATGTATGGCATCGTCTGTTCTTGCATATTGTAAAGATAAATCCTTGGATGGTATAACTGCATTTAAGCTAGATGCAGTGGTAGAGTGAGGTGCTGTAAAATCAATGATGAGTCTTTTTTTATTATTAAACTTCCCTGTAGCTATGCCTAGAGGGTTCATTCTCCAGGAGGTGAAAGGTGGGGTAGTAAATGGCCCAATCATGAAACCGTTCTTGATTTCTTTATTGAGCAGTTCCTGTAGACTACTAGGGTCAGTGAGTGCTGACTGTAGATTGTGGCATTCCAGAATTCCTGTGGGGAGTGCAACAAAACCCATGTGAAACCCATTAGAGAAACCAGAGGTGAGAAATTCTACCAGATCTGAAGAAGGATAATCAGACAGTTAACATTGCAAATTAGGTATGTTTATTGGTGTAGATGATCTTTTAGGGTACAATATGTTTGGGCACATTGTTTTAGCATGTACTCAGTAACAAAGTGAACACACGTGAAGGAGTCTGCAAGAATTGTAACTACATCCTCCTGCATTGAAGTTGTTACAGACTTGAGCCTTGCCAAAAAAAACGATAGGTCTGCCTAGTTTATCTCTCAATTCTCTTTGGGCCACATTGGGTTGAAACTAGGGGTTGGCATTGCTGGTGGAAGGAATTGCTACGTTGCTGGGACAGAAGTTAACATTATGAGCTGCTGAGTAACATATTGCACATGAAGGTGTTTAGAGACCAGCAAAATGTCTACAAAATAATTCAGTGTCAAACTGGGCTCAGTCGGTAGGTGTATTATATTGGGCCAGTGACGCAGCAGATCTAGATGCAAATGACTTGTGGTAGTCGTAAAAAGCATAGCCTCTATATTTATATGTTAAGTCTATCAATTTATGTAAATATAAATCAAGGAATATTTTTCTTTTTAAGTTCGGTAGTAATTTTAGGTATTGTCCAGGATCTATAGATGGACGCTGGGCTGCCCAGTACGGTTTGCCTCATCTGTGAACCTGGTCTGGTTGAGGTGTTGGTAACCGACAGGTCATCTCCTAGTATGGAAGCGTTAGACATGCTATGGGTGTGAGGCAGATAACTTAGCTAATATGGTATCCATGTCGATATGAAGTAACCCAGTTCACTAGTCTAGTGCCCTAAGGCGAAATTATATTATTCTCACTATCTTAGGTGACAGATGACACCCTTACTACTTGCCAAGTGGCTTTGAGAGGCTCTACCTATGATTTGTGCCACTGAGGTAGATGGCGGGGTGTTGGCCTCTCGGTGAAATGTATAAGATTTTAATATTGATTGTCAAATGACAAATGACAAACCTGGGAAAGAAACTAGATACTAACCGTATATTAATTGGAATAGAGTTGGGGAACCTTGGACTTGTCCTGGAAGGGCGGTCACTTGAACTAATGTTTGGGGAAACAAACTATAGGGGAAAAAAAGTAAGGGTAGGTAGCTATTAATTTAGAGGCCTGCCTCTTTAAATAATGCAGGATTGGTATTTTTTAAAGACGGAATTGCTGCAACCAATGTCAGTAATTGTAGTATCTTGTTTGAAAAATAGGAGGGAAAACAAAACATAATTTAATTGACTAGCTTGTATTACTTGCTTAACTGGCATTGACCGAACAATCAAATGTAAATACATGAAATGCATTTAGTGAACATGACCTTAAACTATGCCGAGATGCATCAGACAGAAATAAATGCTAGAGCGTAAATTCAATATCCTAATTAGCATTATTTATATAGTACTATGCAAGATACATTAGCTTCAGCTTTAATGGAATGAACCTGCAGGATTTAGCCGAACGGGCTTTAAATGGTAGTAGGTTTAGGAGGTCAGTGATTTTATACGAACGTAATAGCCTTAAATATGTATTACAGTACATGAGAGGTATTATATGCCGTTCATCTGATTCTATACAAATAACATGGTGAGCGTGGTAAAAGGAGCTTATTGACTGACCGGGGAAACAGACGGAAGTTTAAACGAAATGCAGCAGAATTGAACAAAATGGTTTTAACATGACAGTTTCAAACTAACTGAATTTAATGATTCTATACGAATGAAATTGTGAGCATGGAAAACAGACCTAATTGACCGTTCGGGGAAACAGATGGAAGTTTACATGAAATGCAGCAGTATTGAACGAACGGTTTTAACATGACAGTGTCAAACAAACGGAATTTAAACGAACATATGCGATTAACGAACTGGTCATAGGTGCATTCGTGTAATTGTAAATTACAGTTAGCAGTTCATATGTTGGCTTCCTCCACTCACGAAATTCAGTACGAGAGAAAAGTTTGTACGAACTAATCAAGGAAAACTGATGTCAGGGTCCGGGCGGGAGAACTGATGTCAGGGTCCTGTGAACCGGAAGTAAACAGAGAATTTACTAGATCATCACCAACAGGTAAGCAGGGGCTCACTGCGTTTAAATAGGACTAATAGTCCCTCCCACAGAGCTGGATTGGATTCTTTACCTGGGGGTCCAGAGGTGCTGATGTCCCTGGGATCTAGTGTAGGTGCTGGGCTGGATGGCGGCAAGGGAGCTGTGATCTTCCTGCTCAGCTCCCTCTTGCACCGCTTAGTGATGCCTGAAGCTGAAGTGATGTCATATTCCGGTTCCGGCATCACCGCTTGTCACGCGAGGGAGCTGAGCAGGAACAGCTCAGAGGAAAATGCTCCTTCTTCGCCCACCTGCAGCATAAGTAGCCGTCTGCCTTGGGGGGGGTGGTTGGGGGGTGCACAAGCTGGCCCCACATGAAAGAGTCTGACAAGATATCTGCCAGAGCGCTTGAGGGGCTTCATTTTTTGCTGCCCCCCTGAATATGCCGCCCAAGGCAAATGCCTTGTCAGTCTTTCAGAAGAAAAGCCTTGCTTGTAGGTGGACATTTAGTTGGGCTCTGTGGGTGGGCTTGGGAACCCAGTCTCTGAGCTGTGTTATGTGGTGTATTACCAAACTCTATAAATTATTATGTACGCATACACATATAAACTCTGGTCCGTCTACTTTAACAAATATTTATTCAGAGACAAAACAACAACAACATACAAATAATGACACTCAATCTAACTAACTATACCACCAACAACAGCAACAACAAGCTAACTAACAATAACAACTACATCTTATAAAATCCCACTCACAGTTCACCATGATAGAAATTAGGCCATGTCTGCTTAAAGGACTGCTCAGTAGCACAGCCAAGAAGGAACAGAGAGGAATGGAGAAAGGGGAAGTGGTTATCTCTTTCCTGACTTGTAAAGGTATTGAATTACCAATTAACATTTCAAAAGGGTAAAGCTTATCCCACTGTAAGAAAAGCAAACATGAGCTTGGTCACATGACCCCTGGTCACCATATTAGTTTGATGACAGAATGTCACCACATTCCCTCACTTTTTCTTCTCTTATGTTGAGCACATTTAAAAATAATAATTTATCCCTTCTATCTAAACTATGAGATCTGAAGTAGGAAAGGGGAGCACAGGAATTATAGTGAGTGATATAAGCAGGGTGAAAGAAAACAGTCAAATAGGGGTTGCATCACCCCACATTCCCCCACTTTTTCTTCTTTTATGTTGCTCCGTTATCTAGTTATCCCTCTAGTACAGGAAAACCTAGTGGGAGCAAAAACCTGATATACAGGAGAAATTCAACCCACCGTCCCTCCGGAATAGTTCCCTCAGCGACATAAGTTCTCCTGTACTTTCCTATGGCTGTCAATTCACATGTTATACAAAGTGTCACAAAAAAACAGAACTTATAGAATGTAGGTGAGAGTGTGTGTGTGCAATGTAAAACTTTATTGAAGAATGTGTGAGAGAGAGAGAGAGAGAACAAAAAAGAAACAAACAAAAAAAAATATCCCCCTTTTCAAGTTTCTTCCTCATCTATTTCATTGCCACACAAAAGTATACTAGCGGCAAAGTTTGTAGGACTGGATGTGGTATTTGCAGAATTCCATACTTTCAATCCAGTTCCGACTCCTCCCAGTAGAGCTGTAAATTGTCCCATTTTTCCTGACACCCTGCTTTGCCTAAAACACTGTCGCCGTTGTTCCGGACACCTTGGAGGAATAGAAGGATTATTAAAATATAGACTGTAAACTTTTCCCTTATTTGGAGTATCTTCTGGCCGTATTGCCTGTCTCCCATCCCTACTGTGATACAGCGTATACTTATCCATCCTGTAACAAGGATCCACTACGATCTTCTGTTGACACACATCATCATCCTAATACAGCTTTGCCTTGCTCTGTGGGAACACTAGATCTCATCATTAGAAAGGAATAGCTAAATGGGAGACTGGAAGACTGAGAGAAAGAACAAAACAAAAGAAAAACAGACATACATACGGATGTAGAGAGCAACACAAAATTATGAGTGTTATTGATTGCTGGGACCCCCCAATTGGTCAATCTTTTCCTCCTCTCTCAACTGTTCCCTCAGCGCTTTCACGTCTGCCTCCAATCTTTCAGTCTGTCTCTTTAGGTCCCAGTAGTCTCTATTCCCTTCTTTATTCCTCCAATTATCCCAATTCCGTCTATTGGTCTGATGATCATCCCATCTATGGTTCCTTCTCCAATTATTCTCCCAATAACTGTTCCTGTTGTTTCTCTGTTTTTCTCCCCAATTGTGATTTTCCCAGTTAATATCTGTCCTTTTTAGCCTCTCCCAGGTATTTTTATTATTCCAATTATTATTGATTATCTTAGGCCCCTCCCATCTATTCCTCCAGTTATCTCCCATTACATTACTTCCTTTAGAACTGTCCCTATTCCTATGGTCCCTCTGTGGATCTCTCCATCTTTTGTCAAAGTCCTGTTTTGGTCTCCAGTTCTCATTATCCCTCTTGCTCTGGGGTACATCCCACCTCTGGCTTCTCCATTTACCATCTAAATCTCTACCAGAGTCAACCTTGAATGTTCTTGTGGATGAAACAGGGAAGGCCTGTTCTGAGAAAGGATGCTTGATCCACCAATTGTCCGCTCTAGTTAGTACCATTTCTAAGTCTGCTGGTGTTGGATCAAAAAGCCTGACAAATTCTTGACACTCCCAGGGAAGGGCTTCCATTACTTTAGTAATATGTTGTGGTGAGCCCAAGACCAGAGGCTGTTGAGGTTGGCGTAGTGTATACCAGAACAATATCCTTTGAGCTACCTCTCTAGGACCATCTGCTGGCCTCATCGTAATATTCGCTATTTCTTTCTCTATGCTGAGTAGATAGAAATTAGTTTCAGCAATTCTTCCTGCCTGATCAGACACACTGTTATTAAATCCACATAGTCTGCTAGCCAAAGGACCCATAGCATATTCTAAAAGTTCTGTCCATTCCTCTAAGTTTAAACCTCCTTTTTTAGCTCTATTTGCTCCCCTCATAAACCAGTGTGTAAAAGTATTAAAGTTGTTATTTGGCATACTTCCCCACCATTTCTGGAAATTTTCTTTGTCTGTGATTGACATAGTGCTTGTCTGTCTAGAGAACCTAGTAGGCATTTCTCTTGCATTAAAGTGTTCAGTTATTATTAAAGGGGCTTGTGGGACACAGTTAACAACCGCCGCATTTCCCTTGTGTTTGGTTCCGAGCACTGGTTCTGTACCTTTACATATAAAATGAGACTGACCTGGGCATACTTTAGGAATCTCCTTATCCCATTTATTTATGTTTTCTTTAGTTTTCATTTTATATTCCATAACTAGGTTTTGGAGTTCAGTGATCTTAGCACTATATTCATCTCTCTGTTGTTCTGTTTCCTTTAATTCCTTCTCCAACCCCTCGATCATTTTGTTTGTTCTTAGGGCAGCTATTTTAAAACAATCTCTTTCATCAAGAGCATCTTCCATTTTATTAGTGGTTACTAAATTAGCTTGCTGCAATTCGAGTACCATGCTTGCCAAACCCCCTATTGCAGCAACAACCGCTTGTGCCACCAAGCTTTTCCTTTTCTTAATATGGCACTTTTTATTAGTAACAATCTGTGTCAAAACATCCATGAAACATTCATATTTTCCACGATTGGGGCCTGCTGGTTCTGGAAGCTCATATGGTCCATCATGTTTGTCAATGTCATTCCTAAAGTACTCTAGTACTTCTGCAGAAAAATACTTAGTACCTAGATATGACATTTTAAAACCGAGCTCTCCCTAGGTCTTTAATCGAAATAGACCAGCAGACTAAGGGAAAAAAAAACAACAACACGCTTTTAACAATGGGATTAATTTAAAAAAACCTGAAACTGTCTCCAAAGAGATTGAACCATTTGAGAACCTTAATTACATTAACCTATTCAAACAAACTCTTGTCTTTTAAGAAAAAAACTTCACAGTCTCAATACAACAAATGCCCACAGGCAGCAAAACACAAAACCACCCTTCTGTCTTTGTTTAAGTGCAGTATGGGGGGTCTACAAATAAACAGAATGATTTAAAGGAAGGTATGGGAACTGGAAAATACCTGACTGTAACTTCAGCACAATGATAATTCCCAACCATATAACAATCTAACATAGGCACCTTTACCTCAAATACAAACTGTTCATTTTCTATTAAACACACTCCAGTGTAAAAATGTAGCCTGGCTAAACAATAGCCACCACACTGTATTAGCCCCAATACCTTTATCATGTAAACACAATGCTCCTACCCAGAATTCAATGGTTCAAACAGACAAAAGATAATCCCCCAAAAAAACAGTTTGCTATTTAAACTTAGAATGCAGGGAAGCCACAAAATGTATAAAATGTAACATCTAAAAACAATTACAATATATTCAGTTTAGTTCTAGTTAGTTGCAACAGGAAAGAGACAATACAGCACATGGGCTATTAAAAATGGCCGAAACATCAATAGTACCAATGCAGTGCAACTATTCAATCTTCCCCTTTAATCACCAATACTTTAAAAATACTAGGCCTGAGCTATGGTAGTCAAAACACAACAAACTCAGGTATTTAAAAAACACAAAAAAACTAATATATTCAAAATTGAGGCCTGATGCCCAAGCTTGTAAATTAAAATGGAGGTCTGCACTAGGATACAAAGGAATCAAATTAGCATTCAAATACAAAAAGAAGCCGCATGGAAGCCTACTCTAGTGTATTCAAATGCAGGGCTAGGCCTGTACTCTGATAGTCAAAGCACAACAAAACTCAACTCAGATATTTGAAACACACAAAAAAACTAATATATTCAAAATTGAGGCCTGATGCCCAAGCTTGTATATTAAAATGGAGGCCCAAACTAGACTCCACACACAATCAGTCCCTGATTTCCCATGCAGAGGATAATTAAACAAAGTACTTTTTCTTTTTTCTCCCCCCAAAAATAAATCTGACTGTCTATTACTGTGTTATTACCACATAAATAACCTTTGTAGAAGTCTAAAATTCGTGGTCGCCAAATGTGGTGTATCACCAAATTAATATGTATACTACACAAGGTTCGTCTACATTAAAAGGTATTTATTAAAAGGCAACAACACAATACTATAAATGTATCACAAACACACAGCCCAGACCCACGGAGCAACAACCCTTTTTAAATCTATCTATGTATATAGTAACCCCTTACACACACGCTTGATCTCACCCACGGTTAGGCCTTCACATCTAGTAATGGCTCACTGCTGCAAGTTCAACATCACATCCACCAAGGAAGAAAAGGAAGCAACAGAGTGTAACATGGTTCACCATGCTAGCCCATGGTGTCTGCACATCTGCTCTGCAGCACAGCCAAGAAGGAACAGAGAGGAATGGAGAAAGGGGAAGTGGTTATCTCTTTCCTGACTTGTAAAGGTATTGAATTACCAATTAACATTTCAAAAGGTTAAAGCTTATCCCACTGTAAGAAAAGCAAACATGAGCTTGGTCACATGACCCCTGGTCACCATATTAGTTTGATGACAGAATGTCACCACATGTTAGGGGCTCCAAAATTTCTGATGGCAGACCTGATACAGTGTTGGTAATGAGGAACACATTTTCAAAAGACACAGTGCTGGTATTGGGGGAGACAGTCACATACTTATGTAACACTTAAACATGTTGTTAACACTGTGAATCTTTATCACTGATTATTTGAGCTGCATAGCAATATTGCTTTATAGATGAAACTTGTGCACTGCAGAAAAGATTGGCTTGTTAAAACAATTTTTGCAAAAAGTAAATTTAGTCTGGGACCTCAAACACTTGTTCAATTGAATGTTCCACACATCTTAATCCTGTCTATAAAAATATAGTGAAAAACAAGCACATCGGTGTACTGCTAAATATTTTTCCACCAGTTGGTACACAGATCAAGTGGAAAAAGCAACTAATAGAAGTAAAAAGAAGAGTATCATTAAAAAAAAAAAAAATAGAAAAAATCTATTTTTATATGTTTCTTGTATGGGAATGAAGAATTTAAAAAAAATGTTTTTTGTTAAATAAAAAAAAAAGCAAACATTGCAGGATATGCCATCTATATTATATCACCTGAGTCCTCTGCTGAGTCCAGAGACATTACCTGAACTGAGTCAAGAGCAGTGTCCCATGACAGTACCAAAGCAGGATTATGACTGCACAGGCTCTAGGTAGGATGTCATATTGGATTCCCCCTCCTAGAGTGTTTGGTGTGCGTGTGGTATTGAATGTGTGTAGAGGAGGATGAGAGATGTATGTTGGGGGAGGCCTGGAGTTCTTGTGTGTGCTGATTGAGTGTCGGGTGTGTGGTGGCTTCATTCTGTGTGTGGAGGAGTCTGAGTATTGTTTGTGTGTGGAGGGGAGTCTGAGTGTGGCTATTTTTCTTTGTTTGTTTCCCTCCGGTTTAACTGGGGTGTAATCCCTTAAGGACCAGTGGAGGACAATTTGGGGAGCTTGGTCCCTTGTGGTCTAGTAGAGGTTCATTGTGATCTGCTCCAATATCTATCACTGATAGCATTAAAGTCTCACTTGCAATCCTGTCAGTCAATCCATAGAGAGAGAGGGACATAGATACTTTGTTACCTCACATTAAAATAAGCAGTTGTCTCTTTCTAACATTAGTAATTAAATAAATTAATATATAAAATAATAATTTGCTAATTGTGTTCTTTGTCCAGCACTTATGCATTCAGTCTCAAACAAATTGTGCCCAAAAATTCAGTAGTGGAGCAATTTGTTTGAAACTGAATGCATAAGTCTAGTGTATAGTATAAATTATTTAAAATCTCTTAAAATTTTATTTTCTGCAAGATATGCAATATTTACATATCTTGCTGTGTTTAATTATTTTTGTCTGTTGTTTCTTGTTTGGTTTCTTTTTTCCAGTAAATCCTAATCCTAAATCCACAATATATAAAATACACATTTTATTTCAGATTCCAAGGTCTCGATGCTCAGCGAACTGTTTTCCAGGATATAGGAAAATGTCAAGGAGTAAAGGAGACATCTGCTGTTATGACTGTGTCCCGTGCGCAGAAGGAGAAATATCCAATATAACTGGTATAATATGTCTAAGCCTATGAAGCATACATACATTTACTTTAAAGTGTTGATTTTGTCTTTAAGATACAGCTAATAATGGTCTCCATCACCTTCCACCTTACATAGCACACACCACACATTAAAGAGTTACTGAACATGGAGGTCAAGGCTGACGGCACTGCATATATCCAGAGGTATATATGGTACTGTAGTTGCTATACTTATTCCGATTATACATACAGCATTCCAATCTAATGCCAATGCACTAGCAATGAAGCCAGTGTGTCTGCATGATAAGGAACCTTAAACCTGCTTGGAGAAGGATACCGTAGGCAGGATAAACTAAGAGTAATAGGAATTTGGAAGGATACTTAGGAAGGATGTTAAAATAGTGTAACATCTAGACTTGTGAATGGTAAAAAAATTGGTGTGTCCAAATCAATTTGTTTGGAAAATAAAATTGGTTTTGACTGATCAAATTTCAAATGTTGAAAAAAATCTATAGCTGTCAATATGACTTTGTATTAGTAAAAAGTTGACTTATAACTCCTTCTACCATCATGCTGCAGATGAAGGCATCTCTACTAAACATGAACTTGTCCAGTAATTACTATATATTAATTGCTTTAATGGGACAATGAGAAATCTATTCTTTAGAAGCTCCATTCCGTAGCCCATGAATGGTTGCGGATTGGACTTTAGGAAGCCCTCCATTCAATTTTTATAGAGCCCCCACCCAATGAATACCAATCAAAGATTCCCTCCTTTTACAGAGGGGTGTGTATGGTAAAGTGCTTTAAGACAGATAAAGTGATTTACAGGCTGCTCAATACACTTATGTGAAAATATCCTCTATTCCACAAGATAAGGTTAAAATTATTGGTGTGGTTTAAGCTATAAACAAACTTATACCAATAAGAGGAGCGCTCCAACACAAATACCTCTTACCAAATGGTATCTCATTCAATGGCACAGTCAGGGGCGGACTGACCGGTCGGGCACTTCGGACACGGTCCGAGGGCCCGGCCGGGAGGGGGGCCCGCCGCCAGGGCCGCCTTCAGGGGGCCCGGCGGCAGGGCTGGATTGGGGGCGGCATTTGGGGACTGCAGGTGCCACCGGGTGGCCGGTCCGGTGGCACACTGTGAGGGGGCCGGCCGTTTGATGCTGGAGCCGCCGGACCGGGTGGCAGCCTCGCCGGTCCGGTGGCATTCCTCTCACTAACGCTGAAGGAGGAGGAGGAGGAGGAGCATGAGTCTATCATGCTCCCTGCGGTTCCCACAATTCCCAGCACAGGATGTGGGAACTGCAAAGGAGCATGACAGACACATGCTCCTCCTCCTCCTCCTTCAGCGTTAGTGAGAGGAATGCCCCCCCTCCCCTCTCCGCAGGCACCGTGCGGGCAGGGGAGGAAGAGAGGACCTGGGAGCTCACCCTGCAGCTCCTCTGGGTCCTTCTTGCGCGAGCACAGAGCGTTGCCGCGGTTACCATGGCAACGTTACTGCTCTTGCGAGAGTCAACTCTAGCCCTGGAGCTACGGGCTAGAGTTCACTCTCAACACTGTAACCCCCATGGATTCCTGGTGGTCGCAGTGGTGAGAGTGAACTCTAGCCCCATAAACACACTGCCCCCACAAACACACCATACACATTCATACACTGCCCCCATACACACCATACACATTTACACACATTGCCTCACACACACACATACACTGCCCACCCATATACACACAGACCCCCATACACAGCCCCCAATACTAACATTGCCACACACATACACTGCCCACACACCCTACACATTCACACACTACACCCCCACACACACACTGAACCTTTCACACACATTGCACCACTGCTCCTATTCCTTACTACAGCCTCATATCCCAGCAGACCCCGGGTAAGTTGTCAAACTGTTCTTAAAGGACCACTATAGTGCCAGGAAAACATACTTGTTTTCCTGGCACTATAGTGCCCTGAGGATGCCCCCACCCTCAGGGTCCCCCTCCCGCCCGGCTCTGGAAAGGGGAAAAGGGGTTAAACTTACCACCTTTTTCCAAGCGCTAGGCGGGGAATCTACCTCCTCTCACTCCCTCGTTCCTCCTCCTGGGCTGAATGCGCCTGTAGCGGCAAGGCTTCAATGGCGCATTCAGCCTGTGTATAAGGCATTTGTGCTTTCCTATGAACGCTAACGTGCTCTCACTGTGAAAATCACAGTGAGAGCAACGCAAAGCGCCTAGTAACTGTCAATGAGACAGCCACTAGAAGAGATAGGAAGAGCTTAACCCATTCATATTGCAACAGTTTCTCTGAAACTGCTATGTTTTACTAAAAATAAGTTAACCTAGCCTTTAGACCTGGCACCCAGACCACTTCATTAAGCTGAAGTGAGGTCACCGGTGCCTACAAGTGTCCTTTAAACAGTTTGACTACTTACTCTGGAGCAGTAGTGGTTATTGTGCATGGATTATTTCTTTAAATAATCTACAAGTGCCCCAGTAGCCAGCCAGCCAACCCACAGGCTGGCCAGTAGCCAGCCAGTTAGCCAGCCCACAGGCCAGTAGCCAGCCAGTTAGCCAGCCCACAGGCCAGTAGCCAGCCCACAGGCCTACAGCAAGCCACAGGCTTACAGCCAGCAAGCCACAGCCTGCCAGCCGCAGTCAGCAAGCCCACAGCCTGCCGGCAGTAGCCAGCAAGCCCACAGCCTGCCAGCAGCAGCCAGCAAGCCCACAGACTGCCAGCCAGCAACAGTAATTAAGGTAAGAGGAGCCAACTTGGCTTAGGTATCAGCGAGCTATGTTGTGTTGCTATATTGTGAATAGGAACCAGGGTGTTGGAGAGACCACCCTCCAGGCCCCATTAGACTCTAGCCTCTGCTAGAAATCCCCTCCATGGCCCATTAGCCCTCAATTGTAGTTTCTACTGGGGCCTGGAGGCGACTGTTTCCAGCAGGGGATATCTAATGGGCGCTGAGATGGCCTCTGTTAGAAAGACCCCCTTCCAAGCCTTTTAGACTCCATTGTAGTCTCTAATGGGGCTTGGAGGGGATTCTTTCTAACACACTCTCTAAAGGACACTGAGATAGCCTCCGCTAGAAAGACCCCCTCCATGGCCCATTAGCCCTCAATTGTAGTCTCTACTGGGGCCTCGAAGGGCTTATTGCCCTTTTGTTCCTTGTGTCTAAAGATTGTGTAGGGTGTGGCTGGGCCAGGACAAGAGGTAAGCTTTGCTGCAGAGTATGGGTGGGGCCTGTAAGGGGGCCCTTGATTTATTTTGCCCGGGGGCCCTGAGGGTTCTCAGTCCGCCCCTGGAGAGGACCCTCTCCTCCCTCCCTCCCTCCCCAGCCTGCGGCCGCATCTCCATGCCTGTGGGCCGGTGAGGGAGATCTGTGATCTCCCCACTGGCCCATGGAGGCACATAGCAGGGCCGGTGCTCGGATAGCGCTGGCCCTGCAGGGGCCGGCCGGGGAGATCCTGTGATCTCCCTGCCGGCCTCGGCCCCACGGCCATCGCGGCCCACCGGGCATTTGCCCGGTATGCCCGATGGCCAGTCCGGGCCTGCATCTCACTAGTTCCAAGTTCCTTTGGATGGACATGCTATATTACTGCTGAATGTCCCAAGAATGAGATAACAAGCGCTATAAGTCTAGAGCCAACTTTGAATGGGCTCTGAAAAGTGTGAGTTTGAAGAAATATTTTCCTTTTATAATTTTGTTTTATACAGTTTGCACTATGTGTATTTTATTTATTTGTATATAGGTGGTTAAATCCATATGTAGTGTAGTTACCTATAGAAACTCTGTGTACAAGGTAAAATCCACATTTCTTTCTGTGTGCGCAAATCACCTTCTTTTCTATTAATGGTTTTGACTTGTTATC
>OW240917.1:21482113-21496150 GCA_933207985.1 Pelobates cultripes | reverse complement strand
TCTGAGGGCCATTCTGTAATAATTTGCGCTCAGATCTAAGCTATCTGGGGATATGTTGAATGTACCCGTTTTATGCAATTGCTGCACAGTTATATATTTTTATGTATTTTATTGTATTTTGCTACCATGTGGCTAATGGAGTTTTGCCTCTGTCCTTGGAGATAATTGGATTACTTCCCAATTATCTCCAGGATAGAAGACTCTGTGGAACTGGTTTTGGGCAGAAAAACCATGCTTCATTTGGTCAAATAGGACTTTCCCTTAACTTTTTAACCCCTGAACCGATTGCCCTGATTTTTGAGTATGTGTATATTTCAAGCATGCTGATTCTGAAAATGTATGTTTTATGTGAATGGCATGTATATTTTGGAAGTTATTAATATTTTGTATAAACTGTATTTCTCTGCCTGTGATAATTATATTACCCATTGTGTTCAGTAATCATATCACAGGCAGAGGGGAGGATTTTGTGTGGGAGTGTCTGTGTGTATTGTACGGATTGATTGGTTGTATTTCAAAACCCTGTGGGCAGTATTATGTTTGTGGATTGTGAATAAAAGAGGCTGTATGTGCCAGTACAGGCAGTTCTGCTTGACCTCAAAACGAAGTGTCATCTTGTTATTGGGGGAATTAGATTGTATGCTGATTGCCAGGAGTGTAAGCTGATTATATGCTTTTCCTGTTCAGCTGATTACAGCATTCATATGCTTGAGAGCATTCGTATGATTCTCCGGTTTGGTGGTTGTGCTTGGAGTCCTTAGGAAGCGCTAGGAACATCCTTCAATGGAGGTACCAAGTCGGGGTGCCAGGTGATCCGTTACATTGGTGGCAAGTGGTGGGATGGCGTCCTAGTGCGAGGTAAAGCAGCTCAGAGACACCGTTTGTGGATTTACAAATTGAGGGCGATGCTAGTGTTCATACAGCATCCCTGTCTACAGAAAGCTTTGGGAAAATGGGTTCGTGTACCCCTGGGCAGCACACACCTGAGGAAGAGAGTGAATTGGAATGGAGAGATAATGCCCAGAAAGAATTATGGTACGATGTCCTGGAGGAAGTCCAGTATCAACGGCAGCAGCACCTTCCTGGTGTCACATACCAGTTGGAGGAACAAATGGCGTGGCGGATGGCTCTTCTGGGAGACCAACCCGGAGGGGAGTGGGTAAGACAACTTGAGTACCTCGTGGAAAGGGAACTAAGCCTGGACGCCTCATATCGGGCACTGTGTCAGTGCACTGTCCAGCCAGAGATGTGGACTGCAGAGGGCATCCAGCCAGAGGGGGAGAACTACACTAGCCCTGGCCTGTTGTGGAAGGCCTTAGCGGAAGACGTCGACTTCGGCAGTCCAGCAGAGTCATGGTACTGGGCTATCTTGCATTACCGGGGTGAGATGTTACAGGGCCCGAGATCTATTGGACTGGGAGAAGACCTCCGCCGTTTCGCTGCCATGGAACGAGAGCTGGAGATGGACTATGTGGAACTACTAAACTCGTGTCAGCCGCAGAGCATGGACGCAGAGCGGGAAAACTGGGTGGTGGACCCAGACCTGCCAGCCTACAGCTGGGAAAACGCGGTAGAGGTACCCCCTGCTTCACTACCAGCTGCCGAAGTAGGGTACCTCATAGACTGGTCCTGGAGAGACCCACAGATGGCAGGTGGAGATGGGACCGAGATCTCTCTACCGGCCCTACAAGGATGCTGGGCAGTCAGCCCAGATCCCCAGCGGCAGAGTACATTACAGGGAGGAGAGACCACCGGTTTCACTCCCCAGCGGCAGAGCACATTATTGGAAGGGGAGACAGTCGGTCTCACTTCCCAGCAGCAGTATTGGAAGTGAGACAGTCGGTCTCTCTCCCCAGCGGCCAAGAGAGTTATTGGGAGAAGAGACCGTTGGTCTCTCTCCCCAGCAGCTGAGTATGTTATTGGAAGGGGAGACGTCAGTCTCACTTCCCAGCAGCAGTGTGAGTTCCAGGGAGCCAAAGGTGACGTCCTTCCTCCCCAGCGGCTGAGTATGTTATTGGAAGGGGAGACAGTCGGTCTCACTTCCCAACAGAAGCACAAGTTATTGGGAGAAGAGACAGTCGGTCTCTCTCCCCAGCGGCAGAGTGTATTACAGGAAGGGGAGACAGTCGGTCCCCCTCTCCAGCCTCAGAGAGAGTCAGGGAGAGGAGCCGAACACCACCTCTCCCCAGCGGCAGCTTATTCCCCAAAGGGGAGACCTTATTCTCCCAGATGGGGCAGATGGGACCGCGGCCTCTGCACCCGGTTTACAGCCTGCCCAGATCCCCAGCAGCAGGACTGTTTATCAAAAGGGGAGAAAGTCAGTCTCCCATTCCAGCAGCAGCACCGGGTCCAGGGAGAGGAGCCTACCACCGCCTCTTCACAGCTGGGCTCCAACCAGACTACTCCAGCTGAAGTGCTGGCACCAGGGCAGAGTACCGCTGGTCTCTGCCCACTCAGCAACCCACAGATCCGAAGTACCCATACCAAACACAGCCGTGATGGAGCCCCTGGACAAAGACTGGCTGCACATTTCCGCAGGTGCAGTAACTTTTCATTGTGGATGGGCTGCACTACTGACTATGTTTTGTTGTTGGTTTGCTGGACTAACCAAGGCACTGACCGACAGGAGGCCAGATACCTTGTTAGTCTTTTTGGGAAAGGGGAGAAATGTGTCAGAACCAGCCTCGCCACTGGGCATTGGAGAAGACGGATTGCCAGCCTCCTGCCCTGTGACTATGGCCCCATGTTGAAATGCTGGATTTTCCCTTGCAAAGACCCGAAAGCTGGGTCATTCGGTACTTTCCCTATGTGAGCAGTGTTACCCCAGATAACTATGCCATGGAGACCATTCGTATAACGAAAGACTATGTGAAAGACTTTGGCTCCATGGCAATTGAACTGTATGTATGTGATCTGAGGGCCATTCTGTAATAATTTGCGCTCAGATGTAAGCTATCTGGGGATACGTTTTATGCAAAAGCTGCACAGTTATATATTTTTATGTATCTTATTGTATTTTGCTACCATGTGGCTAATGGAGTTTTGCCTCTGTCCTTGGAGATAATTGGATTACTTCCCAATTATCTCCAGGATAGAAGACTCTGTGGAACTGGTTTTGGGCAGAAAAACCATGCTTCATTTGGTCAAATAGGACTTTCCCTTAACGTTTTAACCCCTGAACCGATTGCACTGATTTTTGAGTATGTGTATATATCAAGCATGCTGATTCTGAAAATGTATGTTTTATGTGAATGGCATGTATATTTTGGAAGTTATTAATATTTTGTAAAAACTGTATTTCTCTGCCTGTGATAATAAGTTGTTGTTGAGAGAGGCACTGAGGCTAGTGGTGTTGTGGAGAGAGGCACTGAGACTAGTGGTGTTGTGGAGACCAGCTTGGAGACTATGTTGAGGCCTAATAGAAAGCAGTTGTTGTTGGGGGATTCCATTATAAGAGGTGCGGAGATGGACAACGGTGGTCTTGTAAGGTGTCTTCCCGGAGCTACTGCTCACTGAGACAGGACACGCATCTGTAATATTGTTAAGCAAGCAAAGCAGGAAGGGGAATTGGATGTACTTGTCCATCTAGGGACAAATGACTTGGCTTGCAATGAGGTTTCAGAGGTTAAGGAAGTTTTTAGTGTTTTTGCCAATGATATACGGCAGGTTGCTTCCACACTGTCATTCTCTGAAGTTCTGCCTATGCATAACACTCAGAACGACAGGCGGATGCATATTAGGGACTTTAATTTGTGGCTTGGTGAATGGTGTCGGGAGCAAGGATTTGGCTTTATTTCTCATGGTAGCTCTGTTTGGAATGGAGATAAGCTGTACAAAAAAGATGGTTTGCATCTTTCTCAAAAGGGAACAAATGTTCTCAGTGAGCAGTTCAGAGGTTTTGCTAGGATGTAATTAAACTAGGAGGGGGGGCAAAAGGGTGATAAAACATCAATCCAATTGTCCCCCAAAACAAGGACAGAAGGTGCCTGTAGCAAGTGTGTTAAAAAATGATAAGCTTAGAGTCATGTCTACAAATGCTCGCAGTTTAGGGAATAAGATCCATGAACTTGTGGCAATAATGGCAACTGATAGTGTAGATTTAGTCGCTGTTACTGAGACATGGTATAATGAGAAAAATGACTGGGACATAGCAATACCAGGGTACTCTTTATATAGGAAAGATAGGGAAGGCAAGAAAGGGGGAGGGGTGGCCTTGTATGTGAAGGATAGCATAAAATCTAGCCTAATAAAAGTTAGTGAGGCAAACATAGAGTCCGTTTGGGCTACGTTAGAATTTGGTAATCACACAGTAACTCGTGTAGGTGTGATTTATAGGCCCCCAGGACAAATTGAAGAGTTAGATAATCTACTAGTTGAGGAAATAGCTAAAATGACAATGAAGGGGGAAGTTATCATCATGGGTGACTTTAATCTTCCTGATGTAAATTGGAAAACAAAATTAGCTACTTGTGCCAGGAGCACACATATTCTAAACTCCCTACTGGGATTGTCTCTAAAACAAGTTGTTGAGGAGCCAACTCGTAAAGATGCCATACTAGATTTAGTGTTAACAAATGGAGATTTGGTATCAGATATTACTGTAGGTGAAAGTTTAGGATCCAGTGATCATCAGTCAGTGTGGTTTAATATAAGAACAGTGACTGAGTCACACCACACAAAAACAAAAGTTTTAGACTTTAGAAAAGCATACTTTTCTAAAATTAGAATATGGGTAGAGGAGTCATTATCAGACTGGAGCAATGGAGTCCAAGAGAAATTGGATTATTTAAAAGTTGCACTATTGAAGGCAACAGAAAATTGCATTAGGCTTGTCAGTAAAAGCAAAAAATTCAAGAAACCACTGTGGTACTCCGCAGATGTGGCCAAAATAGTAAAAAACAAAAAGTTAGCATTTAGGAATTATAAAAAAACCCAGAGTGAGGAAGACAAAATGATCTATAAGATTAGGCAGAAAGAGGCTAAGCAAGTTATAAGAGCTTCCAAATCACACACAGAAGAGAAAATAGCACAGTCAGTAAAAAAGGGGGATAAAACATTTTTTAGATACATAAATGAGAAAAGAAAAGTAAAACAAGGATTAGTTAGATTAAAAACAAAAGAAGGGAGGTATGTAGAAGAGGATAAAGGTCTAGCTGACTGCCTCAATGAATATTTTTGTTCTGTATTTACAGATGAAAATGAAGGAAAGGGACCTCAGTTGAGAAAAAAGGATAAATTAGTCATTTATTACATGTGAGTTTACATAGGAAGAGGTTCTATTTAAACTGTCAAAAGTAAAGACAAATAAGTCAATGGGACCTGATGGAATACATCCAAAGCTATTAGAAGAGCTTAGTGGTGTACTAGCAAAACCATTAACAGATTTATTTGACCAATCATTGTTAACAGGAGTAGTCCCAGAAGATTGGAAGTTAGCGAATGTTGTGCCCATTTACAAGAAAGGTAATAGGGAGGAGTCGGGCAACTATAGGCCAGTAAGCCTTACTTCAGTAGTGGGGAAAGTGATGGAAACCATGTTAAAGGATAGGATTGATGAACATCTAAAAACACATGGAATTCAAGATCAGAGACAACATGGGTTTACTCCTTGGAGATCATGCCAAACTAATCTTATTGATTTTTTTGATTGGGTAACTAAAATTATAGATCAGAGTGGTGCAGTAGACATTGCTTACCTAAATTTCAGTAAGGCTTTTGACACTGTTGATTCATTCGGTTATTATTGGACTATCATAGCCAATTGGCAGGACTTATTTATATAGCAGTAAAGCTATATATTTTGTTTTCGTTTATTTATATGGAATTTTTAATATCTTTTTATTATTCTTTTAACAAATATTGTGTGGAACAATAAAAGTATTTTTATAAAGATACACATTGGATCCTGGAGCTCATTTCAGCTGGAACAGCTATCAGTCTATGTGGAAGCAGGAAGGGGACATCCTTTTAATAGTCCCAAGGCGACATCCATGGGAGCCATATGAGATTTGGCTCCAGGCTTGTGAGTACTAGACTTCACTCCCTTAATATTTTACAATTCAGACAATATTACACTATTACGTGTTTTATTTGTGTTTCTTTCAGACATATTTTAAAGTGTGACCAACCCTCTATATTGTATGTATTTGGATTCAAATATTGTTGAATGGGTAAGGCAGTGGCTGAGTGACAGGCAACAGAGGGTTGTCGTTAATGGAATATATTCGAAGCTTGGACTTGTCACCAGTGGGATACCTCAGGGATCTGTACTTGGACCCATTCTCTTTAATATTTTTATTAGTGATATTGCAGAAGGTCTTGATGGTAAGGTATGTCTTTTTGCTGATGATGCTAAGATATGTAACAGGGTTGATGTTCCAGGAGGGATAAGCCAAATGACAAATGATTTAGGTAAACTAGAAAAATGGTCAGAATTGTGGCAACTGACATTTAATGTGGATAAGTGCAAGATAATGTATCTTGGACGTAAAAACCCAAGGGCAGAGTACAGAATATTTGATCGAGTCCTAACCACAACATATGAGGAAAGGGATTTAGGGGTGACTATTTCTGATGACTTAAAGGTAGGCAGCAGGAAATGCTAGCAGAATGCTTGGTTGTATAGGGAGAGGTATTAGCAGTAGAAAGAGGGAAGTGCTCATGCCATTGTACAGAACACTGGTGAGACCTTACTTGGAGTATTGTACACAGTACTGGAGACCGTATCTTCAGTAGGATATTGATACCTTAGAGAGGGTTCAGAGAAGGGCTACTAAACTGGTTCATGGATTGCGGGATAAAACTTACCAGGAAAGTTACTTACCAGGAAAGGTTAAAGGATCTTAACATGTATAGCTTGGAGGAAAGATGAGACAGGGGGGATATGATAGAAACATTTAAATATATAAAGGGAATCAACACAGTAAAGGAGGAGACTATATTTAAAAGAAGAAAAACTACCACAACAAGAGGACATAGTCTTAAATTAGAGGGACAAAGGTTTAAAAATAATATCAGGAAGTATTACTTTACTGAGAGGGTAGTGGATGCATGGAATAGCCTTCCAGCTGAAGTGGTAGAGGTTAACATAGTAAAGGAGTTTAAGCATGCGTGGGATAGGCATAAGGCTATCCTAACTATAAGATAAGACTAGGGACTAATGAAAGTATTTAGAAAATTGGGCAGACTAGATGGGCCGAATGGTTCTTATCTGCCGTCACATTCTATGTTTCTATATTACCCATTGTGTTCAGTAATCATATCACAGGCAGAGGGGAGGATTTTGTGTGGGAGTGTCTGAGTGTATTGTACGGATTGATTGGTTGTATTTCAAAACCTTGTGGGCAGTACTATGTTTGTGGATTGTGAATAAAAGAGGCTGTATGTGCCAATATAGGCAGTTCTGCTTGACCTCAAAACGAAGTGTCATCTCGTTATTGGGGGAATTGGATTGTATGCTGATTGCCAGGAGTGTAAGCTGATTGTATGCTTTTCCTGTTCAGCTGCTTATAGCATTCATATGCTTGAGAGCATTCGTATGCTTCTCTGGTTCAGTGGTTGTGGTGTCTGCTGCAGTGCTTGGAGTCCTCAGGAAGCGCTAGGAGCATCCCTCAACGGAGGTACCCAGTCGGGGGGGGTGGCAGGTGATCCGTTACAGCACCATTTTCTGAAGGTGTAATATGGGGAAAAAAGGATCTCTCTGCTACCAAAAAGAGTGAAATAGTTCAATGCCATGGACGAGGTATGAAAACATTAGATATTTCACAAAAACTTAAGGGTGGTCATTGCACTATTAAGAGATTTGTGGCTGATTCAGAGGACAGACGGGTTTGTGCAGATAAAGGCACATTGAGGAAGATTTCTGCTAGATCCATGCATCGGATCAGGAGAGCAACTGCTAAAATACCATTACATAGCAGCAAACAGATATTTGAAGCTACTGGTGCCTCTGGAGTCCTACGGAGTCCTCCAGAGTCTTGCAACATAAACCTTCTATTCGGCCACCACTAACCAATGCTCATAAGCAGAAACGGCTGCATTGGGCAGAAAAATACATGAAGACTAATTTTCAAACAGTCCGGTTCACTGATGAGTGCCGTGCAACCCTGGATGGTCCAAATGGATGGAGTAGTGGATGGTTGGTGGACCGGCACCCTGTTCCAACAAGGCTGCGAAGTCAACAAGGCGGTGGTGGAGTCATGTTTTGGGCCGGAATCATGGGAAGAGAGCTGGTCGGCTACTTTAGGATCCCTGAAGGTGTAAAGATGACCTCTGCAAAGTATGTGGAGTTTCTGACTGACCACTTTCTTCCCTGGTACAGAAGGAAGAACTATGCTTTCCGTAATAAAATCATCTTCATGCATGACAATGCACCATCTCATGCTGCAAAGAATACCTCTGCACCAATGGCTGCTATGGGGATAAAAGGAGAGAAAGTCATGGTGTGGCCTCCATCCTCCCCTGACCTCAATCCTATTGAGAACCTTTGGAGCATGCTCAAGCAAAAGATCTATGAGGGTGGGAGGCAGTTTACATCCAAACAGCAGCTCTGGGAGGCTATTCTGACATCTTGCAAACAAATTCAAGCAGAAACTGTCCAAAAACTCACAAGTTCAATGGATGCAAGACTTGTGAAGTTGCTATCAATAAGGGGTCCTATGTTAAAATGTAACGTGACTTGTTAAAATGTTTAAAAAGTTAAAATGTTGTTCTTTACAACCTATAAAGTGTTTTGAAACGTACTGTGCGCAATAATTTGGAACAGTGCATTGTAAGTTTTTTATGTTTAAAAAAAATACTGTTATCATTAGGAGGTTTGTTAAAAAAAATTTGAATTGTACTCTTAATAGTTGATAGCATGAGAATTATGCTGACTGTTATTTACATCAATTATCTAGGTAAATGAGAAATATAATTTGCATATAAATTTGGAACAGGGTGTAGAATTTATATAAATGTTGCTGACTTCTTTTTAAAGCAAATAAATTGAGCAAAATAAATATATTAGTATGTTATGTAATAAGTTACATTACTTTAGTTCTACATCCAAGCAAATATGCTTTTGTATTTATTTCTGGCCTAAACAAAATTAGATAGCATTTGGGGAAGAAAATACATCCTAAAAGTCCAGCACTTGAGGTCAATATGGCAAATATCTCTACAGCCACCATGTATTTCCCTTTGGTGCTCAGATAGGCCGGGATCATAGCAATCCAAACACTGCAGAATACCAGCATGCTGAAGGTGATGTACTTGGCTTCATTAAAACTGTCCGGTAATCTCCTGGCTAAAAAAGCTAAAATAAAACTAACAGCTGCCAGAAAACCCATATAACCCAGGACTGAGTAGAAGGCAATAACGGAACCTTCATTACACTGAACAATGATCTTTCCTGGATAAGAATGTTTATCTAACTCCTGAAATGGAGGCAAGATTATCAGCCATGTAATATTAATTATAACTTGAATTGATGAGAAAATCAAAACTACTGAATTGGACACTTTTACACTAACCCACTTTCTCCAAGCACTGCCGGGTTTAGAAGCTTTAAAAGCAATATAAATCATGGCAGTCTTCCCCAAAACACAAGAAATTGCTGTTGAGAAGATGATGGCAAAAGTGCATTGACGCAGCATGCAGGTTATATCCACAGGACGTCCGAGGAACAGAAATACACAGAGGTAGCTCATCATGATGGAGACCAGGAGGATGAAACTGAGATTCTTATTATTGGCCTTGACAATTGCAGTGTCTTTAAATAAATGAAAAATGACTAATACCACAATTGTTATAAGGAAGAGTAAAAGTGTAATAAAAGAGAAAGCAACTGAAATTATATCATCATTGTAAGACAGAAATTCCACCATTTTAGGAATACACTGATCCTTCCATTCGTTGGGCCATTTATCTTCTGTGCATTTGATGCATTCTTCGCTGTCTAAAAAATGAAAAGATAGAAAAAATTAAATTTATAATAAATTAATGTCAAATTAAAATCAAACTTGTTTTCCCTTCTTTTGAATCAACAGCAAAAACAAATGTGAGAAAGTCTGAACTAACTATTAGACTTGGACACTTCAGAAATTTTCGTTTTTCCGAATGCATTTGTACGGAAAAAAAAATGTTAATTAATTTTCATATGAAATTCATTGCTTTTTTCATTTTGGATAAACAAATTAATTGCACTGAATGAATTGAACATAAAATCAGTCAAACAAGAATTCCCTAAAGACCAAATAGCCTTAAGTAAATGGAGTAAAACCATTCACGTCAAATTTCGGACCTTGTCCATCTAATATCAATTAGCAATTTTTGTATTTCCCTGATATTGTGCCGAATACTCTTAAATTGCAAACTTCTAAATGATTTTTTGACCGAACGGTTCATTCCAAAACAAAATGCATTGGCACTATAATAAAGTCCTAAATGCTCACTATAGGCATTCGCATGTCGAATTTCATTGCAAATGCTAGTCTATTGAATCATCATGCCACACTGATTGATACAGGTTGGTACTTGCAACACAATATCATTTTAGAAGGGACTGGAAACATTAAGCTGATTCTACTCGACTCATCCCACCCACCCAGGTTCCCTCTAAATTTATAGCATGCTCCTCAAGCTGTTTAAGATTCTCACTCAATTACCTCTTCATTCCCTCTATAATTTACCAATAGTTGCAACTTTTTAAGCTATCACCTCCAAATTTCCCCTGCTACCTCTTGTCTCAAATCCCCACGGTATCCTTTAGATTGTAAGATCACTTTGTATAAAAGAGCTTAAATGGCTAGATCTCAGTTTATGGGCAGGGCCCTCTCTACCTTTTATATTTGTCTGTGTATATTTTATATCCTCCACTAATTGTACAGCACTGCGGAATTTGTTGGTGGTTTATAAATACCAATAATAAAAAAAAAAAAAAATAGGGCTATACATATTGCCAGACATAACTTTAAATAAAAGTATCAACTCAAAGCAGAGTCAGCAATCCTTCTGTGCCAAATCTATCCAGTCATTCTATAGACTTATGATTCATAGTAACACAGCAAAAATAGCAATTACATATCGGGGTCTTGGTATTCTCTTCCCTTACATTGCAGACTGTTATCCTCTATCAGCAGCCCTCAGAAATGGACTTCAGGGCCAGCCATAGTGGCTCGTGCATGTAATCTGACTAGCAGCTGTGAGATCATGGGGAAAAAAAAGAAAAGGATATTGAGATGGGTTAGGGGGGCGGGTGAGTGTCGGCTCATCAGGATTGTCGTCAGTATTACTGGTAATTACAATTACATCGGGCCGTCATCTGTCAGTGTTCTGGCATGTGTCGTCAATACCGTAATTTATCAGTCAAGTCTGCGGCGGCTGTTGTCATCAGCCAATGTGTCCAGGTATTCATGTAGGATTGATGTGTGTCAGCTTCCGTAGCTTGTAGGTCTTCCACCTTCCATATCACTGTCTGCTTCCAGAATTGCGGGATTACTGTTTTAGCTATATTCAGAATGCGGATAGTGAGAGTTTTTTTTATATAAAGTTTTAGGGACCTTGGTGTGGTGTAGAAGCATGCCTGTGGTTTCATGGGGAGGCGAGGAGTCTGAGAACTGTTGTAGCATTTTGTGGAACCCCTTCCAGAAAGGGCAGAGCCTTTCGCATTCCCACCATAAGTGAATTAGAGTGCCCTGATCTTTCCCGCATCTCCAGCAAAGATATGAGGGAGTGAGTGAGTGTAGTGTTGAGAGAGTGCGGTACCAAAAGGTCAGTAGCTTATAAGCCGTTTCCTGTGTTTTACTAAAAGTAGAGCAGTGGTGTAGAGATGTCTCGAACAGTTTGCCGGCGAATAGTTCACTGCGGCGGGCGAACATATGCGATGTTCGGTCCGCCCCCTATTCTATATCATTTAGTAAACTTTGACAACCCCCCCACCCGCCGCTCGGGGGTGGGGGTTGTCAAAGTTTACTCAATGATATGGGGGGGACCTACTGTCCTCCCCCCAGCCCCCACCCCTGAGCGGTGGGTGGGGGTCCTAAAAAAAACAATAGGGGGGGAACTTCTGTCCCCCCTCGGCCCCCACCCCTGAGTGGTGGGTGGGGGCCCTAAATACTAAGAAGGGGGGGGACCTAAGATCCTCCCCCCCGGCCCCCACCCCCATTATTTTTAGGGTGAGTGGGTTAGGTAGGGGGTTAATTTTATTTTTGGGGGGAAGGGGCGACTAGGGGTTTGGGGACCCCTAGTCACCTGGGGGGGACTTTTTTTTAGGGCCCCCACCCGCCGCTCAGGGGTGGGGGCCGGGGGGAAGACCTTAGGTCCCCCCCCTTTTTAGTATTTAGGGCCCCCACCCACCGCTCAGGGGTGGGGGCTGGGGGGGAGGACATTAGGTCCCCCCCCTTTTTAGTATTTAGGGCCCCCACCCCCCGCTCAGGGGTGGGGGCCAGGGGGGAGGACCTTAGGTCCCCCCCATTGTGATTTATTTGCCCCCACCCACCGCGCAGGGTTGGGGGCCGGGGGAGAGGACAGTAGGTCCCCCCCCTCATTATTTTTATGGCCCCCACCCACCGCGCAGGGGTGGGGGGGGGAGGACAGTAGGTCCCCCCCTCATTATCTTTATGGCCCCCACCCGCCGCCCAGGGGTGGGGGCCGGGGGGAGGACAGTAGGTCCCCCCCTCATTATCTTTATGGTCCCCACCCGCCACTAAGGGGTGGGGGCAATAGGTTTTTTTTTGTTTTTTTTACAATGAGCAGCCACTGGCTGCTCACTGCTTACTAGACATGCCCCTACTCGCTGCATAGCGAGTAGGGGCAGAATTTACTAATACTAAGTAATCTTTACTTAGTATTAGTAAATGTGGCTTATCTACTAAGTTATCTACTAAGCTGCTGCAAGATGCAGCCATGGATCGGAGTTTGCATGCCACAGTCCAGGTGTTAGTCCCCTTGAAACAACTTTTCCATCACTATTGTGGCCAGAAAGAGTCCCTGTGTGTTTTAAAATTCGCCTGCCTATTGAAGTCTATGGCGGTTCGCCCGGTTCGCGGGTTCGCGAACATTTGCCGAAATTCGCGTTCGCCATTCGCGAACCGAAAATTTCATGTTCGTGACATCACTACAGTGGTGTGTGAGGTAGAACATCTTCTCGAACTCTGCATCCCCGTAAGGGTGTTTGTGTCACATCCTGCTCCTGTTGCGGATCATTTCTGTTTTGGCTTCTGATATCCACTACTCTGTTTACAATTCTTGTTTAGCTTTTCTCGTTTTTTCTGGTTTTCTATTCTATGTCTGGTTTTCTGGGTTCATTCCTTTATTCTGTTCCTGGCATTCCAGTCTCCTGGATTTCTTTAAATGTTTGGTTTTTGTTGCCACATCCATTCCTTTGCCATTAATCCTTTTTGTTTCAGTCTGTTCCTGCAAGCAGGGGTCGCATTTCCTCTGCTCCTTTCTTTGCAAGTAAGTACTGTGTGTGTTTTATTGTTGTTCATTTAGTCATGCATATCTAGGTAGTTAGGACCCACCCTAATTGGAGTACTTTGGCACAGTAGTGGGCTGCATTTATGAATGCCCTAAATCTCCAATGTTTATTACATATATAGTACTTGGTTATGTCTCATCTCTCATCTTGTTTTGCCTTGTATCTCTTGTCTTATTTCAATTTGTCTTGTATTCCCAGTTCATGTACAGTCCTGCCCTGTCCATGTCCTGTTCATGTTTCCCTCATGTATTGTGAACATGTTCTGGGTTCTGCTTTCTGTCATGCTCTGGTTCTGGGTTCTTCTAGTCTTGTCTTGTTATCTTGTTTGTTGCCTGTTCTAGTGTTGCCTTGTTTCTAGTATGGGATACATTTCTGCTGCAGAGCCTCCCTATCAAGATCCTGGTCTGCATATTATCATCTAGCTCCTGGAATCCATAGAAGCTGCTTCAGGGCGCTGGTATGTGGCCGCACAGACGCTGGTGCTTAACACCAGGGGGCGTGTGGTTACCCTACACCAGGCCCTGATTGTCCATTTTCACACTGAGACTCCCATCATCATCATCAGGAATACAGGGATC
>OW240917.1:21408363-21455169 GCA_933207985.1 Pelobates cultripes | reverse complement strand
GTATCCACTGTTAGCGTAACACACCCGCTTTAAGGACACTGACTGCTATTCAATCTATAACAGTGAAAAAAGATTATTTTTTTTTTTAAATCCAAGCTATTGTGACACCAGATCTAATTAGTGGCACTGGTCAGCGTATCCACTGTTAGCGTAACACACCCGCTTTAAGGACACTGACTGCTATTCAATCTATAACAGTGAAAAAATAGTTATTTTTTTTTAAATCCAAGCTATTGTGACACCAGATCTAATTAGTGGCACTGGTCAGCGTATCCACTGTTAGCGTAACACACCCGCTTTAAGAACACTGACTGCTATTCAATCTATAACAGTGAAAAAAGTTTTTTGTTTTTTTAAATCCACGCTATTGTGACACCAGATCTAATTAGTGGCACTGGTCAGCGTATCCACTGTTAGCGTAACACACCCGCTTTAAGGACACTGACTGCTATTCAATCTATAACAGTGAAAAAAGTTTTTTTTTTTTAAATCCAAAGCTATTGTGACACCAGATCTAAGTGGTGGCACTGGTCACCGTATCCACTGTTAGCGTAACACACCCGCTTTAAGGACACTGACTGCTATTCAATCTATAACAGTGAAAAAAGTTTTTTGTTTTTAAATCCAAGCTATTGTGACACCAGATGTAATTGGTGGCACTGACTGGGGAAATGGGCACAGTATGCACTGTGAGCCTGACACAGAAGCTGGCAGCAGTGGCAGACAACTGACTGCTATTCAATCTATAACAGTGAAAAAAGTTTTTTGTTTTTAAATCCAAGCTATTGTGACACCAGATGTAACTGGTGGCACTGACTGGGGAAATGGGCACAGTATGCACTGTGAGCCTGACACAGAAGCTGGCAGCAGTGGCAGACAACTGACTGCTATTCAATCTATAACAGTGAAAAAAGTTTTTTGTTTTTAAATCCAAGCTATTGTGACACCAGATGTAATTGGTGGCACTGACTGGGGAAATGGGCACTGTGAGCCTGACACAGAAGCTGGCAGCAGTGGCAGACAACTAAGTGCATTTACATTACATAGAAAAAAAAAATCAAAAAAAAGCATACCCTTATCCCTAACCTAGCTATGCTTTTCCCTATCTTATGAACAGCAGCTACACTTTCCCTCCTCTTACTAAGCATGCAGCTTGAGAATGAATCTAAAATGGATGCTGTCCAGTAGGTGGGAGGGTCTGCTAGGGAGGCTGTGCTGCTAATTGGCTGGAATGTGTCTGCTGACTGTGAGGTACAGGGTCAAAGTTTACTCAATGATGACGAATAGGGGGCGGGTCGAACCGCGCATATGTTCGCCCACCGTGGCGAACGCGAACATGCTATGTTCGCCGGGAACCGTTCGCCAGCGAACCGTTCGGTACATCACTAATGTCCATGTGCCATTGTCGTAGGTGGATGTACTAAAACACTGAAAACGTTGGAAAATGGAAAACACAACACAAAATAAAGATTGTCAGAAAGTAGGCTTGTGCTGTATGTGATTCTGTGCATTTGTCACCTTCTACCACTAACATTGGTGCAACTAACATGGTTGCAGGGGTTGCAGTGGTGACCGAGCCCATCACTTCAGGGGGCCTAGCCACCACTGTGCCTTCTGAAAACCTTACAACCATAGGCCACCTGCATGATTTCCGAACCAGTGAACTAATGCACTGGCTTGAGGTGCATGGTCCCATGTTGACCAGCAGGCGGGGAGCGATGGGCTGTGCTACTCCCCTCCTGCCCTGCATGTATAGTGGTTTGCAGACTTTCATGTATGGTCTTTGGGATGAGATACATGGAGGGGCTTGCTTGGGGGGTAGGGATGACACACATGGAGGGACTTGGGGGGGGGGACACATGGAGGGGTAGGGAATGAGACACATGGGGACGCTTGGGGGGTGGGACACAAGGAGGAGCTGTGGGGGATTAGGAAAATGAGACACCTTGATGGAGGAGGGAATGAGACACATGGAGGGGCTTTGGAGGGAATGAAACACATGGAGTAGTTGAGAGGGCTTGATGGAGTTGAGACACATGAAGGGGATGGGGTAAATGAGACATGGAGGTGCAGAATTGCAGTAAATAAGACACTGGGGGTTGACACTGACACTGGGGGGTTGACACACATGAAGAGTCTTGAAAGAGATGAGACATGAAGGGGCTGGGGTGGAAATATGACACAAGAAGTAGATTGGGGGAGGAAATGAGACACACGGAGGGGCAGTAAAGGAAATAAGACACATGGGGGCAATGGTGGGAAATTATACACATGGAGGGGCTTTGGAGGAGGGAATGAGACACATTGGAGGGCCAAGGGCAATTGTTTCACCAGAGCCTGGTGGTTTCTTCTACTACTAACAGCCTTAGGTAGAGTATGGGGTTGATGATGAAAACTCCACTAGTCAACAGAGGCAGGCTGGACAGAAACAGAGGACTCATCAGTGAATTATAAAAGAAAAAAATTGAAAGAAATAGAAAAAATGTTCCTCTTGTCCAGCCGATAATGCCAGGGCCACTGTAACGGAGCTCCCTGTACTCCGACCGAGTACCCTCCATTGATGGATGCTCCTAGCGCTTCCTGAGGACTCCAAACACTGCAGCAGACACCACAACCACTGCAGACTCCACAACCGCCGTAGCTTAACTGGAGTCTCGCCGTCTTCCTTCCACCCTGGATCAGCTTCTGTCCTCCAGGACCGTGTGGGGAAGACCTCTCCTCCAGGAGAGCGTAACAGGAACAGCTCTTAAAAGAGCTAAGTGATTAAAAGCTCAGGGGAGTATGCAGAGCATAGCAATCCCCAGTGTGATATAGCAGTTCCCTCCAATAACGAGACAAGGCTACGTATTGAGGGTCAAGAAGATCTGATGTTTAATGGCACACACTCTGCTTTTATGAGATTCTGCCCATGCAAGGGAGACACCCACATAATTAGCAGTATAACCAATCGGAACAATATACATTCGGGGAAATTCCCATCCCTCAGATAATCACATAACATAATTAAAACAGAACAGTAAAAATACAGTTTTTATACATGTACTATAACTTCCAAACTACACATCCAATCTTCATAAAAATTACATATTTGGAATCAATCCATTAAGGGGAGCAACATATTAAAAAATGGCACAAATCAGACAAGGGGTTCAAAAGTTAGCAAAAGTGTCTTTTGGGGCCTGGCTGGCAGCATGGTTTTCTGGCCCAAACCGGTTTTACAGAGGCCTCTATCCTGGACAATGGGGAAAGTAATCCAATTATCCAGGGATAGAGGCAGACTCCATTAACCACATGTTAGCAAAAGACACAAAAAGACACAAAAATACATAACTCCTATTGAACTGAACAGAACCCCCACATTCAACCTATCCCCAGATGGCTTGGATCTGAGCGCTCAATATATCCAAACAGCGCTCAGATCCCACAAATACAGTCAAATCGCCATACACACTCTGTCCATAGTCATGGGGCAGAAGGCTGGCAATTAGGCTTCTCCATAACACAGGGAAGCAGGGCAATTTGTCAAATAAAATAACAGTTACAAATGGCAGTTTGTAACAGCCACTTTCACCTATTTTGAAACATCAAACAGAAAGGATGACTGAACCTCACCACCGATGGTAATCATAGATTGTGTTTACTGTTGGGTAAGCTTTAGCAGATATCTGAATGAGCAAAATTTGACAAATGGAGGAGAAAAGATATGGCATAATGCTGAGAGAAAAGAGTGTGCACTTTTACTAATTGCATAGAAATTGGACATGCGAACATCCCAAAGTTGTAAAATGATCTTGCGTGTCATCATCTGCAGAATAGATGTTACCAATTTTGTTTTTTTGACCAACAGATAGTATTTATTGTAACACACAATTGAATTTGTATACCTTATAAAATGGTGATATGGTGCATTTATTAATGTTGAATGCCATCTTTATTCACTAATTTTTATTCATTTAGTTACCCTATTAGTATTTGTATTTAATAACTTCATGCCAATTAAATAGCATATCAAATGGCTTGTCTTTTTATATAATAATTACAGATCTATTTGTAAGTGCTTAGTTTATTCATTACCTTAGAAAATCAATTACAGAATATCAATGAAAATGCCTCATAATTCATTCATTTTACACAATCGCCCCATATGTAGTGCGCCCCCTCCCCCAATTCATTGCCTTGTAATTTTCTTTTTTTGCTCAAGCATATGCAATGTAGTAGTTAGTGAACACCTAGTCATCACTGAGCAGATGTAGTTTCCTTGAAATCAAGAGGAAAAAAAGAAAAAGATTTGTAACATGATCTCCCAGTACATAGTTACCCCCTTAGTGCATCAAGGACAACTGAAAGAATACTAGAATTAAACAATAATAAAAATGAGGTCTCCATGACCATCTCCTTTTATTCACTCCTTTGTGCACAGTGGTAAAAAAAAAAAATACATTTATTTTTGTAAATAAAGACATTTAATGTAAGATGTGATACAGTTTTAAAAATGACCACAAGATGGAGACATTTAACAATGTACAAGAAAGGTCTCAGATTTATACAGCGTAAATGCTCCTGCTGAATTAAAATGAATACATTTTGAACTATACATATTGTAAAATATATATTTTTATATCAACTCTAAGCCTATTTAATTATTCTATAATCAGGCTCTTCTATAGAGGCAATATATATGAAATAAAGGTCAAACCATTTTAAAATTATACATGTGCTGATTAAAACAGTTTTTTGTGTGTGTGTGTTTTTTTGACATTCAGATTTTTTTGTTTTAAGAGTTTTGACAATGAGTACATTTTTGGGGTTTTGTTTTGTATTTTTTTAGGGTCAAAAAGGGAAAATAAAAAAAGATTGTGTGTGCTAAGTATTAAACTTAAACAAAAATGTATTTTGTTGATTAGCTTTATCAGTCGCTTCATGTTATTACTAGTGGGATGGGATAGATTGGGACATACTGAAGAGGTAAACAAATGCTTAGTAGCCCTTCTCTGAAAGAGTTCAGAAAAGCGCTACTAAACTGGTCCATGGATTTCAGGATAAAATTTACCAGGAAAGGAAGGGGACGTGTCCGGATGGCTATGAGAGCAGCCGTGTAAGCTTTCAGCTCTGACTGACAGCGAACTCCATCCACAATACCCAATGAACATACTGAGATATGGGGAACACAAAACGGGACTCAGTTACAGCCAAAGACCCCAGGCACCCAACGGGTTCTCGATTTTAGCCTCTAAGCAAATTTTTCCAGGAGAAATTTGATGTTGATCCTGAGGCCTCGGGATCCACCATGGCGTCCCACGCCCTCTCGCCGACGGTCTCCCAGGCAAGTAGTCTGATATCGGAGACACCACTCTTACCTGAACCGGGCATTAGGGACTTGCTGCAGAAACTCCTTTCCAAAAAAAAACATTGCCCAAATGCTAGGGAAATTAGATGAATTGCTGCAAGCAAAGATCACAGAACTGGACATGGAACTTCACTCCCTGGGCACCCTTGTAAAACAGCTGGAGCAGGCAGCGGATTCACATGCATTGGACGTCCAGACTATCAGACCGCAAGTGAGTAAAACTCCCAGCAAATCTCCCTCCTCAATCGTTATATAGAAGATCTTGATAATAGGGGATGGAGGAATAATATCAGGGTGAGGGATCCCGGAAGCTAATCAAACTCCTGAAGATATTCCCTCCGTCTTGCGCCAGTTATTTCACTCCATCTTAGCACATCCCAGGGATGACAGGGAAACTGTCATCAAGTTAGACAAAGCACACAGAGCTCTTAAGCCTAGAGGCCGACCCGATGGGGCCCCAAGGGACATTATATGCTGCATACATGACTTTGCCCTTAAGGATACTATCTTAAAACAAGCCCATGGCTTGCAGCCATACGTTTTATGGATCACCAGGTCCAATTATTTCAGGGACGCAGGGCACTTAATCCTGTATCAAGACAGTTCAAAGACCGACAGATAAAGTATCGGTGGGGCTTCCCCTTCGCTCTGAACGCCACCATTGGAGGCAGGGCAGTCTTTAATTTTGATTGGATCCTGGGCAAGCATTTACTTGGGCCCCTTGACTACATATAGATAAACACAAATGCACTACCTGACACACATGCAGATACACACTGACTGCATATAGATACACACAAGAACATACAGATACACACAGACACACACAGACTACATATAGATACACACACAGATACACAGATACAAACACTGATATACATGCAGATACAAAGGTAAACACTGACTACATATAGATACACCGACACACACACTGACACACATACAGACACACAGATACACAACCTGACACACATGCAGATATACAGATATAAACCCTGACACATACAGATACACCCTTACTATATATATATATACACACACACAAACACAAACGGACAACATACAGATACAGAGACACATTCTGACAGACAGGGCTGCCATCAGAAATTGTGGGGCCCCTGACACAGCTCAAGGTCTGGGCCCCCTGGTGCCTGCACCCGAGTCCGCCCAATGTGCTGCAGCCCCCACACCCCACACCCCCCCCGAGTCCGCCCACAGGAATGCAGTGTCTGCAGGGCCGGTGCAAGGATTTTTGCCGCCCTAGGCAAAAGTAAAGTTTGCCGTCCCCCCATGTGACATCACAATGCCCCACCCATATGATCTGCCATGTTAACTAACACCAGTGCTGCAGTGCTGCCGTGTTTACATTAAAAGGCCTGCAGGGACAGGCTAGACACCAGAACCACTACATTAAGCTGTAGTGGTTCTGGGGACTTATAGTGTCCCTTTAATGTGAGGTAAATTAGAGATTAGTGCCACAAATAATATACTAGATTGCCTACTTACAACCAGATGAGGATGATGATGGGCTCTAGCTCCGTCTGGCTCCACTGGTCTGGTGTAGAACAGGCTCTCTGGAGGCGGTTTGTAACTGTGGTCACAAAAATCAATGTTCTGGGATCAACGGGAAGCAGCTCCATTTTTTTGAGGGCCCTTTACACAGCTCAATGTCTGGGTCCCAGGATCCACCTTCATGTTCCACCAATGAGTTTGTTCACAGGGGGTGGAGTGTGTGTGTGGGGGATGTCCTGATGTGTGTAAGGAATGCATTGTGTGAATCTGTGTTTGTATGTGTAAGGGCTGCAAGATGAGTTGTGTATGTATGGGATGCAGTGTGTGCGTCTGTAAGGGATGCATTGAGTGTGTGTAAGGGGTGCATTGTGTGTTGCTGTGTGTAAGGGATGCATTGCTTGTGTATGTGTATCTGTGTGTAATGCATTGTTTGTTTTTCTGTGTGCAAGGGGTGCATTGTGTGTGTGTGTGATGTATGCCAATCTCTCCCCCTCCCCCCAATCAATTTCCTTCTCCCCCTCCAATTTCCTTCTTCTATCCCTCCCTCTCCAATTTCCTTCTTCTTCCCCTCCCTCTCCAACTTCCTTCTTCTGCCTCCTCCAATTTCCTTCTTCTGCCTCCTCCAACTTCCTTCTTCTGCCCCCTCCAACTTCCTTCTTCTCCCCCCTCCAACTTCCTTCTTCTCCCCCTCTCCAATTTCCTTCTTCTCCCCCTCCCTCTCCAATGTCCTTCTCCCCCCTCAAATTTCCTTCCTCTCTCCCTCCCAGAAATTTCCTTCCTCTCCCCCTCCCTCAAATTTCCTTCCTCTCTCCCTCCCTCAAATTTCCTTCCTCTCCCCCCTCCCTCAAATTTCCTTCTTCTCCCCCCTCCAATGTCCTTCTTCTCCCCCCTCCAATGTCCTTCTTCTTCCCCCTCCTCTCCAATTTCCTTCTCCCCTTCCCTCTCATTGCCTTCTCCCTCCAAAAAATTTCCTTCCTCTCCCCCCCTACAAAATTTCCTTCCTCTCCCCCACCTCAAAATTTCCTTCCTCTCCCGTCATCTTCCGGCTCCGGCATCAGTACGGTGCGCGAGGGAGCTGAAGAGGAAGCACTCAGAGGAGAGTGCTCCCTCGCGCACTGGCCCCCCCGCCGGGTGTCAGAGGGAGAGGAGGGAGGGGAGGAAAATTTGAGGGAAGGGGAGAAAATTTGAGGGAGAGGGGGAGAAAATTTGAGGGAGAGGGGGAGGAAATTTGAGGGGGGGATTTTGAGATAGATAGATATATATAGAGAGAGAGAGAATGCCTAAATTGAAAAATAGTTGCAGGCCTAAATGTTTCATTTTAGTTTTTATTTTAACTTATGTGTTTGTCTAGTGTTCATGTATACACTGATTCCTGGATATTACACTCTCAGATTACTAAACATGTGTTCACCGTATGCATTATTCTCCAAAATGTGATAGTATTAAATCTTAAGTAATGTAAAATAAAATCTATTAACGTCCCACTTATCATAACCAATGATGGTCTTCACTTTATGAAAGTACACATTTCTCTGCAGGGCCTTTAGTCTGTGTCTCTGTGTTAGTGCAACACATTCCTTTAGTGTAAGTGTTACACATTTCCTTGCTGTACCAAACTCAATGACTTGCTTACAATATATGCATTCTAGTAATTAGAAATCAGAAATATATAAGAAAGGTACACTGTTGGTTTACTTTACATTGGCATCATGCAAATCTCTGACCAATATGGGTTCTTACTTTGGTCAGGCAACTACACCATTATGGACATTATGCCAGAAGCAAACATTTTTTTTATATTCGGTTGGTACCTCTGGGAAGTCCTGTTTCCCAAAATGCCATCAGACTCAACAATCACCAATGCTTAGAAAATGTGTCCCTTTTTACTCATGCCACTGTATGCATTCAAATATTATTTGTATGTCTTCTTTGCAATTTTTTCTAGCCTATCTCTAAAATGTGTATCCTCTACACTATTAAAATGATAAACAGATAAAAAAAATTAAATTAAAATCATTTTACTGTTTTAGTAAAAAAAAGAAAGAAAGAAATTCACACTCATGTTTTGGTGAGATAAACAGTGATAAATGACTTTTAAACTTTTATAATAAATATTTTTTTACTTATGTTTGAGAAATAAATCTTTAGCATATATATTTGTTTTATTTAAATATTTGCAAAAGTTGTATACATTTAAAATGATGCTGGGGAGTCATATTACGTAGGCGCAAGTATAAACCAGCCACTTTTATTTGTAAAATACAAAGATCTGTAGCGTATGATGAAAGTTTGTTAACAAGAAAGCAATATCCCCAAGGGAATGTGGCTGAAGTCTTTTATTTCTAAGTGACAAGAAAGTATGATGGCTTTTTTTCCTCAGTTGATTTTCATTCACTGTTATTAAAATGATGTGATGGTTCCACAACTGTAATTATGCATCTGCAATCGGCTTTCCCAAGAGACCTGCCTATTGCTAGAGATGTAAAGAGGAGAACAGAAAACGTTCAAGTTGAAAGCAATTATTTATTTAACTTAACTTATTTCACTTATTCTATTACAAACTTAATATATTTGTATTCATTATCTTCAACTGATTTAATCTTAAAAACGTTAAACAAGTTCAATAGATAAAATAAGGAATAAAACACTTCACTTTTATTTTATGCACATTTTCAACATAAGAAGAAATAATATTTTAACACATTTTTAGTTTAAGTGTTAAAAGTTTAAACATTTAAAATAATTAAAACAATTATTTCAATAAATACACATGAAGTCAGCCTTAAATAATGTGTTTGTGTATGACATGTAATACAAATGTATATAGATATGTTTTTTAAATTTCACAAATAATAACAGACCATTTTTTAAACTAATGTGCTCTTTGGTTCTTTTAAATTGATTTGGAAATTTAAATAACACATGATTATATAGAAACAATATATCTAGGTAGCAAAACTGGAACAATAGGTGGTTTTTTTTTCACTTTGGCTAATTTGCCTTACATTTAAAATTAATTTAGAATTTTCCAATTAGTGAATAAGCCTCCCTCTCTCAACATCATCAACCTTTCCAAAAATTCGATGAAGCCATGAGTAAGAAGGAATAAGTAGAATATTGTGACACTTTAGATTTCCTAATTATATTCTGAAGGTGCTGAATTTCCAACCATAGTATAAGGTTCTTTTAGCAGTAGTTATCTAAAAAAAATAAATAAACAAATGCTTTAAGAAAACCAATGTTAATCAAACCAATGCGGTGCTGGACCCCTTACCTGGTAAAAAATAAATAAATAATAATTAGAAAAAGAAAACAACAACAACCCAAAGAACTAACAAAAAGCTGCCACTAGGGAACCAAATAACAGTGCCTGAGGGGAACCCACAATAATATAATTGGATTACAGAATAGGCCCAAAAAGGGCATACGAGTCCAAAGATGGAGATTCCTTCAAAAAGTAAAATAATAGTAGAACAATCTTATTAGAATATGCAACGATTCGAGAAATTAGAGTAAGAGACAGTATATGTGCACAATAAAAAGCATGATGGGGTTTAAAACACTGGGTTTATATTTAAGAAGGTACATAGAAAACAACCATTTCACAGAAGGAGCAATTCACTATGTCCCATGATGCCACAAAGAGCCAGACAATTGGTCTCACAAAAATGAATTTTAAACATATTTGAAAAAAAAAACTACCACTAGAGAAGGGGGAATTACAACTCTGGCAGCATATGACTTGATTCTGTATGTGCTGCTTCTCATAAAAAAAAAAAAAATGTTCTAAATACAGACAGGAAGTACCACAACCATTTCAAATTGGTGAAGCTGTCATGGACCTTGAAGTCCTTTAAGAGTGGTTTTTCGACCAATGCATGCTTTAGGGCCTAAAAGAACCAAATATCCATCCATAGATAGCTGTTTTTAGCTTTTAGGTCTCATCATTGAGAAATATATTGTAACAAATAGTTGCATGGTACCAAACTGGGACATCAGGCATAATGTTGTGAGTGTAGTGGCTGAGCATTGTGTGTAGTGTTTGAGTATTGTATGTGCAGGCTGAACGTTGTGTGTTTGCATTGAGTGTGTGTAAGGGGTGCATTGTTTGTGTGTATGGAGGAGCTGAATGTTGTGTATGGGAGTCAGTCTGAACAAGGGTCTTGGGCCACTGCCTGTACCGCCTATTGATTACTCTGGCCACGGTAAAATTTCTATATCTTTTTAAATACAAAAAAGTATGCACAATGATAAACAGTTGATAAGAATTAGTTAGCTTAGTAAGGATGCTGTTTAGCATGTTTGTATTGTTCATATAGCTTTTATGTTGTTAGTGAATTACTATTTTTATCACTGTAACTCAATAATTACATTAATGGAGATATTTAAAAATAAACACCAATACATGTTTATCCCAGATAGAAAATATACAAACTTCCAAGTCATAAATTTCTACACATATATTAGGGACCAAAGGAAAAAGTTATTCGCATGCACACTATCCCAAATCCAAATGCACATTTAAAAAACTGGAGGGCTTTTTACTATCACTCCAATGGTCACCTGCCACATCAAGGCAAACGTCTTCTGTGATTCCTACACTAACAATTCACCTGTTTTCAGCCAAAAGGTTAAATCGCTATTGAGACAGAGATGGGTATTTTTCTAAATCACCTACACACTTATTAAACCTTGCAATGTATAACCCTTAATAGGAAACACATGAGGTGGGCAGTAGCACTGTAACATGGCTGTGTAATACAAAAGCAAATATACAAAATTAAGCCCTGTGATCAAACTCTTACTACTCCAGGGCGGCAGCAGTGAGCACAGTACCCATCAGCTCCAATACATACAACAAAAAACAAAAAGGAAAAAGATACTAGTGCACTATCCCGAATCCATATGTATATTTAAAGCAGAGCTGTCACCTTCCCCCCTTCCCCACGTAAAATATGTATTTCATAAAGATAGAATCTTGGATATGAAATACTCATTATGGCTGTGTTGGAATTTCACAAAAATTCCAACCAGTCAAGAAATATACAGAGACAAAGTAAAGACTACTTTGTTTCTGTATTTCTCCTTCACCTGACTTTCTTTGACACAAGGCAGAGCTACAGAGTCAATCCCTACAGCTGTCATCACTGACAGCCGCAGGGAATTGGCTGTGTCTATGGAGGATCCTGCAATCTGACATGCGCGGGAGTACAACAGTGACACTGGGGACGCAGATGGTGGTGCCCGTGAGGGACAGGTTCAGGTAACTAAACTCACCTTTAACCCATTAATGCCATTACGGCGTTCTATGCCGTCCCGCATTAAGTGGGCTTTAAAGCCATAGCGGCGGCATAGAACGCCGTAACGGCTTTGAGCCACTGGAGGTCCGGCGTACTTACCTCCACAGTGATCCTCTTCTGGAAGGCTGCCTGACAGCCCAGGCATCCCTCCCACGGAAAATGAGGCCCCCGGTGGCCATGTGATGGCCCCCTATAGCTGGCTGTGGATCTGCCAGCAGGGAGACTGTCTAAAATGTCAGACAGTCCCCCTGCTGGTGGGAATGTAAAAAAAAAAAAATTAATTCAACATGTTTAAAAATAAAATAAATGTATTTATATATACACATCGTCATACCAAGTGTATTTTAATATTAATATAAGTACATATATTAGTATTAAAATACACTTAGAATGACGTTACATATATTCATATGTAATTTCATTCTAACTGTATTTTGTTATTAATATATATATATATATATATATATATATATATATATATGTAACAAAATACACTTAGAATGACATTCTATCTATATATAAAATACAAATAACCGCAAATATATATATATATATATATATAGAGAGAGAGAGAGAGAGAGATAAATACATATAATTACATAAAAGATTACATTAGTATACACATAGAATTTAAATACCTATAAATGCATATATAAAAATTCTACATGTATATTTAAGAAATATTTTAACATAATTATATGATTTGATTGACATGCCTGACAACACAGGGAGAAAGTGCAGAGAATTTAATTCGCAAGCACTATATTTGACCCTGTAACTCTCCAAGACACCAAAAAACCTGTACATAGGAGATACTGTTTTACTCAGGAGACTTCGCTGAACTCAAATATTAGTGTATCAAACTGGTAAATTGTATTACAACGATAATATTTTAAGTAAAAGTGATGTTTTTTGCATTTTTTTTACAAACAAATGGCACTTTTATGGACTATATTATTGTTGTAATATGTTTTACTGTTTTAAAACACTAATATTTGTATTTAGTGAAGTCTCCAGAGAATAACAATACTCCCCATGTACAGGTTTTATGGTGTTTTGGAAAGTTAGAGAGTCACATATAAGGCTTGCATTTCATTTTTTTGACATTGAAATTTGCCAGATTGGTTATGTTGCCTTTGAGAACGTATGGTATCCCAGGAATGAGAATTAATCCCATGATGGCATACCATTTGCAAAAGTAGAAAACACAAGGTATTGCAAGTGGGGTATGTCCAGTATTTCTTAGTAGCCATTTGGTCACAAACACTGGCCAAATTTTTCACACAAAAACAAATATGAATGCTAACTTTGGCCAGTGTTTGTGACTAAGTGGCTATTTAAAAAAGACTAAACATACCCCACTTTCAATACCTTGGGTTGTCTACTTTTTCAAATGGTATGCCAATATGGGGTAATTCTCATTCCTGGGCTACCACACCGTCTCAAAGTTAACATTACTAATCTGGCAAATTTAAATTTGAAAATGGAATGTTCTATATTTGACCCTGTAACTTTCCAAAACACCATACAACCTGTTAATGGGGGGTACTGTTGTACTCGTGAGACATTGCTGATTACAAATATGTGCATTTTTTGCAGTAAAAAATAACAGTATTATGACATTCACAGCTAAAATGTCAGACGGAAATACAAATTTAACCCCTTCAGGACGGGTGACGGACGAGGTCCGTCACACAGGGGAGACCCTTAACGACGGGTGACGGACCTCGTCCGTCACGCGGTAAAATTAACCCCGGATCGCCGCTATCGCGGCGATCGAGGGGTTAATGGTGCTCCCGGTATGCCTCTGCATTAGAGGCATACCGGGAGCACCCGGTCAGGCTGCCCAGCACATGTGCTCGCTCTGACCGCAAGTCAGAGCGAGCACATGTGCTCTGTATACTTACCTTCCGGCTCCCTGCACTTCCTGGTTCTGTGTGAAGTGCAGGGAGCCGGATCAGTGATGATCCTGCCCCCTGCTGGAAAAAAAAATAAAGTTTATTTAAAGTCCCCCCCCCCTACCCATTTTAATAAAAAATTAACCCCTTCCCTGCCAATTGATCACTGACTACAGTGATCAATTGGCAGGGATTACATTTTACTATGATCTGATTTTTTTTTTTTAACCCCTGAGGGTTAATTCTTTTTTTTTTTAACCCTCAGGGGTTAAATTAATTAAATTAATTAAACTATTTTTAAATTATATATTTAGATAGCTGGAGTGGGTGGAAGTTAGTGGGGAATTGGGGGATTTGGCGTTAGGCTAACTAGGGGTTAACGTTAAAAAAAAGTTTTAAAAGAAACTTTAAAAAGTTAAAAATTAAGCTTAAAAAAATGTTTTAATAACATTTAAGTAATAAAAAAAAAAAAACACACTTTACCTAGTCCAAATAAAAATTAACCCCTTCCCTGCCAGTCGATCACTGCCTACAGCGATCAAATAGAGATCACAGTATTATACTGTGATCTAATTTTTTTTAACCCCTGGGGATTAACTTTTATTTATTTTTTTTAACCCTCAGGGGTTCAATTTATTTATTTAATTAATTTAAATATTTTATAACTATATATTTTGCTAGCTGGGGTGGGTGGGAGTTATGGGAAAATGGGGAATTTACTGTTAGTGCTGCGTACTGCTAGTTAGGGGTTAACAGTAAAAAAATAGCTTAGAAAAATGTTAAATCTGTAAAAAAGTTTTAAGAAAGTTTAGGAAAGTTTAAAAAAATTTTATAAGCAAAACAAAAGTTTAAAAACTAGTTTTTAAAAGTAAAAAAGTTATAAAAAGTAAAAAAATACATTTTAAAAACGCTCATTACCACTACACCTGGAGCAAACTAGAGAAAAAATTATCCCACGCCAAGGTTCAAAAAATGCCTTTTGAATTACCCCAGGGTGTATTCTTTAATAAATAGTATGTGTTTGTGGGGAAGTTTCAATAACCAACCGTCTAAACTATTCCAAATTGGAACATGGACACAGCGTAAAACTTCAAAGTTTGAAAAAAACTGGAATGGCTGTGTCCCAAATGTGCCCCTCCGATGTCCACATATACCTGGCAAAGGTACATACGGGGGTATTGCTGTACTCAGCCAACATAGCTGAGCAACATATGAAGTATTATACAGTGGTAGCACACATAAGGTTTGCAAAATATACTGTGCAAACTCACTTTGTATGTCAAAAAGGCAGAAAAATGCTTATTACCACTACACTTGGTACAAGCTAGCGGAAAAATGATCCCACGCTGAGGTTCAAAATATGCCTTTTTGAAATACCCTGGGATGTCTTCTTTAAGAAATGGTATGGCTTTATGGGGAATTTGGATTATATAGCCTGGTAAAATACTCTAAAATGGGACATAGGCACAGCATTAAAATTCAAAGTTTGAAAAAAACTGGAATGGCTGTGTCCCAAATGTGCCCCTCCGATGTCCACACATACCTGGCAAAGGTACATACGGGGTATTGCTGTACTCAGCCGACATAGCTGAGCAACATATGAAGTATTATACAGTCGTAGCACACATAAGGTTTGCAAAATATACTGTGCAAACTCACTTTTTATGTCAAAAAGGCAGAAAAAACGCTTATTACCACTACATCTGGTACAAGCTAGCGGAAAAATGATCCCACGCTAAGGTTCAAACTATACCTTTTGAAACACCCTGGGGTGTCTACTTTTAGAAATGGTAGGCCTTTGTGGGGTAGTTTGAATTTAAAACCTGCGAAGATGCTTGGAAATTGCACATAGGCCCAGCGTCAAAATTCAAAGTTTGGTAGAAACGGATATGGCTTGGTCTCCTATATGGCACTGTAGCTTCACAAAATAGTGACAAAGACATTCATTGGGGGTGTATTTTTACTCAAAAGACTTAGCTAAGCATAATTTGGGAGGTTTGAACTTAGTGGCACATATGAAATATACAAAACGCCCAGCAAAAATGCAATCCGTATGTAAAAATGCACAAAATTATTTTTTACCACATACTTTGGCATATATTGGTGAAAAAATGGGGGCATGTTAAGGCACAATATGCACCTTATAAGATACCCTGGATTGTCTACTTTTACAAATGGTAGGCCTTTGTGGGGGTTTTTTGAACAGTCAAACTGTTATAATACCCCAAATGGAAGCTAAGGCTCATTAAATCCATCTCTCAAAATTCTACTGTGAATACTGTAAAAGACAGGTCTCCTATATGGCACTGTAGCTTCACGAAATAGTGCCAAAGACATTCATATGGGGTGTCATTTTACTCAGAAGACTTAGCTGAGCATAATTTGGGGGTTTTGAACTTAGTGGCACATATGAAATATACAAAACGCCCAGCAAAAATGCAATCCGTATGTAAAAAATGCACAAAATTATTTTTTACCACATACTTTGGCATATATTGGTGAAAAATGGGGGCATGTTAAGGCACAATATGCACCTTATGAGATACCCTGGAGTGTCTACTTTTACAAATGGTAGGCCTTTGTGGGGGTTTTTGAACAGTCAAACTGTTATAATACCCCAAATGGAAGCTAAGGCTCATTAAATTCATCTCTCAAAATTCTACTGTGAATACTGAAAAGGACAGGTATCCTGTATGGCACTGTAACTTCACGAAATAGTGCAAAAGACATTCATATGGGGTGTCATTTTACTCAGCAGATGTAACTGAACACAAAATAAAACTTTGTACAGGAATAGCACACACCAACTTTACAAAATATACACGAGAATTTCTCTGTTATAAGTTTGTGTGCCAAAAACCAAAAAGAACACAATTTTACTCCAATATTTAGCAGAGGTTGGCGGTGAAATGGCTATGTAGAAAGTGTCAAAACAACCTTAGGTAAATAGCCCGTGATGTCTACTTTATATAAATATATACTTTTGTGTGGCAATTTTGTTTTCTTTTATGGCTATTAAGCTTACAAGACAAACATACCAAATTCTAAAATCGCTCCACATTAAAAGTTTATTTTACTCCTTGTGCTTTGTGACCTGTAACTACCAAAAAAAACTTAAAATCCCAGACACATTATATATTCTGTAAATCAGAACAAATAAATAAATTTATTTTTAATTACTTTCCTTAACCTGCACTAATTATGCACACATTATTATTGCAAAAACTGTAAAAAAAAACCAATATTTTTCATTTTTTTTGCATTTTTCTGTATTTTTTTTATAATAAGTAAGCATTTATATATATATATGTTATATCAAATTAAAGCCCTTTTCTGTCCTTTAAAAAACAGTATATAATATGTGTCGGTGCAATAAATGAGAGAGATGCAAATTGCAGTTGAACGCAAACAGCAAGAAAATGCAAAAATTGCTTGTGTCATTAAGCGTAAGTCAAGCTTCTGAAGCTGTGTCCTTAAGGGGTTAAAGAAACATCTTATTTTCTCACATTTGTTTAAATTTTATTAATAATAAATTATGTTCCATATATGAATAGTTAATGTAAATTAAAGCCCTGTTTCTCCTGAACAAAATGATATATAATAAGTGTGGGTGCACTTAATGTGACAGCGGTGCATTACGGTTGAACAGACATATAGCGCAAATTCCAGTTTTTGTTTACGTTTTGTTTTGATCAGAACGTGTACTATTGACTCCGTCCTGAAGGGGTTAACTGCTTCCTCCGGCCATTGGACCACCAGCCACCAATGTCACCATCGGGGGACTTTTTCTAAACCTCTGCACACTTATAAATCCTTAATAGTTTAAGCGCAGGTATTAATTTTGTATGTTTGTATTAGTATTACACAGCCATGTTACAGTACTGTTGCCCACCCCATGTGTTCCCTATTAAGGGTTAATAAGTGTTTAGGTGTTTTAAATATATATATATATATATATATATATATATCTTTAGAGATTTTTACCTTTAGCTGAAGGCAGCAAGGTGCATTGTTAGTGTAGGACTCACCTAATAGTTTTGTGTTTTGTCTTGATGTGGCAGGCGATCTTACACTTAAATGGACATTGGAGCAATACTAAAAAACCCAGTTATTTAAATGTATGAGAGGTTTTGGCAGTTACGCTTCTGGCGTAATTTACATCTTTATTTCACTCTTTACATCTTTACCTTCTGTTGCGGCTCCCGACCCGCCGGGTGCTGTGGCCGTAACCGACTGGCACGGTCTTGCCGACACCAAGAGCTTACCTGCTCATCGGCGAGCCGGGAGCCTCTCCGCTGTCTTCTCTGGGCATTGCACCCAAATCAAAGATAGCGCGAACCACGTGGTCGTGTCCATCTTAAGCTCCGCCCCTCTAATGAATACAAACGTGCGCGTGATGTCACGACGTCAACGCTTGCGCACGTTCTGGGGTCAGAGGTTACCCTCTGACCAATCAGAAGCCAGAGAGGGATATTTAAATCCCTAATTCACTTTACTTCCTTGCCCTGTCGTGGTTTCCTGTTCCTGGTTCCCGAGAGTGTATTTATCTTTGTGAAACTGATTTCCTGTTATCCTGATCTTGGTTTTCCCTGGTTATTCTGAATTCTGGTTCCCCTGAGTGTAAACAGTATTTGGGTATTTCTGGCTTCCTTGACCTCGGCTTTCCCTTTGACCATTCTCTATCTCTAGCGTATTAGTCCGGCTATTCTAAGGTCCGGTTTATGCTCTGTCCTTTTATTTTCCTTTTCTTTTGTATGTATATGTTTACATAGTTTCTGCGTGTTGGACTACACTAGCTGCCGTGACACCTTCACTTGTTATTATTATTACTATTAATAGAATGGAGGAATTATGCATATAAATAATTATGCACTGTTCACTAAAGTCACTGCAACTAATTGTAGTTGTCATAGTGCAAAGAGTTTGGATTCTTTACCCCAGATCTGTTTCCCAGTGGTTTAAAAAACAAAATGGCATTTTGTAACACCTAAAGCCTGGTCTTTATGCTGCAGGCCTGCTAAAGTTCACTTCCTAATGAACCTGTCCCATTCCAGTGATTATCAGTGTATTGGGATAACCACCAGAAATGCTTTCAGCTTAGCCCCTCTGCTTTAGCTCTGCTAGTGCAGAAGGGAACTATACAACTATCATTGCCAACCAAAATTAAACAAATGTGGAAATTCACTTGCACATTAGCTGAGCTACAATTAAGTTAGGGGTTAGAGTTAATATTTTCAAGAAATGGTCTCAAGAATTAACACCCTAGCACATACATTAAAATAGCCACTTCATTGTTATCAGCACTGTGAGACCTAATCTCTTCTACTAGGAATTGCAAGTGGGGTATGTCCAGTATTTCTTAGTAGCCATTTGGTCACAAACACTGGCCAAATATAAGTTTTTTGCTTTTTTCACACAACCTTGTAGCCAGGCCAACTCACTGCCAACTTTGGGCCTACTTTCTAATCCCACTTCCTGCTAACATATCCCGCTGAAACCTTCCTTTCCTCAGCTGGAAGAAAGTGCACTTTCTGTCTCTGGTTACACATTCACACATAAATGTAGACACATTTTGTGTCACTAGCACATATTTCTATTGAATAATTCACACACACGTTCAATCTCTGCTTCTGTCATACTTTAAAACACCAATATACTTTTCATGAGACACACAGGCCTACCTTGCTCTGCCATCACATACTACACACACATACCATCCGTCATTAGCACACACCAGTACAACCAAGTACAGATTTGCATACACGCACCAGATTACACAGACACACATTCACACACAAAATTCCCATTGGCACACATACCATTAAACACAACTGTTTAAGTTTGAATATATTAAAAAAAATTACATGAATTTAAAAATGTCAAGTTTAACTTTTATTAACTCAAGTAATAATAAATATGTATTTTCTGCAAAAAAAAACAACAACAACCTTACAATAAAACTCTTTGATGTTTTATTCCACTAATTAGTCTAAACACATATTCATGTTTTTTTCTTTATAGTATGTAAATGACAATAGTGAATGGTAACTGATTTATTACATTTATTAGTAAATACATAAATTAAATGTTATCATGTTAAATAACATTATTCTTTTCTTGGATGGAAGGTTATATATTATTGAATCACACTGTGACATGAACCTGTTAATCTATTCAATACAAAGAGCTGCACGTTTTCCATAATGTAAGAAAACAGTAAAGTTCAGTCACTGTGTCCCAAAGGAAACAAGTTAAACCATTTTTTTTTTCAGCTGTCAGAGCTTAGTTTAAACAGCTCAGCAGTCACCGTATCTCAAGGGGAACGAGCTGAAACTTTTCTTTCCTTAGCTGTAAGAAAGTTCACGGTTATTTTCTCCATGACTTTCCTTCACTATTATTAAAATGATGTCATCGTTGCACCACTGTAATTATGTATTCCGCAAGTGGCTTCCCGGAGAGACTTGGTTATTGATAGATTTCATTGTGAATCCACAGGAGATGTAAATACTACAAAGAACTTTCACCTAGAAAAGTTTAAGATTTATATTAACTAAATCTGTTTGACTTGACTTAAAATTTAAAAATGTTAGCGGATATACTGACAACTTGTATGACATAGCAAAATGAACCATATTAACAAGTAAATAATTTTACTATATCATGTAAATATATAAAATATAAAAAAATACAAGTAATCAAAACACTTTGTTTACAGAGGCACATAAAATACATTTAGTTGCAATTAAATTATAAAACAATAGTAACTTTAATTCAGAAAATGTAAAATATAAGAACAATCTTTGGCATACAATTTATTCAGAAAATACAAATAAAGTTCTATGCATATTTATAACTAAATGTTATAAAGGATAGGTTGTTGGTAGGAGCGTGTTGGTTTAATACTTCCCCATATTAGGTCATATTGACCCACACAGAAATATATTTAATTTATTTTTTATTACTAACAGGAAAAAAAAGTTGATAAATGTGCTTCTAGTATACATTTATTGTTAGTTATTTCACGAGCAGTCAACCAGTTTATCAAAACACATTTTTCAAATTCGCCTACTTAAATTTCAGCTTGCATTAAGGGGTTAAGTCAAGCCGGAAAAAAAAAAAAATGGTTGAACGTAGAATTAAATCAAAGTCTACATCTGTTGAATTTTAAAGTAATATAGTGTGTTGTATTGTGTGTCATACACATGCACTGTTGGAATTTTGATATTTCAGCAAGGGAATCACTCTGCTAACATCAGCAGAAGGAATTCCTTTAACACTATTGCTATATTTAGGTTTAGGATTAGGTTTAGGGTCAGGGTTATGGATTAGGGTATTGTTGTACTCAGGAGATGTTGATGACTACAGTTTAGGAAATATTAGAGTTGCGTGTAGCAGTCTGCGAGTAACCCGACCGGTTACCTCCACTAATTCCTTCTTACAGCCACTCTGGAACTATTAAACTAAGCAGACCTCCATTCCCACCCCAGTCACTGGATGACACACAGCTCTGGGAGTACAACACGATTTTATTGTGCCACACATGGCTTTTATGCATAACCCCCTGCAAGGGGTCTTCCAGACAAACAGACAGGGATTTCAATCTCAGGATTCTTTGTGCCTGGGAGCCAAGTCGCAGGAAAAGGGATCTAGTCTCTTTGTCTTCCAGGTACAGAAAGCTTGCCACCCATGTGAGGGGTTTTCTACCCAAGAAGACCGGGGTCTTCATCCCAGGATACTCTGTGCCTGGGAGCCAAGGTGCAGGAAAAAGGCTCTAGTCCCTTAGTCTCCCAGGCACAGAAACCCCTCCAAAACAGACAGTACCCCAAAAGGTGTCCCCACCAACCTGAAGAACCTCACTAAAGTACATTCCCCGACCGGTCTCTGTTTGTGAGGTACCTGTGCGACCATCAGGCAAGAGACGTGCTCCCTTCGAGGATACAAATGCTCCCCCTGTTTGGCATTTGTCTATACGAAATGGCGGTCACCCAGGGGAGCAGTCAATTACTTCCCTTGCGGTTCCGTACTTAAGTTGTTGGTGTGAACGTTCTAAGTGATTGGTGTAAACATTCTAATGGGGCACCAGGGTGATCCTCATTCGGGAGACAAATGGGTGCTGTTCATAGTGAGTTCTTAAAAGGTACACAAGTGGCATCATGTTATTTCCAGTTCTATGTGGTCCATGTCAGTCCAGCGTCCACGTTTGACCCCATTTACTGTTCTATTTATAAATGGTTTAGTAAAATGCAAAGTGTATGTAAAAAATGCCTCAATTTATTTTTTTTACCACAAACTTTGATATAACCTGTTGAAAAAGTGGCAGCAAGTTAAGGCACAATGTACACCATATGAGATACCTTGAAGGGTCACAAATGGTAGGCCATTGTGTGATAATTTTATTAGTCAAAATGCACTGAAATGAGACCTAGGCTGATTTAATCCATCTATCAAACATCTAACAGTTACATCTGAAATTGTCAGATTATTTATATGGCACAGTAGTTTTACAGAATAACAGGTCCATCGAGATACCAGGAAATTTTCCAATTTTTACCCTACTCAGATTGTGTGTTTGGGGACTAAGTGGCAGCATTAAGGCTGCCTGCAGATGGTGCACTGACAGAGATGGAAGCCGGACAGCACTAGAGAGAAGTAAGAGAGTACTGTAAGTCTCTTTCACAAATGACCATAAGCAGTTTTTAGTACATTATAGCCTAATAGATCTGGCAGGAGCAAACCCTGCACTGGAGCTCCACAAAGCAGCCTCTACGAAGGAAGAGGTAACCTCATCCATGGGGTTACCTCACACTGCCCTCACAGTTCCCATTGCTAGTGACAAGTACTTCTAGGTTTGCTTAGCAGAGTATCTGCAGTAAACGTGTGTGTCAGTGAGCTTGAGAGTGTGTCATTGAGCTTGTCTGTAGTGAGCTTGTGTGTTAGTGAATGTTCTGCAGTGTGTCTGTCTGTAGTAAGCTAGTGGGTGTCAGTGAGCATGTCCGTAGTAAGCTTGTGTGTATCAATGAGCATGTCTGTACTGAGCTAGTGGGTGTCAGTGAGCATGTCCATAGTAAGTTTTTGAGGAAGAGTGAACTTGTCTGTACAGAGCTTTTTTGTGTCAGTGAGTGTTTGTGTGTCAGTGATCTGGTCTATAGAGAACTTGTGTGTATCAGTGAGCTTATCTGTAAATATTTTGTGTGTAGTGAGCTTGTGTCTGTGTCACTGAGCTTGTCTGTTGTGAGTGTGTGTAGAGTGAGCTTGTGAGTGAGTCACCAAACTTGTCTGTAATAAGCTTCTCTGTAGTGAGATTGTCTGCAGTGAACTTGTGTGTGTCAGTGAATTTGTCTGAAGAGAGCCTATATGTGAATGAGCTTCTCTGTAGTAAACTTGTGTGTTCCAGTGAGATTGTATGTGTATTAATGCGCATGTCTCCAGTAAGATTATGTGTCTCATAGAGCATGTCTGTAGTGAACTAATGCATTTATCTGTGTGTCCATGAACTTTTCCATAGTGAGCTTGCGTGTGTCAGTGAACTTGTCTGTAGTGATCTTGTGTGTGTCTGTGAGCTTCCAGTAGTGAGTCTGTCTATAGTTAGCTTGTAGTTGAACTTGTGTGTCACTGATCTTGCCTGTAGTAAGCTTGCCCATGTGTGAGTTAGTGATGTTGTCTCTAGTGGGAGACAGTAAACATATGTGTGTGTTGTGTAGTGAGCTTGTTCATCACTAAGCTAGTCTGTATGAGCTTAGGTGTGTGTCAGGGAGCTTCTCTGTTGAAAGTGATCTTGTGCGTGTCACTGAGCTTGTCCTTCATGTGCTTTTCTGTAGTGAGCTTGTGTGTCAGTGAGCTTTTTTGTCATCAAGCTTGTCTTCAGTGAGCTTCTGTGTGTGTAATTGAGCTTCCCTATAATTAGCTTGTGTGTGTGTGTGTGTGTGTGTGTCAGTGAGTCTGTTTGCAGTGAGGATGTCTGTAGTTAGCTTGTGTGTTTCAATGATCTTGTGTGTCACTGAGTTTGCCTGTAGTGAGCTTGTTGGTGCGAATTAGCTTGTGTGTGTGTCCGTAAGATTGAGTGTTGCGAGTTTGTGTGTTTGTCAGTGAGCTTATCGATATGAAGCTTGTGGGTGTCAGTGTGCTTCTGCGTGTGTCACTGAGTTTACTGTAGTGAACTTGTGTTTGTGTATCAGTAAGCTTGTCTGTAGTAAATATGTATATGTGTCTCTGTGCTTGTCTATAAATAACATGGGGCTGTCAGTGAACTTCTGGTTGTGTCACTGAGAATGCCTCTAGTAAGCTTTTGGGTGTTAGTGAGCTTGTCTATGGTAATATTGTGAGTAGTTAACTTGTCTGTAGTGATGTCGCGAACACAAAATTTTCGGTTCGCGAATGGCGAATGCGAACTTCCGCAAATGTTCGCGAACCGGCGAACCGGGCAAACCGCCATAGACTTCAATGGGCAGGCGAATTTTAAAACACACAGGGACTCTTTCTGGCCACAATAGGGATGGAAAAGTTGTTTCAAGGTGACTAACACCTGGACTGTGGCATGCCGGAGGGGGATCCATGGCAAAACTCCCATGGAAAATTACACAGTTGATACAGAGTCTGGTTTTAATCCATAAAGGGCAGAAATCACCTAACATTCCTAAATCACAATGAATATGGATTGACACCTGACATATGACATATTGACACCTTGACATATGGATTGACACCTGTCCTCAGAGCCCCTGATGCACACGGACACAGAGCAGAATAGGGACTGGTCCCCCTACATAGGGTCACTTGGCAGATATGGATTGACACCTATCCTAAGGATCCCTGATACACACTGACAAAGAGCAGAATAGAGACTGTTCCCCCTACATAGGGTCACTTGGCAGATATGGATTGACACCTGTCCTCAGAGACCATGATACACACTGACACAGAGCAGAATAGAGACTGTTCCCCCTACATAGGGTCACTTGGCAGATATGGATTGACACCTGTCCTCAGAGACCATGATACACACTGACACAGAGCAGAATAGAGACTGTTCCTCCTACATAGGGTCACTTGGCAGATATGGATTGACACCTGTCCTCAGAGACCATGATACACACTGACACAGAGCAGAATAGAGACTGTTCCCCCTACATAGGGTCACTTGGCAGATATGGATTGACACTGTCCACAAGGACAAGCTGCAGGCTTCCTGGCAGGGCCCATACAAGGTGGTAGAGCAGGTTTGTGATACCACCTTTGTGATCGGTGCGGTCACAGGCACGGGAGGCAAGCGCATTCTCCATGTGAACATGCTCAAGCCATACCACGAGCGCACGGAAGAGGTAACCGCGATCTGTGCACCTGCCACTGAAGATTATGATAATTTGCCACTCCCAGATCTCCTAGACCTAGAGGGCCAGAGCGGAGACCTGGGAGAAGTACAGTTAGGAGAACGGTTAGACCCCCAGGAGCAAACCCAGGTCCAAAGACTAATCCAGAACAAGGGGGCCACGTTTTCCAACCTACCTGTCCTCTTGTTGTGGTAGTTTTTCTTCTTTTAAATATAGTCTCCTCCTTTACGGTGTTTATTCCCTTTATGTATTTAAATGTTTCTATCATAACATCTAAATACATAATCAACACAGGAAAGGAGGAGACTATATTTAAAAGAAGAAAAACTACCACAACAAGAGGACATAGTCATAAATTAGAGGGACAAAGGTTTAAAAATAATATCAGGAAGTATTACTTTACTGAGAGGGTAGTGGATGCATGGAATAGCCTTCCAGCTGAAGTAGTAGAGGTTAACACAGTAAAGGAGTTTAAGCATGCATGGGATAGGCATAAGGCTATCCTTACACTAAGATAAGGCTAGGGACTAATGAAAGTATTTAGAAAATTGGGCAGACTAGATGGGCCGAATGGTTCTTACCTGCCGTCACATTCTATGTTCTATGTTCTATGTTTCTATATCCCCCTGTCTCGTCTTCCCTCCAAGCTATACATGTTAAGATCCTTTAACCTTTCCTGAAGTAAGCCAATGGACATCTGAATGATTCAAAGGAGAACCTGGTTAAAATGTGTTGTGGTCAGATGAGACCAAAATCAAGCTCTTTGGCATCAAATTTTTAAGATTGTTTCAAGATGTCTTCTTGTACATCTCATCTCCTTTCTCCTTCTATGTGTCTCTCCTGTGTGTTTCTCCCTTCTTTGTTTTTTTTTGTCTATCTTTATCATGGGGTTATATGTCATTCTTTATCTGTTAACCTTCTGACTGATCCAATGAAATTTTGGGGCAAGTCATTATGTTAATGACTGTTGACATCATTTTGATATATATTTCTATATGTCTTAAACAGCAGGTGGAGCTGTTGGTCTACGTCAGGAATGTTACCATCTATTATCATATAGGGTTAATTCTTGTTCAGGACAATTTAGGAATGTTTAATTACAAAATGCTTTGGTCAGTGTCTTTTCTCTCAATGTGGACTTTGGTCTCAAACCAATAAGTCCCTGTTCACCTAAGCGTTATGGCAATTTCGGGATATTTAAACTGTCTAACTTAATTTATCTCATTGCTAATTACAATTTTATATGTATATAGTTTCTATATATGTAAATTGTTAAGGATATATCACTATATTTCTATTTTTATTTATAATTAAACTTAATTTATATATCTCATAGCAATATATGTGTGTTTGCTGAACGTGTATTTTTAATTAACACATACTTTCTTATCTGTGTTCTCATCTTTTATTGACACAGACGTTTTTACTCACTTGCTGGCTCTTTTAGCTGACAGGGTCATACTTTGAGAAAAACATCTTGCTTCTTTATTTTAGAACTTCATGGCATATGAGATAAATTGCGTTTTTGGTATTATGCATGTATTATTTCTATCACACAATATATATGTATTTCTATCCTACACAATGTCTCAAGTTCTCAGTCCAGATTTGATGGTACATGGCCCCCTGTCCATTGTCCCTTTGATGCGGTGCAGTTGTCCTGTCCCCTTAGCAGAAAAACATCCCCAAAGCATAATGTTTCCACCTCCATGTTTGATGGTGAGGAAGGTGTTCTTGGGGTCATAGGCAACATTTCTCCTCCTCAAAACATGGCGAGTTGAGTTGATGCCAAAGAGCTTGATTTTGGTCTCATCTGACCACAACACTTTCACCAGGTTCTCCTTTAAATCATTCAGATGTCCATTGGCTTATTTCAGATGGGCCTGTACATGTGCTTTCTTGAGCAGAGGGCCCATGCAAGCACTGTAGGATTTCAGTACTTCACGGAGTAGTGTGCTATCAGTTGTTTTCTTGGCGTCTATAATCCCAGCTGCCTTAAGATCATTACCAAGATCCTCCTGTGTAGTTCTGGGCTCCTCACCGGTCACTGTGATTCCTCACTGTTCATGATCATTGAAACATAGAAACATAGAATGTGATGGCAGATAAGAGCCATTCGGCCCATCTAGTCTGCCCAATTTTTTTTTTAAATACTATCATTAGTCCCTGGTCTTATCTTATAGCTAGGATAGCCTTATGCCTATCCCACGCATATTAAACGCTTTCACTGTGTTAACCTCTGCAACTCAGCTAGAAGGCTATTCCACTACCCTCTCAGTTATGTAATACTTCCTGATATTATTTTTAAACCTTTGCCCCTATAATTTAAGACTTGTTGTGGTCATTTTTCTTCTTTTAAATAAAGTCTCCTATTTACTGTGTTGATTCCCTTTATGCATTTAAATGTTTCAATCATAGCCCTCCAAGCTATACAGTGCTACGGAATTTGCTGGCACTATATAAAAATAAAATAACAATTAATTATTTTTTCAATTGTTGTTATTTTCCAAGTGATAAAACTAAAAGGGTTGAATTTATTTTGATTATTTAGGTCATTTAAGACGATAAATAATTCTGAGAGTTTTTTTAATCTTTTTGTCACCAATTTTATTAGATAACCTCTAAATCACACTTTTGTAAGCAGACCAAGTGATTTTTTTATGCTCACGACAATGTCTCTGTTTTACAGATCTGTCATGGTCTTCAGGAAATCTAAATTACTCTTGTAACGGCTACCCAGGGTAGTGAGGGGTATCTGCCATTGGCAACGTCCTTCCTCCTGGCAAGATGCTGGGTTGTAGGGGAGAGGTGAAGTCCCATCCGCTGGATCCCTGGAGCAATAGAGAGGCTGAGCTCTGAAAAGACACAGCTACGTTTTGAAGAGTGAAGAAGAACTGACTGTACTGGCACATACAGCCTCTTTTATTCACATTCTACAAACATAGTACTGCCCACAGGGTTTTGAAGAACAACTAATCAACACATTACAACACAGCTAACACTCCCATTCATTACATCAGAATCCTCCCCTCTGCCTGTGATACAATTATCGCAACACAATAGACTAACTTAATTATCACAGGCAGGAAAATACAGTATTATAAAACATATCACAGGGACATGCAAATAACCCCATAAATATATCCTCGGAACCGGGGAACTGGGTGAACCACATATCCAAAATTCACCCAGGTCCATTCAGTATTTTGGAAGATACGGTTTAATGCAGATTCCTCAGAACATATACAGGCTATATGAAAAATAATTACTGTTAAATGTGTCCCCTGTTCTGTAGTTTAAAACTACTGAACGATGTCTTTGTGCACCAAATACCGGTGAGATGGCACCCTGTAGAAAAGTCAAAACAGTGTCTGTGAGTTAAAATGGCCGCCATCCATTGTTCTCACCATGTGCTTCATCCATTGTTCTCACCATGTGTCTCTGATACATGAAATGGTGGCCACCCAGTAACTCCACAGTTTGTCTGGCAGTCTATCCAGCCGAACCAACAGATGAAACACATGGGGAACAGTGCAACAAACAAAGGGAATCATAAAAAAATATGGACAATAGTCATATTTGTGCACAATCTCCAGTTTTGTCACAGGGCACAAATAGGGTTTTCAAATGCCATATATCCCAGGGCCATAATCAGAAGGTAAAACAACAAATAGTCTAAGTACACACACACATACATATAGATAAGCAGCCATTATACTGATTAACTGGGGTGTTTTTGTTACACGTTTTGTTACAACTCGTTTTTGTTTATTGATTATTTCATTTCCACTGATTTCTTTGTTTCTCATTGAAATTAAGGTATCCAAAACTATTCCATTATTGTCTGACCAAGGAATACTTATTATAAACACCTTTTTAATTTGGTTGGTCAGATTCATACCACTCAATATAAGATCAATTCTTGAATATGACAGATGAGTTTTTGAGAAGCAGGTAAAATCTAGCTCTTTTGGGTGAAATCCAGAGGTCTAATAGGGCATGTTTCTAATCAGTTCTCTCAACCTTTTAGCATCATTTTGAGTATTTCTATTGGTCTATAAAACCCTAATGTTTTTACAGTCATGCGCAGGGTCCATTATTATTACAGTTCCTTGTTGGAGCTTATCTATTTCTTTGAGAATCTTGTTTATACATTTAATTTGTGATTGATTGGGAGCATATATATTGACAATCGTATACATTACATTGTTTTTATCTCCTACTAGTATTACATCTCTTCCCTCCGTATCACATTTTTGAAATGACATGTTTGAAATGACATATTCACTGCTAAATCCCTTGAAAACGATATGGCCACTCCTTTTTCCCTCCTGTGTTCAACTATTTAAAACAGAAAATTACTATTTTGGAGCACTGCAACACTCCAAAATAGTCATATACACTTTTTCTCCTTTTGATAGATTCCTTTGAATTAATGTGCTTCCATAATACAAAATTTCTCAACATGTATCTTAAATCTTATTTATATAATTTTTTTTATACTGGATTAGTCTTACTCAAGTGTTTTCTGTTTTCCCTTTCTATCCATCTTCCTCTTTCTTTCTTTCCCCCTATATTTTCATTTATAAAAATGTTCAAAGTGTAATCTATAACATTCTCTAGAACTACTCTTCTCCCATTCAAGGTGATACCATTCCTAAATCAACACATCACACAATGATTTTCCCTAACTAAATCTCAAAATCTAATTTTATTAATAATCTATTGTCCCTTTCAAAAAAAATAGGGAGAAGAAGAGAAAAAGAGGGGGGAAAAAAGTTATCTTTCCTCTTCCTTTCCCTCTCTCTCCCCTTTTTAAACCACTATTATTCTATTAACACTATTTTTCATACATAGCTACATACATATTCCTTCTTTTATTCCTATTTTAATTATGTATTACCTCTTCCAAAACCTATTCCTTATTTCTCCACCTAGGGAGAGCATTATATACACACACCCACTACTAGTGCTTAAATCACTCTTACACCACTAATATTAAATTGCTATATCCCTATTTCCACCCCCACCCCCCTCCTTCTCCTCCCCTCTTCTCCCTCCTCCATCCCTTCCCATTAAAAAACATTTTAGTGCTTATTCTCACTTGTACTCATCTTAGTGTATCTTTTCCCAATTCCAAAATGTGAAGTGACCCACTTCTAGTTTACAATGCCAGTTAAAGTTCTGAGCACTCTAAAAGTCATCTAAAATACTGATTGCATCCCATGTGAAACCTGCAACCTAGAATGGTTTGTTTTTAATTAAAGGTGAGTTGAACTTGGTGGACTGTAGACTTTTTCTTCAACGTAAGTTACTATGTAATTATGGTACTCTCAGGGCCCCCATCTCACTCACCCGTGGTTCCCTCACCACGTCTCACTCCATGCAGTGGTATATTTTGGTATTGTGCTGCCCTAGGCATGACTAAACCTATGCACAACCCCCCCCCCCCCCCCGCCCCTCCAATCTAAATGTGCCCCACGCCTGCCAAGGCCAAACTTCTTCTTGTAAGCTCCACTACTCTTTCTGCTGTAAACTCCACCACTTTGTCTTTTGGTCCCATCTCTTTCTATTTAGGCTCCACCAATTCCTCTTTGAGCTCCACCTCTTCATCTCGGACCTCAAACAGCTCATGAAAGCAATCTGTGCCATCAAACATCTTTGCCCCAAAACAACCGTACAGTGCAAGCTTTGTTCCCAACCAGCTTATCAGTGCCATTTCTGTCCACAAACAGTGTATCAGTGAGATATTTACACCCAAACATCGTGCCACATCATGTCCACAAACAGCTTGGCAGTGCCATGTGGTATATCATGCCACTGAACTTTAATTGCAGAAATTTGGTAAAACATGATGATCCACTATAAATGCATATCCCTGGTATATCTTGCCAATGACTTGAAGAGCGCCTCACTCTGGAGCCGCTGCCTCTTAGCGAGTTCTGGGATGTAACATCAATGTTATTCAAGCTGGAAAGTAGAAGTTTAAGGTCTAGCTCACAGAATGCATCAGTTTCAGGAACAATGCTACTGACACAAAGTGACAGAAGTCTTAAGCATCCCTCTTTATCCAGCTATTATAGCCACTAAAGCTCACATTCTAATGTAAAACAGATAACCAATAAAGCTTGCACTACAACTGAATTACATTAGACAATAAAAGCCTTATTGTCTATGTATGTACAAATTGGAGTCTTTTACATTTAGAGATAGCTATATAGTCTGTGTGTTTATAGAGAGAGACAGAGAGCAAGAGAGAGAGCTATAGTGTGTATATATATATATATATATATATATATATATATATATATATATATATATATATATATATATATATATATATATATATATATATATATTTATTTATTTTAGCAGGCTGGCCAGGTCTTGAGTCATAAATAGCAGAAACAGTTATTTCAATATGAGGAAAGCTTTATTTAGCAATCAGGCCCCAATTGAGCCACAGCAAAACATGAAAATCAAAATAAACACCTTCTCTACACTAGAGACTAACTAACATAGAGTACCCTTTCTATGCTACTGGGCAGCTAAGCTGATCCCAGTAGTTTAACAAATAAAAATAAAGGATTGCAAAATACCTTTTTATTCCCACACAGTTTCAGCAGTCTTTTTGTCTCACAGTCTCTGCCCCAGCTCTTCACAGGAGAGACTGATATCCCTCTGCATAGGGTTTATGTAGCTCCCTGACTGATGTACTAGAGCAACCTGATTTTTAACCCCCTCTAGTCAGGGAACACTGAAAGTGACATTCTGGGGCTAATATAGCAGTGTTCCCTCACACTGCCACAATATATATATATATATATATATATATATATATATATATATATATGAAAACATTAAGATTCAGCATTACCTATCAACGGTACTAATGTTGAAAGATTTTATTAGTTTTTTTAAAAACACCTAATCTAGGCAAAAATAATGGGGTTTTAGTTACATTATATGATCATACATTGCATAAGCCTGCCACAACGTCAATGCACCCCATCTTTGGCAGGTCCTACACTAACAGCCTAATGTCTGCTCTTATGAGATTAACCACTTACTTGAGGAAAAAAATTCCATCTGGGGCTCTCTGCAGTACAAGGCTAAGTAGGGCCCTGGGATGAGGCACCTGTGACAGGGAGGGGTGCAAAACCAAGGAGTTGGCTAGACTCCCAAATATATATATGAAACAAGGGGACCTGCCAAAGATGGGGTACATTGACGTTGTGGCAGGCTTATGCAATGTATGATCATATAATGTAACTAAACCCCCATTATTTTTGCCTAGATTAGGTGTTTTAAAAAAAAACGAATAAAATCTTTCAACATTGAAGTTGCCGTTTAGTGGATAGGTGAGTGCGCTGGATCTTGTGTTTTGTATTATTTGGCCCCCAGCAGCACCCCCATTTAGGCATGTTCAGGTGAGTGCAGCCAACCCCCCCTTGTTTCATATATATATTTGGGAGTCTAGCCAACTCCTTGTAACCGCGACCACCCAGTACAGTCAATTAAGCTGCAGTTAACCGCAGCTACTGGGTGGTCAATTGACGGCACATGCTAGCTTCCCGGTGGTCGTGCCTTCGTGTGGCTTTTGGTAGTTTAAACAGGGGAACACATAGGGACTGTACAGGCAGGGAAATAAACTGAACAAACAGATGAATGGAGGGAAAATAAATGTAATCCATATACAAACAGTTCTGTTACACATCTCCCATATACAAACAGTTCTGTTACAATAGGTTACATATATTACTATAGTACAAGGAAGGGTGGGGTCAGACAATAGCAAGGGCTGATGGGAGATTGAGGAGGGACAAAGCAGCTAGTTTAAACTGGAATGACAGTGTCCCTGGGGCAATGCCCTGCTGGGGAAACACTAGGACAGGAAAAAGAGGGAGGGAGTGAGGTACATACAAACAATACACTGAGAGATAATTGAGTCAAACTCAATTATCTCCAGGAACAGACAAACACAAAATTACCAAACACCCCAAAAGTACCCCCAAGATCCATGGAAACCCCTCAAGAGTCACATCCTTGGATAGTCCTGATCTGGGTGACCAACATATCCAAAAATCACCCAGATCAGTTTAGTGGTTTGGTTTTTCCATGGAAGTCACTTTTTAAACATGTGTTTTTGCAGAGTCCATAATCCTGGGGCAAGAGGCTAGCAAGCAAGTACCAGTGACGAAGGTGCTTTCATCACACCTTCAAAGCAGATAAACACCCAGGAGTTGAGACTACCATAGAGAGCTACTGCATGATCTGTCGGAAGGCGTGGTCTGTCATGGAGCATGTCAGTTATCAAGCTGGAAGGCTCCACTAACTGGAGATCTTGAGGAGTGTGCAGCAGTTACTGAATTGCTTTTCATGCTGGCTTTTTCTTTCTAGGAGAGAGACTCCTCATCCTGCTGCAGTTTCCCTCTCCCCTATATAACCACATCTGACCATATCCCAAGTACTCAGTTATACTGTGCCTAAACTTCATCGGCACGGGGTGCATGATCCCAAGATGACGGCAGGAGGGGAGCGATGTGATGTGCTGCTTCCTTCTTGCTGCTGCATGTAGCACTGCCAAGCACCACAGTCTGGCAGGAAGTGCTCACTGAGAGAGACACATGTACCACACCCTTTCCCCAGAAGGGCTGGTGCAAGGATTTTTGCTACCCTAGACAAACAAAAAATTGCCGCCCCCCCATATGCTCTGCCCACCATGTGACATCACAATGTCCCACCCATATGATCTGCCATATAAGCCAACGCCAGTGCTGCACACAATGTCTTTTCTCTGAAAAGGCAGTGTGTTTACATTAAAAAGCTTGCAGAGACAGGCTATAGACACCAGCACCACTACATTAAGCTATAGTGGTTCTAGTGGCTATAGTGTTTCTTTAATGCAAGGTAAAGTAGAGCTGAGTGCCACTAATAATATACTGGATTGCCTACATACCACCAGATGAGGACAAGAGCATGATGATGGGCTCAGGCAACAGTATGGCTCCACTGGTCTGATGTTAAAACAGTGCTCACAAATTTCAACAAACAGGAACCAGCTCCATTTTTTTGGCCCAACCATAAGCCTTATGCCTCACAGGGAGTGGAGTGTATGTGTGTAGGGGATGTGTTATGTGTTATTGTAGATGATGTAATGTGTGTGTTCTTATGGAATGTAGTGTATAGGGATACCAGTCTGTGTAAGGGATGTAGTGTTTGTGTATAAGGGATGCAGTGTGTGTTTGTGTGTAAGGCATGCATTGCGTGAATCTGTGTAAGGGATGCAAGGTGTGTGTTTCTATGTATGTATGTATGTAATGTAATGCAGTGTGTGTGTTTGTAAGGGGTACATTTAGTGTGTTAGAGATGCATTATGTTTCTGTGTGTGTAAGAGAAGCAGTGTGTGTGTGTGTGTGTGTGTGTGTGCGTAAGAATGCATTGTGTGTTTTGTATGTAAGGGATGCATTGTGTGCTTCTGTGTATGTGTGCAAGGGCTGCATTGTGTGTGTGGTATGCATTGTGTATGTGTAAGGAATTGTATGTGTGTGTGTAATGGATGCATTGTGTATTTCTGTGTGAGTGTAAGATTCATTTTATGTTTCAGTGTGTGTGTGTGAGACTCTTAATTATCTCTTTTACTCCCCCCATCCCTTAGTGGTCTCTTCTTCTCTTCTCCGCTGTCCCTTAATTTTCTCCCAAATCCCCCTCGTGTCTCATTTCCCCCAAAGTCACTCCAAGTGTCTCATCACCCCAAATGTCTTATTTACTCCACCCTGCCACAGCACAGTGAAAATACAGGGAGGTTTTGGGGGAGAATGAGACACATGGCGGAGCTTGATGGGAGGAAATGAGACACATGGAGGGGCTGGGAAGGATGAGACACGTGGAGGGGCTTGCTTGGAGGAAGGTACACACAGAGGGGATGGGGTGCCATTGGAGAGGATTGGGGGCAATTTGAAAAAAGGAGGGGCATGGGGGGGATAGAGACACCTGGAATGGATTGCGGGTGAGACACATGCAAAGGATGGGAGGGGAAATATGACTCATGGAGGGTTTGGGGGTGAATGAGACACATGGAGAAGCTTAAGAGCTTAAGAAGAAATGACACACATGGAGGGGCTGGGAAGGCTGAGACACATGGAGTGGCTTGCTTGGGGGGATGGTACACTTGGAGGGGTTTGGTGTGATGGCACATGGAGGGGCTTGGGGGCAATGTGAAACAATGAGAAGATTGGGCGGATAGAGACAGCCTTAGAAACATGGAGGGGATGGGGGAGGGATTGAGACACATGGAGGGTCTGGGGGGGGGGAATATATGACACATGGAGTGTTTGGGGGAGAATGAGAAACATTAATTAACTTGAGAGGAGGAAATGAGACATTAAAGGGGCTGGAAAGTATGAGACACATGGAGGGGCTTGATTGGGGGGATGGGACACATGGAGGGGCTTGGTGGAAGTGGGATACACCTTGGGGGGGAGGTTGGGGGGATAGAGACACCTGAAATGGATTGGGAGTGAGACACAAGGAGGATTTGGGAGAAAATGAAACACATGGGTGGGAAATGTGACACATGAAGTGGCTGGGAAATGAGAAACATGGAGGGGCATGGAGGGGCTGGGGGGTGGCACACATGGAGGGGATGGGGGATGGGATGAGACACATGGAGCGGCTCGGTGAGAGGAAATTAGACTCTTGGGGGACAATGAGACACAAAATAAGATGCAAGGAGGGGCTTGAGGGGAGGGAATGAGATACATGGAGGAGTTAAGGGGACAATAGAGGTGTTAAGGGTGAATGGGACACATAGAGAGGCTGGGGGGATGGGATACATGGAGGGGCTGGGGTAAGGGAATTACATACATGGAGGAGCTGGAATGGAGGAAATGAGACACTTTGGGGAAATTATACACGTGGAGGGGCTTGTGAGAGGTATGGGACACATGTAGGGGCTTGGGAAATGAGGCACATGGAGAAACTTAGGGATGAGGGAATAAGACACATAGATGGGCTGGGTGGGTGGAATTAATACACTTGGGGGAATGAGACATGTGGAGGGTTTGGGGGGCTAGGAGTTTGAGACACGTGGAATGGATGGGGATGGAATGAGACACGTGGAGGGGCAAGGCTGGAGGAAAGGAGATAATATGGAGGATTTATGAGACACTATGAGTGGCTTTGGGGAAAATGAGACACAAGGAGGGGCTTGATGTAAATGATATGCATGGAGGGGTTGGGGCAATAAGGGGAAATGAAACACATTGAGGGGTTGTGGGGGATGGCACACATTTAGGGGCTGGGGCAGTGTGTGTGTATGGGGGCAGTGTATGTGTGTGGGTGCAGTGTGTGTGTCTGGGGGCAATGTGTGTGTATGGGGGCAATGTGTGTGTATGGGGGCAGTGTATGTATGTGGGGGCAATGTGTGTGTATGGGGGCAATATGTGTGTATGGGGGCAATGTATGTATGTGGGGGCAATGTGTGTGTATGGGGACAGTGTATATATGTGGGGGCAATGTGTGTGTAGGGGCAGTGTATGTATGTGAGGGCAATGTGTGTGTGTGGGGGCAGTGTATGTGTGTGGGGGCAGTGTAGGGTATGTGTGTGATAAGGATGGGGGGCTTTTTTTAAATGTTTTTTTATTTTATTTGATAAAATTATTATTATTTTTTTTTTTATTTAAAATATACATAATGTCCCCCCTCCCTTCTTACCTTTGTTTAGGGAGGAGGGGGGCATTTCTCGATCCCTGGTGGTCCGGTGGGGAATCCCTGGTGGTCCATGTGGTGAGAGTGAACTCTAGCCCCGGTCTCCAGGGCTAGAGTTCACTCTCGCGAGATCCGGAGCGTTGCCATGACAACGCTCCATGCTCTCGAGAGAAGGACCTGGAGGAGCTGCAGACTGAGCTCCCCCGGGTCCTCTCTCTCTCCCTCCTCTGCCTGCGGCCAGCAAACAGTACCTGCGGACCGGAGAGGGAGATCTCTGATCTCCCCTCCGGTCCATGAAGGCACATTGCAGGGCTGGCGCTTGGACAGCGCCAGGCCTGCATTAGCCGGCAGGGAAACGGGGGGTGGAGGGCAATTGCCCCGTTGCCCCCCCAGGATCCGCCAGTGGGGGGGGGGCTGGGGGGATAAAGTCTCCTGGGGAGATGGGAGGTAGAGACACTTGAAGTGGCTGTGGGAGAGAAATGTGACACAGGGAGGGGATGGGGGAGAGAGTAAGATACATGGAGGGGCAAGGTGTGAGGAAATGAGACACCTGGGGGTTGATGAGACACTACGAAATGATGGAAATGATACACCTGAAGGGTTTGGCGGCAATAGGGGGGAAATTAAACACATGGAGGTGTTGTGGGGGATGGCAAACATAAAGGGGCTGGGGGGTGGAATGAGACACATGGAGGAGCTTGGTGGGAAGAAATGAGACACTTGGGGGCAATTAAACACTTGCAGGGGCTTTGAGAAAATGGGACACATGGAGGGGCTGGAGGAGGCAATTGGACACATGGAGGAGCTGGGAAGGATTGGACACATGGAGGGGCTTGCTGGGGGGGGGGTTGAATACAAGGAGGCTGCTTGGGGGGGTTGGGAGGATAAAGACATGGGATGGGAGGTAGAGACACTTGGAGGGACTGAGGGGAATAATTTTGACACATGGAGAGGCTGGGGAGGGAATAAGACACATAGAGGGTCTGGGTGGGAGGAAATGAGACGCTGGGGGGTGAGACACATGGAAGGTCAGGGGGGGGAATGAGACACGTGGAAGGGGTTAGGGGGAATGGGACACATGGAGATTCTATGGTAGAGAAATAGACACATGGAGGAGCTGGGAGGGAGTAAATGAGACACTTTGTGGAAATGATAAACGTGAAGGGGATGGGGAGGAGGACATTAGTATGTTTCAATGATGAGACACTTGCAGGCGCTTTGGGGAAATGAGACACTAGAAGCAGCTTGGGGGAACAACAAACTGCAATTTATATATGTACTATTTATGTTTTGTATATATTTTGCAATAAACCTATTTTCATGCCTAGCTGCTACATTTTGCTAAAAAAAATGTGGCAGTTGAATTCTGAGATACTCTGTTACATTCACAAAATTTGGTGGTCGTGGATTTGCTAGATTATCAGTGGTTAGGCAGAGACAATTTGTTCTGCCATGTGTAGTTTCCATAATCACTCTGTGTGATGTCTTCGAGGTTAAGTGAAAAAAGAGCTTCTTATCTCCTGTAATTTATACGGTTTTTCGAGTCAAGGATCATTGGTCGGCTGCAGTTTACTATAAGAGCGTGGGATATCTTTTCAGAAAGAGCAAAACCTTCAGAATACAAGTGGGTCACCTGCAGCTAAGGCCGTGTCTGTGTTTGTACAAACTGACAAAGATAAAGACAAGACAACTAGAATATATTTTAAATACTATCTTTCCAAATATCAGTTTTTCTTTTGGTCTACATACAAAACATTTTAATGCTAATAATTAAATAATATCTATTTATGACAATATGAGAATAGATAAAAAAAAAATACCCTTTCATTGAGGTTTAAATGCACATTATTATTATATGAATATGTATTTATTCATAGTAAATGGCTTGTTACCAGCAAAGTTGAATGAACATGCCCTAAGGGACAGCAGGTGACAACTTTTCTGTTGTAAAAAAATACTCTGTTATTTTCTCTGTCATTTTCTTTCTCTGTTATTAAAATAATGTCAAGGTTCTGCCACTATAATTATGTCATGTGTCCTTAGAGACGTGCTTGTTCATAGCTGTTTATTGGTGTAATGCTTTTTAAGTTTAATTTACAATTAAGTTAAACTTCATAAGCAGGACTTCACAATGTAAATGTTATGTTGATTTCATATTCTATTTTACTAATTCAACTGCTAATATGTATTTGGCTGTCTATGTGTGTATACAGCAGTCTGTATGTATGTATTCAGCAGTCTGTGTGTATATATAAGAGCTAGTGAAATAGCAGTTTCCCTCCAATCACGAGACCAAGCTACGTGTTGAGGGTTAAGCAGGACTCACTTTTAATGGTGCCACAGCTGGCCTTATATGCAAGTCCCCATGCAAGGGAATGCCTCTCCATAAAGCCCAAACCCATAGGCAACAGATAGGGTTCTAACATTCATAAAATTAGTGGGGTCCTATTTTCCACTACTAACAATAAAGTAGGTTCAATTGTTCTCTCCACTGTCCATGCAGAAAAACACACATTTTTATAAAGAATGTACCCCAAAACACAACATATCCCCATAAATGTCACATCCACTGATAGCCATGATCTGGGTGGTTCGAAGAGGGACTTAGAACCACTTTGAGAGTTTGCAGAACAATTGTTCAAAGTTCCAATAGGCACAAATATGGTCTCTCAACCACAATAAATTAAAGGGGCCATAGTCACAGGGTAAAAAGCTGTCAAGTAGTGCCCTCCAAACCACAGTGGCAAAGTGGCTTTTGCCACACTCATTCAACAATATTGGATTATTGGAATCCAAACTTAAAGATTGCAGTTTATTTATAAGCCTTCTATGTGCAACAGTGTCAAAAGCAATGTCTACTACACCACTCTGATCTATTATTTTAGTTACCCAATCAAAAAAATCAATAAGATTAGTTTGGCTTGATCTCCCTGAAGTAAACCCATGTTGTGTGTGATTTTGAAATCCATGCAATTTAAGATTTTTAACAATTCTATCATTTAACATGGTTTCCATTACTTTCCCCACTACTGAAGTAAGGCTTACTGGCCTATAGTTGCCTAACTCATCCCAACTACTTTTCTTGTGAATGGGCACAGCATTCACTAACTTCCAATCTTCTGGGACTACTCCTGTTAACAATGATTGGTTAAATAAATCTGTTAATGTTTGACTAGTACACCACTATGCTCTTTTAATAACTTTGGGTGTATTTCATCAGGCCCCATTGACTAATTTGTCTTTACTTTTGACAGTTGAAATGGAACCTTTTCCTCTGTAAACTCACATGTAACAAATTACTAATTTGACCTTTTTCCTAACTGAGGCCCCTTTCCTTCATTTTCATCTGTAAATACTGAACAAAAATATCCATTGAGGCAGTCAGCTAGACCTTTATCCTCTTCTACATACCTGTCTTCTTTTGTTTTTAATCTAACTAATCCTTGTTTTACTTTCCTTTTCTCATTTATGTATCTAAAAAAGGTTTTGTCCTTTTTTTTACTGACTGTGATATTTTCTCTTCTGTGTGTGATTTGGAAGCTCTTATAACTTGCTTAACCTCTTTCTGCCTCATCTTATAGATCTGTCTATATTCCTTTTTTATAATTACTAAATGCTAACTTTTTGTTTTTACTGACAAACCTAATGCAATTTCCTGTTGCCTTCAGCAGTTCAACTTTTAAATAATCTTATTTCTCTTGGACTCCATTTAAATTGCTCCAGTCTGATAATGACTGCTATACACATATTCTAATTTTAGAAAAGTCTGTTTTTCTAAAGTATAAATCTTGTTTTTGTGTGGTGTGACTCAGTCACTGTTCTTATATTAAACCACACTAACTGATGATCACTGGATCCTAAACTTTCACCTATAGTAATATTAGTAATTTAACTCAAACAAATCTTAACTTTTTTTTTTACCTCCTGTATACCTCAGAGTACATCCAGTTTATCTCCAGAATATCCCCCAAGCACACACTTTGAAGCAGCACTTAGAAGTAGGAACCAAGATCTATCCAAGTCCAACTGTATCTGTTTTAGAGTTACTTCATCCAATATAAGGTTTTGACATGAATATGACTTAAAGGTAGGCAGACAATGCTAGCAGAAAATGCTAGCATAATGCTTGGTTGTATAGGGAGAGGTAGTAGCAGTAGAAAGAGGGTAGTGCTCATGCCATTGTACAGAACACTGGTGAGACCTCACTTGGAATATTGTACGCAGTACTGGAGACAGTATCTCCAGAAGGATATTGATACTTTAGAGAGAGTTCAGAGAAGAGCTTCTAAACTGCTTCATGGATTGCTGGATAAAACTTACAAGGAAAGGTTAAAGGAACTTAACATATATAGCTTGGAGGAATGACAAGACAGGGGAGATATGATAGAAACATTTAAATACATAAAGGGAATCAAAACAGTAGGAAGACTATATTTAAAAGAAGAAAAATGACCACAACAAGAGGACATAGTCTTAAATTAGAGGGACAAAGGTTTAAATATAATATCAGGAAGATATAGAATAGCCTTCCAGTTGAAGTGGTAGAGGTTAACACAGTGAAGTAGCATGCGTGGGATAGGCATACGGCTATCCTAGCTATAAGATAAGGCCAGGGACTAATGCAAGAATTTATAAAATTGGGCAGACAAGATGGGCCGAATGGTTCTTATCTGCCGTCACATTCTATATTTCTATGTGACATCAACTGCACCTTCTACCACGGGCACAAGTAGCTCAACCATTGACAATGTTACCATCATCACCACCTATACCACCCCCATCAACATCACATGTACCTGCACCAATGTTTTTATTAGCATTAATTAAGTCCTATTGAACAGGCTAAGTTGTGACAGCTTTCAGTGAATTGTGCCACAACATTTTCAAAATGTAACATCTATATTACTAAAGGATGAAGCAGAACAAAAAAGTATTCGAGCAGGCAACAGGTCCGCTGGTGCTGTATCTGATTCAGTGCAGTTATAACAAGTTACCACCAATGGTACCTCAACCACCACTGCAGCTAGCACCACTGCAGCACCACAGCAGGTGGTTGGTGGGGATGGTGCCAGTAGTTGACAGTGGCAGGTTGAACAAGAACAAATCAGATACCTCATCATCTGGTGAATTACAAGCGAAAAAAAATAGATATTATTAGCTGTTCCTCATATTAGCAATTAAACCATTATTGATTTACTGATCATTTTAGAATGGGTTTACTGATGTGTAAATTAATTTACAAGATCGCCCACCTCATACCCAGAATGCTTTGTTTTCCTTACCAGGATACTGTTTTTAGCCCACTGTGCCTGGGTATGGTGGTGGTAGTGGAGGAGGAACAACCCTATTGCAAACCATACTTGAACATTGCTGGAGAATTCCTCAGAATTTCCATTGCAATGTTCGGACTAGCTAAATCTTGAGGCAGGAACAAAAGAAAAGAGGTCTTCCTATGGGGGAATAGACTTTAGAGTTGGTAGAAATGTCTAAAATGGAGACAACTATAGTCTGTCTTTCAACCACTCCATTGACGTTGACTCTGGAGTGTGAAAATCATACAATAATAGGGCTGCTCGAGTAATTTCTTATTCCATTTAGACAAATGACAGAAACTTTGAGCCAAGGTAATGATAGTTTGGGATATACCATCCTCTTGTTTGCCCATTTTATAAAACAATAATTGATTAATAAAGTAAAAATATTAATAAAGTAAAAATTTTAATAAATGTACTTCTGCTGCTGATCCCTCATTCATCAAATCTCTTTCATTGTGGTGGTTTTGCCTTACCTGACTGAGTCTACCTGCAGATACAACATACCCAGTCCAGCAAAGAACTCAGAGCTCAATCAGCTGTTCCACAGCCATTTGCAACAGTCTGATTTTTAAACATACCCCGTCCAGCAAAGAACTCAGAGCTCAATCAGCTGTTCTACGCCCATTTGCAACAGGGAGCCTTCTGGAAGACCAACATTTCATTATATTTCTACATACCCTGTTATTGTGTGTGTATGTTTTATATTTAATGATTATTGTTTAATTGTATTATTTTCAATGTATATATTTCCATGTCTTTGTAACTACAGCCTGTGCTAATCATGCAAAGTATTTTATCACCTTTGTCTTTGTCCATCATGTTAAAAGTTAGTTTAACCAGCTCAGGCCCATATATCTTTCCTGTTCCTTGTTTAATGGTTTTATTTCCCTGCTTAAATACCTCTGTCTTATTTCTGTAATTCTCATTCTTACCCTTTGCTTTTCCATAAATGACCTTAAATCAAATGTCCATCTATGCATCCCCCATCTCTTAGCCCATCTGACCATAATATATATCTCTCTCCCACAGTCTGATTTTTAAACATACCCAGTCCAGCAAAGAACTCAGAGCTCAATCAGCTGTTCCACTGCCATTTGCAACAGGTAGCCTTCTGGAAGACTGATTGCCCTCCCACCCACCCCATGCTCATTTCCTCATTTCCTCATTTCCAGATAGTCTCCCACACAACTTTCCTGGAATGACAGGTGCAAACACTGATCAGCACACCCTTCCAATCTCTTAACCATATAGAACACATACCCTCTCTCCCTACAAATAGATATATCACACACCAATATTATATACTTTTATTTATTTTTTGTTTTTCACGATTTCTGTTTCATACCATACCTCATACCACTAACATGAATCCAGATATAACCATACTGTTATTCTTAATCACCCTTTTCTCAATCCAATTTTGTTCACATCACTACCAGCATAATCACACACCGTGAACTGGAACACAAATTATCATACACCATGGCATGCTCTGTTCCTGTAACTTATCTTAGCCCTCCTACCCCCACCTCACTAAATTATAAAGTATCCCAGTCCAAATATGGCCAAACTAAAATGATGTCCAAATTCCTATTCCTTATGTTACTTGCCCTTGCAAATAATGTGGGTCTAACCCTGGTCCCCCAGCTAATTCTAGTCCTAATCTCCCCACTAAAAAAGACCTCTCTTTTGTGCAATTCAACATCCATAGCTTACTCCCTAAACTGGATGCACTGCAAGCCTGTTCCTATTACAAACTAAAAATCATTGTGCTCTCTGAATCATGGTTAATGACTAAAATACCAGACACCGCCATTGCAATACAGGGTTATTCATGTTTTAGAAATAACAGAGCAAAGAGAGGAGGAGCCATTGTTATTTATGTTGCCAATTCCATAAAGTTTACTCTCTTACAAAACTTTAGCCCTTCTGCCACCTTTGATTTCCTTTCTGGCACAATTGAGATCCTGTGCAGTAAATCTATCATTGTTGCAGGAATCTACCGCCCACCTGGCTCCCCAGTGCATTCCCTATCTGACATAGCCTATCTCCTTAGTGAAACCATAGCTCAAAACTCAAAAAGCCATTGATTGGCTGAATCCTAAAAATAATAGTTCTTGCACACTGTTTAAGACTTTGCAGCGAACGCAATTTATCTCCTCCCCAACTCGCATAAACATTAAAACCCATAACCATACCCTGCTCGCTTGGATTCTCTCCACTTCTCCTGATAGAATCCAGGAGGTTGGTGTTCTCCCAAAACACGTTCAGTGATCACTGTTTAGTGTACTGCGTGCGCAAAATAAAGGCTACTAAATCCTCTCCCAAGGTTAAAATCACGAGGTCCTTCAAAAAATGTAATCTTGAATCCTTTTTAAATAACATCAAGCACCTCCGATGGCACAGATTAAACATTATCCCAGATCTAGACTGTGCTGTTGAATTCTTTCAGTCTGAACTCCTACAAATTTGGAATTTGCATGCCCCACTGCGTAAGGTGAGAGTAAAAGGAGCACATATGAACTGGATCACAGCTGACCTCATCCAAATGTACCAGTTTCGGGATTCTTTGTGCTTAAAGTTCAAGCGTACTGGCTCTATGAATGATCACTGTGCATATAGACAATGGTGAAATATATGCACAAAACAAACAAAATCGGCCAAGGCCCACTACTTCTCTAAAATCTGAACAATAACCTATCAAACCCTAGAAACTTTTGGAAAGTCATAAATAAATTACAAACTCCCCCAATCCACTCCCACCCATCCACTGTCAAAGTGGATAACCAAACCCTGCAACTTCCCTTAGATGTAGCAAATGCCTTTAACAATTATTTTGTCGGATGCTCCACTTCCCTGATTGCCAAGCTAATAAATGACACGCATCCTGAAACTACAAATGTGGATCAGGTCCCACTGAATTTGCATGGGCCCAATATAGACAAGTTCATTTTTAGACCTGTACCCATTAGTGTCGTTAAAAAACACCTAAATAATCTAAAAATTAAAAAATCCAGTCTGGACCTGATCAAATCCCAGCAATGCTGTTGAAGATCAGAGCGCCGGCAATTGCTAAACCCTAATTAATGAATCCTTGGTGTCTGCATATATACCCAAACTTTGGAAGACTGCGACAGTAGTGCCTATCCATAAAAGTGGTGACACTACTTTGGTTTCTATCGCCCAATATCATTACTCCCGGTGATACGCAACTATGTGAGTATTACCAACAATCAAACTATCTGACCCCTGACCAATCGGGCTTTTGCCAGAATCACTCAACTAAAACTACCCTCTTAAAAGTTTGCAATGACATCCAAACTGGCATGGGACAAGTAGACCTAACTGGAGCTATTTTCCTTGATTTTGCAAAGGCCTTTGACACAGAAGACCACAACATTCTACTGCACAAACTCAAAAACCCAGGTATTGGTGATTGTTCGCTAACCAATATTATATACCTGAGAGTCAAATAGAAGCGTCTAATAGTGTGCTTACAGCGCAGTTGTAAACATTCTAATTGTTTTGCTGCTAAACTGCTAAATAGTACATTTTGGGGCCTGCTCTTCATATCTGAGAGTCAAATAGAAGCGTCAAATAGTGTGCTTACAACGCAATTGTAAACATTCTTATTTTCTGGGTGCTAATCTGCTAAACAGTACATTAGTGGGGTGCTCTTCATATCTAAGAGTCAAATAGAAGCGTCTAATAGTGTGCTTGCAGCGCAGTTGTAAACATTCTAATTGTTTTGCTGCTAAATCTGCTAAATAGTACATTTTGGGGCCTGCTCTTCATATCTGACAGTCAAATCGAAGCGTCAAATAGTGCGCTTACAGCGCAGTTGTAAACATTCTAATTATTTTGCTGCTAAACTGCTAAATAGTACATTAGTGGGGTGCACTTCATATCTGAGAATCAAATAGAAGCGTCTAATAGTGCGATTACAGTGCAATTGTAAAAATTTATATTTTTTTGGTGCTAAATAGTACATTTGCAGCCTGTGGTGCATTTCTTGCAGTCCAATAAACAAAAAAAATAAAAAATAAATTGTTGACTATTGGCGGTTACATTGTCGCCTGACATAAAACATCTGTTAGTTTGGTGGGTGAATGAGGAAAGAATGAGGAAAGCATCAAATAAGGGACGTGGCCCTGATCATGGTGCTACTGGTGTTGGTGGAATCCCTGTTGCAAGGAGAGGACGTGGTCGATCTGTGCCAGCTACATGCACAAGTGAAACACCTTCCTCATGTGCGAGTACGCGACAGAACCTTCAGCGTTATTTGGTAGGCCCGAATGCCGCTCTATGAATGGTGAGGCCAGAACAATTACAGGCGATAGTAGATTGGATGGCTGACAGTGCCTCCAGTTCCTGCACATTGTCTCCCACCCGGTGCCC
>OW240917.1:21354804-21408263 GCA_933207985.1 Pelobates cultripes | reverse complement strand
TATACCATGCTTTGGTTTTTCGTAAAATAAGATATGGCTGCATCAGCTGATCAGCCAAATCAACACCCCCCATGTACTTATTATACGCCCTGATGCAAACCGGTTTGGACTCTACTCTGCCCTGGACAGAGACGTCTGACATGCGTTCATCATGGATGGTGGTTAGCATGTTGACATCCTTCCTGTCCCTAAATTTTAGTGCAAGCACTTCAGCTTTGCGAAGTGCTTTACATTCGCCTTTTTTTAATTTTGCCTCTATGAGAGATCGTGGAAAGTCTTTGGAATTTTTCTGGCAGTGCCGCAGGCCAGTGTCTGTAAACCATAAAGTGTTTTAAACAGACGGACACTACTATAAAAATTATCCACATAAAGGTGGTAACCTTTATTAAACAAGGGGTTTAGTAGGTCCCATACACGTTTCCCACTTGTCCCCCTGGATTCAGGACAGCCAGGAGGGTCCAGTTGACCATCTTTCCCCTCATATACACAAAAGGCAAACGTGTATCCACTTTTGCTCTCGCACAGTTTGTACAGTTTTATGCCATACCTAGAGCGCTTTGAGGGGATGTATTGTCTGAACCCTAATCTCCCTTTGTATTTCATTAGTGATTCATCTATAGATAAATTTTGTTGGGGGGTATAAACATCCGAAAATTTGTCCTGAAAATGGTCTAGCAGTGGGCGTATTTTATGAAGCCTATTGTATTGGGGGTGACATCTAGGGTGACAGAGTGTATTGTCACTGAAATGTAAAGATCTCAGCGGTAACTCGTAACTGGCTCTAGGCATGGTTTGGGAGAATACTGGACTAGACATTATTGGGTTGGTGCTCCAGTATGAGCGAATCAATGGCTTCTTTATAATCCCCATGAGCATTGTAAGAGCCCAGAATTTTTTAAGCTCTGGGACATCTGTGGGATGCCAGTCATGCTCCCTGACTGTATAGCTACCTGGATTGTTATCAATAAATTGGGTAGCATACAAGTTAGTCTGGGAAGCAATCTCCTCCCAGATGTTATCCCCTAAAAATAGGTCTACATACTGCATTGGGGAGAAGCCATCCACATTAACATTAATGCCTGCGTTGGCACTAAAAGGGGGGACGTTGGGCTCGGCTAACTGTGGAGGTACCCAGTCCTCTTCCACAGAGGAAGCACAGCTTCTTTCTTCAACCGGCTCGCACACAGATGACATGTCGTCTTGACTATATGTGTCAGAAAACTGACCAGGGTCAAAATCTGACACAGTGGCAGTGGCGTCAGAGTCTGACGCCAAGAAGGCATATGCCTCCTGCATGTTTTACACACGACTAAAACAAATTACAAACACAAACATTTTTTTAATACTTTTTTTTTCTTTTTTTTTTTTTTACTAAAACAGACTAAACAGCAGTCCCTAAACTAACTCCAGTCACAAAAATCTAATGGAGATTTGGGGAAAGGAAACTGACTGACTAAGACAGACCAAGACAGACAAAAACAGACCAAAACAGACCAAGACACAGATTTTTAAAACAAATTTAAACATTTAAGGGCAAAAAAAAAAAAAAACACAGACAGTACAAATGCACTGCTGTAACAGATCTGGCAGGAAAGGGGTTACAATGATTTTTTATTCACTTTAGATACTGTATAAAGCTCTGGGACACTTCTGCTGCAACAAACTTTCACGATCTCTGTCTCTCTTGCCTCACAAAACGCTACAGAGGAGAGAGGGGCAGAGATCACTGTCAAAGTGAGTGTTTGTAACACCCACTTTGACAGCAGCCAATTGTGAGCGATCGCGGATCGCTCACACGCCGCAATTTAATGTTACTATCTGCCTGGGATGTCTGGCAGATAGTTACAGTGTTATGCCGGCGGGAGCGATCTTTGATCGCTTCCCGCAGCCCGTTTTTCGCTATGAACCGTCAGTGGTCCTGAAGGGGTTAAAAACTGCTATAATAAAACAAAAACAGTAAATAAGCAACCACACTATGGCAGTTTTATTATAACAGTATAACAATCTTTCATCACTATATACATGCTTGGTGGAGATTGGAGGAGGTTGGATAGATCCTACCAGTGTTCTGGTTAGCTCTTTTAAATTCATCTTATATATGTTCTAGATAGGTTCTTGAGCAATTAATGCATTAACATGTATAATATAGCTTTTCTTTTTAGCCTGATTGAATTTCATAGAACAATGTAAAATGTTGCTGTCATGCCCTCTTGGGAAATGAAGGGGCTAGTGTGTCAAAATCACTGAATATTGTGATCGCGTGGTTTCACAGCTCACCAAGATGGTCACGTGAGCTGTTTGCTTCTTGTGAGGGATTTATTAACAGTATTTTAGCATACTATTGCCCACTAGCACAATGAAAAAGGGCATTTAGACCCCCTGCTTACCATGGCACAGAAGCCTGCAAAAAAGTGAAGCAGAAATCTACTTTGCAGATTTTGGCACTGACCTCGCCAGGCTCTAAAGGTGTTGCCAAAAGGTCTAATTCCCAGACATCCTACTTAGATCACAGCAATAGCATGTGAATACCAGCACATACCTCAGCTTCAGTGACTGATTCCTCAGTACAAAAGTACAAGAGAGGAATGTCTTCTTTTAGCGCTGGATGCATAGAAGGCCTTTGACTGGCTCACTTGGTAATATATGGAGAATGTTCTCAGCAAATGTGGCTTCCCGCACATTTTTATAGCTTAAATCCTAGCCTTGTACAATCACCCGAATGCTCAGGTTTCCAACCTAGGATTTTTGTCCAACCCCTTTCTAATCACATCCAGGCAGGAGTGTCCCCTTCCCACTTACAGTTCATACTATGATTAGAGCCACTAGCTAAAAAAAAAGGCACTATCCTCACATCCATTTGCTGAAATTGGGAAGGGAGGTCTTTCGCTTGTCAATGTTTGCAGATGACATACTGTTAACCCTAGAAAACCCAGCAGCCTCCATCTCAGCACTTCTCCAGCTACTGAAAGATTACAGAACCATTTCCTACTATAAGCTTAATCAGTCTAAAACTCAGGCTTTACCAATCGGTCTACCAGCCACCTTAGTGCAACCAGGGCCGGCCTTTGAGTTGTGCGAGCTGTGTGGTTGCACAGGGCGCCATGGCAGCATTGGCGCCATGTGGCCAACACAACTTGCACACTCACTGAGAGTGAGAAACTGTAAGGGGCGGAGCTAAGCAACTGGTGGGGGCAGAGCTAAGCTGCAGGTGGGGGCGGGGATGTAGAATATTGCATATTCTATGTTTCTATTGATTAAATATGGATGTGTGGATTGACATAAGTAACAGATGGTATAAGTCACAATGCTTTCTTTGTCCGAGAGCTCTGGAATGTAAGTTGGGGGTTTTGTCCTTATATGGCTAGAGTTATAGTCTGACGTCATTATGGCACGTCTATATAGTAACTGAACACGAGGTCTCTCGCTCTCTTGGCTCTTGGCTCTCTTTCCTGTACAACGATGTAACTCTCCCATCAGAAGTCCAGCAATTACCATCTGCTGTTGAACATTCATCATCCTGTAACATCCTTTGTTGTTTTATCATGTATCAGTAACTAAGAATAAACCTGAAGAAACCGTAAGTCAGATTGCGTATTAGTACTTTTCATTAATATAGACATATATTAATGTGGTGAGCAAATTTGGCCCAAGACTATATATACAAAAGACGTATATATAGCAATCAACTGAAGAGAAGAAGAAATTAAGAAGATTTAGCATCGACATTAACGATCCAAACTACATTTTACAGGGGCTAACCAAGGCCCGAATCTGCTGCCTGGTAAGTGAGTCCATCTACCTCTATAATGCCCCCCCTCTACCCCTCTACCCCTACAGTGCCCCTGTTCCCCATCTACCCCTATAGTGCCCCCATCTACCCCTATTGTGCCCCTACAGGGTATCTACCCCTATATTGTACCTGGTCTCCATACTATAGTGGCCCTCATCTACCCCTATAGTGCCCACCATCTAGCTCTATAGTGCCTCCCATCTCTCTAGGAAAGCTTATGGCCTCCAAGAGTACCTACATACCTGTCTCTTGCTCTCTTCTAAAGGGCAGCACTCTACTCTCTCCTCCTGCTCTGCTTCACTCCCACCTTATTCGATTGCTATTTCCTGTCCTAATGTGTTTTATACCCCACTTCCCTTAACAATCACAAGTGGAAAGACATAAAGTGAGGAGGTAAAAACCAAACAAGTGGACACTTTACCTATACAAATGTATACCTCACTCTGCAGAATCTGACAAAAAGGACTCCTTCCAGTCCTCTCAAAACATGCATAAAATATAAGATCTACAGAAGAAAGAAAAAAACATCACAGTGTACTATCTTAAGTGAATACTAATAGTGATGTTCAAAGTTACACTCACAACAAAAAATTTGATTGAAGGCACATCAATAATAAGGTTGACTAGCGATCTTCCCCACGTATAAAGACATATAGGAGGATTGGATACATATATTGGATTTTAAAGCACTGTTTCTGCCCCTTTAAATATTATTGGAAAAGATTTGCACTTTCGAAATGGCACTTCGGAAACAGTCATAGTACCGAAGTGGCAGTCATTCATATAGTCGAACACGTAGCGGCGGCCATCTTGTTTAGCCAAACGCGGCCAGCGGTGTTTTGCTGTCGAGTTCATGGAACTCAAATCAGACAGACGTGAACGGCTCCAGACCCTGTTGTGATTTTCAGCCTAACGGGCCTTGCGGTTTCTCACTTAAGTTGCTGGTGTGAACGTTCTAATCGGGTACAGGGGTGGTCCTTGTTGAGGAAACGAATGGAGGAGGTTCGTATATAATAACTCTCGAATGGGAAAAGACAAAACAGATGAACTGCATTAAATCAAGGAACGCTAAATTCTTATTTAATCTGTAAATCATTCCAGGGGTTTACCGTTCATGGATTTTCTGTTTGAAACAAAAGTACAGAAATAAAGCAAATACCCCACAACAGAATTGTGTTTAGAAAATTGAAATCCATCTTATTGCGCTATATATATAAAACCGTTTAAAATCACATACATGTAAATCAGTAATGCATAAAATTAAATGTAGAAAGATGTACGCTTAAACGGTTACTTGAAAGGTACTATTAGGTTGATTTAAGTGTTCACTTACAAACTTCTAAATTTCACTAGTAATTTGTTAATTGGATTTACTGTTCATTACTTTGGTGACCCATTAGTGGGTTTACAGTACATCCAGTTTCAAATTATACCATGCAGTGATTAATACGCTTTCTTAAAATCAAATCTTTCAGGTATAATCCGTTCAGGTGAACCCTTTCATTAACCAATTCAGATTGTAGTACTGATCATCCTCCTGTTAGAGTAATACTGCGTTTTAAACGTCATGTGGTGTTAAACTAACATTAGGTACGTTCAGATACATTGGCTACCAATCAAACCCGTCTTTGTCAATCATTACAAATATGATTCATGTAAAAGCCATTAGCATGTCTACTAAAAGATACGGTAAACAAGAATTTATCTGTGAGTTTAGAGTTTTTTTCAGGTATTCAAACAATACGTTTTTTTGTTTCTGTTCATATCAAATATCAAGGCCTCATTCTTTCTTTGTTACGACTACCGAATACAATTCGAAACCCTTAACCCTTAACATCCTCCATACGCATTCCATCATGCGCTACACAATTCGATATTAAAAACATTTTACTATGTTCCTTTATGTTTCAAGATATCCTACGGGATATTGACTTTCTGTCATGCTATCTGTTTTCCTGTCTAGAAGTTTTACATCAATAGTCATACTAGGATACAGACATTTTGCATTCCCAAGCCTATCAGGTTAACAATAATAATGTATTTATCATACTGACACATATCATAATAAAAAGTTTAAGCCACAATCAGACTATCCTCTTCATGTTCTGCTCATAAAGAGCACATCGTTTCCTTCTGTTGGTCACTGTATTTCTCTTCTATTTTTTGGTTCACATCACAATCGGTGGTTTCATCAGGTGAATTTTCCAGCCCTTCTCTCTCTGATTCTATTCTAGTTTGTTTACATTTCCATTCACGTTCATTCACAAAAGAGACAAACCCTGTCTAGGAAAAATGAACTGGTTTTTAGGGATAGGAGCTGGCCTCAGTTTAAAAAAAACTTAACATATCAATCCCGCAAGGCCACACATTTCACTGCCACAAGTATTGACTCTTTTACCATCACCGAGAGGCCAACACCCCACCACAACGCATTGTGGCTACAAGCCCACATGGCCCAAATCATAGGCAGAGCCTCTCACAGCCACTTGGCAACTAGCTGGGCCTCACCTGTCACTGGATAGTTAATTTATTCAAAGAAAAAGAGTTACCTGCGCTCTCTCCTTAATCCCTATGTATATTTAAACAAATGGAAGTCACTTAGTTACTCCAATGGCCACTGGAGGGAATGCCTGCCTGCCAACATCAAGGCAGACCCCCCTAGATGGATCCAACTCTGACCCTTCAACTTGCTTCCTTGTGATTCTGGAAAAGATCTCTAATGAGACACCCCTATACACTTATTAACCCTTAATAGGTAACACATGGGATGGGCAGCAGCATTGTAACCTACCTGTGCGATACAAAAAGTGAATACAAATACAAAAAGAAAAGTCCTGTGCTCACTCCCATCACTCCTGGGCGGCAGCAAAGACCACAGTACACATCTGCTCCAATATATATGTTACAATGCTGCCGCCCATCCCATGTGTTCCCTATTAAGGGTTAATAAGTATATAGGGGTGTATATAAAAAAAAAAAATACCCTTTTCAGTCTCAATAGAGATCTTTGCCAGACGCTCAAGGAAGCAAGTTGAAGGGTCAGAGTAGGACCCGTCTAGGGGGGTCTGCCTTGACGTTGCAGGCAAGCATTCCCTCCAGTGGCCATTGGAGTAACCCCCTCAGCAGATGATTGATGCACCGCAGTCCGTACCCCAACATTTAGCTGGTGCCTCAGCCATGTTGCATCGAGGTGGTAGACCTGAGAGGGATGTTAGAAAGCCCAAGAGATTTGCTGATCATGCTGTGGTAACTACAGGTTTATCAGGATATAGCAATGTGTTGCCTGAGAGTGATGGGAGTGAAGCAATGATTTTACCTATTAGAGAAGTGGGACAGATTGATAATGAGGGGAGACCACAGAGGATTTGGCAACCGTGGAGCCCACATGACATAGCGTCTTTACAAGTATCATTTCATGCCCCCTCTAAAGATCCAAAACATTTAAAAATAATATGTGCCAGCTATTTCCCCACAACACAATATCTTAAACAGTTAATGGAGACAGTATTAACCCCTACAGAACATACTAAATAACTAGCAGGATATAATGAGTCACCATTTTCATGGCCTGCAGGGGTGGGGGTACAAGCAGCTACACACACACGTGAGGAAATTGCCCTAATGAGAGGAGTGATGTTGTCTTTAAGAACTGGTATGCATTCCTCAGCATTAAAGTAAAAAATGTTTTACCCAGCCTATTGCCTGGACCAAAATACATAGCATATTGCAAAAGAAAGGGGAAAACCCCCATGAATATGCTGAAAGATTGCTGGAAGCAATTAAGGTTTTTGGGGGTATAGAAGATATCACTGCAGAGGCAATCAAGCCATTCATGGTTAACACATTGGTAAATGGTTTGGATGCTAAAGTAAAAAAACAATTGATGTTATCCTTACTGGGATGGCGTGATAAGTCACTCACTGAAGTGTTAAGTGCAGCATCAGAAATCTGGCAGGCTATTCAAATTAAGGAAACTGCAAAGACTGAGCAAATAATGCTACAATCTGAACAAATGCCTGTTAGATATTATGCACAGCAGCCAAGACAAAACCCAGCCATAAGACCCCCACAGAATAATGTGAATCTTTTAAATAAAATCTTTCAATTGTGATGGATATGGTCATATAGCAAGAAATTGCAAGGAGGTAAAGGGGGCAAGAAAGCAATTAGAAGAGAGACAGATAAAGAGAGAGATATCAACCTAAGTGACTATATGTAGAAGATTGGGGTCTGGATATATTGTTTATTGTACCTGTGTCCCAAGGCCCAGACCCTATGGTACATTTGGAAGTAAATGGTAAACAAATGCCCTTTTTGATTGATACAGGGGCTTCAAGATCCACCATAGGTATGGGAGAGCAAGATAAATTTGACAGTCAAGGGAAAGCGGTTAATATAAAAGGGGTGGGTAACAAAATAATCCCCCACAAATTTTCCACTTCTACTAAGGTAACTGTGGGTCCTTTGAGTTGTACTCATTCTTTTTTTTTCTAAGCCCCACCTGTCCAGTTAATCTTTTTGGGGAAAGATTTGCTTTGTAAAATGGGCTGTTTAATATACTGCAGTCCAGATGGGGTTTACCTTGAAGTACCAGAACAAAAAGTAAATTAATTGTATTTGGTCCTGGTAGAAGAAGAAATAAATTATTTAAATGGGGACAAGGGAAGGCCCTAATGGGAAACCAGCATTGCCATCATTGTTGTTACCTTACATTGCCAGGTTAACTCATGGGATAAGTCACCTGGTAAAATATGCAATGAAAGAAATTATTAATTCTGAATGGTGGGTTCTGGGCCAAAAATCTGTATTGGCACAGGGGTGTCCGTGTGCTATTTGTTTACAATACAATGCAGGTCCAGGATCTAAGATTAATCAGCTAAATCATCGTCCCTGTCAATGGGGTCCATTCGTAAATTTACAAATGGTCTTCATTGAATTACCAAAGGTAATGCAGTATCGGTATGTGCTAGTAATATTATATACATTCTCAGGTTGGATTGAGGCTTATCCTTATTGCCATGCCAAAATGTCTGCAGTGTCTAAGAAATTACTACAAGAATTTATACCCAGGTATGGATTGCCTCAGCATATTTACTCAGATCAGGGAACACATTTCACAGGAAAACAATTGCAAATCCTTTACCATTTGCATTGTTCTCATCATCCTCATTCAGCAGGAGCAGTAGAAAGGGCGAAGGAAACATAAAAAACAAAATTGCAAAAATTGCAAGAATTTATAGTGGCAGCAGGCGGGGCAAGCAGTTATCTTCTAAAAGAAGGGGGAGCTTCTTGTCCTCTATAGAAGACACATCGGACTTGTAAGTACTGCCACTATACTAAGAAAAAAGAAATTTACGGTAAGTAAAATTACTGTTTGTAAATTTGAAAACTTTTTTTACATGCTCTAGGGGGTTCAGCCAAAGAGCTCAGGCAGTCCCACTGCAGGCACTGCACAAGCCGGCTATTCCAGCCATGTGATCATAATGACCCCGCAATCACGTGGCCTGGGAGGGCCGAATTGGGCAGAGGGGTCTGCATGAGTTCCCAGGAAGACCCCAGGATCGCGACCGTCAGCGTGGGATCAGCAGGGACCCTAGTAGTATAAAGGACAATGGGGACGTTCTCTGCCACCCTCTGGCATTTAGAGCCACCCCAATAAGGACGACATGGAATGCCCACCATCTTTAAGGAGCTAATAGTGCCTGTATTTTGGCTGCACCTCCATCACTGTGAAGATACTGTAGGGTATATCTTAGACAGTTTAAAATGGACTAAATACCATCTCATCATAATTTTGCAATATGATTCCCAGTGGGATAAGCTCCAAGAGGTGGATTTATGGATTCAATCACCTGCAACCATAATGGGAGAGGAAATTGTCTTAAAGTCGCTCTCCCACTGTGTCATGTAGGTAGGTTTAACCAGAGCATCTGCATTGTTTAAGGCATTGTATTATAAAGAAAGCAACTTTTGTGCAGCTCTTTGCCCCATACAATATTGTGCAAATAGTGTAAGTTGAGACAAATTATCAGGTTGTATTTTTAATGCTTGAATAGTGCGTTTAATTTTGAGAAAGGTGAAGAGCATCCTAGAGAGAAGTGAGAATTCCTTTTGTAAGTCAGGGAAGGTTTTCAACCCATGTGAGTCAAATAAAGAGTGAATAGTAACCACACCTGTCCTTGTCCAGGAGCACAGCGCGAGACCATCAAATAGTGTGGTCAGTGCATGTACCCGTACATAATAGATTCACCTGTCCAATCAGGTTTTTCACCCATCGATTACAACTGTGCAAAAGGAACAAGGAGTTTGGGAGGAATCGTGATTTTATCAATTTTGGACTAACTGACATCCATAACAGAGTATCTAATTTATGAGGTTGGATACATGCGTTTTCTACGGGGAGCCAGACAGGGTGTTTAGGATGAGATGTAACATCCAACAATTTGCGCCATTATTGATGCTTTTATATTTGGTATTCCCAATCCTCCTGTTACGGTACATACAGTAATAAATGTACAAACCGCCGTTTAGTGAATGCTCCCCGTTCACAATAATGTGGTCTGGTAGCGTATGCAGTATAACCATGCGAACCGCCAGCCAGGGGACACTCCAACCTCCCAAACGGTACCTGTACGGCTCCTTCCCTTCACGAGCTCCAAATACACGAACTGCCAATATTAACCGAATGCCAATAACTTCCAAGCGGCAAATAATTCCAATGAGCAGTCTCTAGTCGCCGGTAATAAAATCCCCCCAATAACGAGACCAAGCTCCGCTTTGGGGGTAAAACACGAACTGAGTTTACTGTGGGCTGCCTGCCCGTATTTATGCAGGGCTCCCACTTGGTGGACACTCCCCTAGGGGACCAAATGGGAGACTGGAATAGCAGAAGGACATGGGGACATTTTAGTCATACAACCCCACAATATTCCCAGCATGCATCACAGTTTCCTCCCCTCTGCTCGAGAGATAATTGAGAAGTAATTCAATTATCTCCCAGAGCAGAGGCAAATCGCCATTTAAAATACAAGTCACAAAACACATAAAAATACATAACTTTATAACTGCCGAACATATTACATTCGTGTAACACATCCCCAGATAGCCTGGATCTGAGTGCATATTATTGGCGTATAGCGCTCAGATTCCACACACATAGTTCAATCGCCATGGAGTCAAAGTCTATTACAGTTCTTCGGTATGCGATTGACTCCATTCAGGCATTTAAACCTCTCGAACGGCCGGTGTTCGCATACTTCTGTCGATTGAGAAGGGAGGTCGACGGCTTCAGTGGTGTTCGGTTGAAAAAGTATCAGTTTTTAGTTCCATGAAATAACCGAACACCGCTGGTCTTTCGCATGGTTAAAATGGCCGCCGCCTCGTGGTCGACATACGAACGACGACCACCCTGTATTTGGTTTTAATTGAGAAGTGTCTGTGGTTAACTGCAACATTCTAATTGGGATCAATAGGTTAACCAGCAGCACACTTCTCTTCTGGGTGGCCGTATAGGGATTGAACGAAAAAGATATGACATGTGGAAGGGACATCATCTTTATGGTGTGGATACAACCTATCCAGGAAATTTCCTGTTTGTACCCCTTGCCAAGTTGTGTTTTAAGTTTGTGGGCAGGGGCCACATAGTTTTCCTGGATTAGGTGGATACGTGAATTTGTTTAAATTCTGTCTAAATATTTCTGTGAAGTCTTGTGCCAGTTAAAGGACATCTTTAACATTTGGACTTGGGGTTTAGGTAGCCCAATAGAAATAACTTTTCTTACCGTTATTTTTATAATATGAGATTTTGCCATTTTGTTCTAATAAGGCCATCAGTTTGAGAACCTTCGGGGTTGGTGAGGAACAGCAATACAAAGTTGGTTGTCAGTTTTTGCTCCCCTGCCACTGTGATAAGACACAGATAAGGCATAAAATAAAAATAAGTGGGGAGAGAGTACTTCCTGGTGGGTTCTTTAGGTGATTGAAAATGGATTGAATAGGAAGCCGGCATTAAAGACCTTGGCTATGTGATTAAAGTATAAAGTCTTGACGCTTGTTATCAATGCCATGTCAAACGCCATTACTACTGTCTATTCAGTTAATGAAATGCCTGTTATCTCCAGCCTGCCTTCCAGAACAAAGCCCACTTGTTCTGCAGAGACCAGCTCTGGAAGGTAAGGTCTCAATTGAGACACTAACCGTCTGGCGTAGAGCTTGATGTCAGCTTTTAATAATGAGATAAACCATAGGTTAGCACAATTAGAAGGTGGTTTGCCAGATTCAAGCAGTGTTATCATACAATACTCTAGCATTTATTGAGGCATTAGTCCGGAGGTTTTGATGTTGTTAAAAATTTTGGTTAGGTGAGGGGTCAAAAAGAGTTCAAGACAGATATAGTAATAGTTAGAGAGGGTGCCAGGCCCTGAGGCTTTAATGTTTGGTAAGGAGAGTACAGATTTTGGACTATTTAATTTATCATTTTGTTGGTGGGTAAGACAGGCTGTGCAACTGATTTCAAGAAGGCATGAATGGATTAATTGTCTAGTTGTGGAAGCATGGGGTCATATTTTAGGTTATATAGTGTGTTGTAGTACTCTGTTAACAATATTGTTGTTGTGGCAGAACCACCGCCTATTCGTGGAGTTCCTTTTATGTTGTGTGTGTTTCCCTGTAATATTTGTATACTGTGGGCCACTCCCCGTTCTGGAGAGCTCCTACGAAACAAACTCTTTCGTCTCCTGAATGGGGACCACCCTAATATCCTATTTAGAATGTTTAGATAAATCGTTCTCACCTCGAGCATTGGTACGAAACCGCAAGGGAAGCAATCAGCGAGGGCTCCACTGGGTGGCGGCTATTTTGTATAGTCAAATGCCAGCCAGGGGGAGCTTTCGTAGATTGTTTCCCGACTCGTTCGTCTCCCGAACAAGGACCTCCCCGATGCCCCATTTTAACGTTTCCACCAATTAATCAGAATATTCGCACTTGCAACATAAGTGTGAAACCGCAATGGTCGCACTTGTAACATAAGTGTGAAACCGCAAGGGAAGTAATTAATGAGTGCTTCCCTGGGTGGCCACCATTTCGTATAGACGAATGCCAACCAGGAGGAGCATTCGTACCCCGAAAGAAGACACTTCCCTTGCAGGTTTCAGCATCGGAGCGTCACGACCCAAGAGTGGTCGGAGAATGTGCCAGTGTGGGGATGACTGAGGTTGGTGGGGACACTTTTGGGGCACTGGCTACTTTGGCGGGCTTTCTGTGCCTGGGAGACAATGGCGCAGCTTCTTTTTCTACACCTTGGCTTCCAGACACATAGGATCCTGGGATGAAAACCCCTGTCCATTGGGATGGGAGACCCCTTGTATGTGTGGCAGACTTTCTGTACCTGGGAGGCAAAGGAAAAATGACCACTTTCCCACACTTTGGCTACCAGGTACAGAGGCTCCTGGGATATGACCCCTGTTGGTTTGGGATGAAAACCCCTTGCATGGGGACATGCATAAAAGCAGAGTGTGGCTCTATAAAAATTGTGTTGTACCTCCAGAACTGTGTGTTGTCCAGTTACTGGGGGAGAAAAGGGTCTCTTGATATTCTAAAATGGTTCCTGAATGGCCGAAGGAAGGGAATTAGCAGAGGTAACCAGCCGGGTTACCCGGGGACCACTACAGTTTTGCCATAAAAGTTGATGTTGATCCGAATTTAGGAAGGGAATATTAGGGCATGTATAATGATTTTTTAATTTGTTAGGTAACAATCTACCTGCTTTGTTGAGTATAACATTTCAATTTAAGAGATCTCATTTGTTTTTTCTTTGTTAATAACTATAGGGAGAGTAATTTGCCTTGATTTTTTTTTTCAATCGTTTAGTTAGATTTTTAGATGGATGTAGTAGTTGGTCATGGCAGTAGTTATGCTGAGCATAAGCTTGCAGTCATCAAGTAACATTTAAAGGACCACTATAGTGCCAGGAAAACACACTTGTTTTCCTGGCACTATAGTGCCCTGAGGGTGCCCCCACCCTCAGGGTCCCCCTCCCGCCGGGCTCAAGGGGGTGGAAGGGGTTAAACTTACCTCTTTCTCCAGGGCCCGGCGGGGGACTCTCCTCCTCGGCGCATTTAGCCAGTCCATAGGAAAGCATTCACAATGCTTTCCTATGGATGCTGGCGTCTTCTCACTGTGATTTTCACAGTGAGAAGTGAGGAAACACTCTAGCGGCTGTCAGTGAGAAATAATGAAATCAGGCATTGGTGCTTGCAGAGTATCTGCAGTGAATCATGGAGGTCTAGGCAGGCGATGCACACAGTTGATGGCCTAAGTGGAGTTATCTACCTGAGGCACAAGGGTCTTACACAGGGTTTTGAGGTAGGTGGTTAGCTCTTCATTTGAGACAGAATCAGCAGTCTAATGTTAGTGCACCATGCACTGTCCTCAAAGTCAGCCTCTGTTTATATTTGAGGGACACCTACTCCTCTTCAAGCCTTTACAATCGTTATAATCTGTCCACCACCCCATTGTGGGCTTTTCATAGTTCTTTGGCCTTGCTTTCCAGGTGACTGGTTCTGTCTTCTAAGTCATCCATCTCTCTTCTTAAATCAGTGTCCAGCTTTTAAAAAAAATAGTAACTGTATAGTTGTTTAGAGTGCAGGTTTTTCTTTTTAACGGGAATGTCCTCTGAGGAAATGAGATGACATCCGATTCCGAAGGGCCCTCTGAGGCTAGTGAGTTTACCGAGTGTTCGTTGCCATCTTGGAGATTTTTCAGGTGCTCTTTTTTTTACACTCTGGTGAAGTGGTTCCGTGATTTTAAGTTGCCTCGACAGTGCCATGTGGACCACTGTGTCTAGTTTCTGAGATCTGTTGGTCTCGCAATATGCGTTATGGGCTCTGTGAAGTAAGGAACAGTTACTCCATGTGACTTAAGGATACTAGTTTTGAGATCAATCTGTCATCATAAAAGACTAGAAAAAAGGTTCTGTTCCTGTTAGTTTTTCTACTGCTGTGTGTAATACTCAAAACCAACCGCTAGATGGTGCAATGTGTACTTACTAACAATATGTGTTTGTTAGAAAATGTTATCAGAAGAACAGATGGAGAGTAAAACATTTAAATTATTATTATTATTATTATTATTATTACTACTGTTATTTATATAGCGCCAGCATATTCCGTAGCGCTTTACAATGTTATCAAAGGGGGAGCTTTAACAATAAATGAGACAATTACAAAAACAATATATTGAAGAGGGCATTGATCAAACAAGCTTACAATCTATAAATAATTCTACTTACAATACAGATCCATCCCTAATGTTAGAAATAGTATATATGAATACCCTGTGAAGTCAGATCATCAGCAGAAATAAAGGTAGAATAAAAAGAAAGTGCACAAGTTTCACTCCTTAAGGATGGAGGCAATTGTACAAGCTCTGATTAAAATAAAATCAAAACAAAACCTGTAATTTGACTATATGTTAGTTCAACCATATTTTTCCTCTTTCATATTAAGTATACTCATACATATTATATATAATTGTGTTAAGGAGAAAGAGGCATTTCATGTTTAATATAAAAATATGAAATGTAATTTTGAATAACATCTAAAAAAGTGTGAAAATGTTATTTGTTTAGTTGTTCATGGAATTTTAACAGTGAATGTCACAATACTGTTAACTTTTAATGCGATAAAATACACATACTTGTGTTCAGCGATGTCTGAGTAAATTTGTACTCACCCATTGTAGAGGTTTTATGGGGTTTTGAAAACGTACAGGATCAAATATAGGGCTTTCCGCTTTTCTGAATTTACACATTGAAATATGCCAGATTGGTTATGTTGCCTTTGAAACCTTATGGCAGCCTAGGAATAAGAATTACCCTAAGCCTGCATACTATTGGCAAAAGTAGGGTATTCAAAATGAGGTATGACCAGTCATTTTAGTAGCCACTTGGCCAAAGGTTAGCATTTATATTTGTTATTTGCATTTTTAACACACAAACACTTTCATTGATGATATCATCATCATGATACATTTTACTGTTTTAAAACACTTGTATTTGTGTTCAGTGAAGTCTCCTTAGCACAACAGTAACCCCAACGTAGAGGTTTTATGGTGCCTCTGAAAGTTAGGACGTGAAAAAAAATACATTCTCTAGACTTTCTGCCTGGGTTGTTAGGCAGGTCCTTCAAATTGTAGGATTAGAAGGGTGGAGGGTAGAGGGTAGATTAAGTAGAGATTGTAGACGTATTAGTCCTTGAGAAAGGAAGGTTCTCCCGAAAGCTTGTCATTAAAAATGTATTACAAGATACAAATGTTATCTGTTTTTACATATATATATATATATGAAAATGTATTCATACTTAGCGTAATTTTCTTTTCCTGGTCATAGGCCATGGCAGCACAACAATGGGAATACCCAAGCTAAGACTAAGGGAGGGAAAAATCTAAATAAAAAACCCACCAAACTAATGCCTAAATCGTGTATTAAAAAAAAACACAAATGCGAACACATCAAACAGAATATAAATTAAATATTGGAAACAGAAAGAACACTTTTTCCAAACTCATTAAGCTGGGCAGATCTAACAATTGATAATGCTTTATGATAGTATTATTAGAGGACCACATGATGGCCTTAGAAATAATGTCCAGTGAAACTTTTGCTGCTGCAGCCCAGGAAGTTGAACGGGATCTGGTAGGGTGGGCTTTAAGTTCATCTAGAACCTGTGCAGACTTGAAGGCTTGAATGGTAGCTGAAACTATCAATTGATCTAGGACTTCTTTAGAGGCATAGAGTCCTTTTCTAGCCCCACTAGGAATCACAAACAGTCTCTTGGAAGAAGTCAATTTAGATGATCTGTCTGGATAGGGCTTGAAGTTCTGATACTCGTCTGCCTGAAGCCAGTGCCACCAAAAGAACTGTTTTAAAAGTCAATAAGTAAGGAGAAATAAGGGTTCAAATGGGTTGGATTTGAGAGCATTTAAAACCAAAGGAAGAGCCCAAGGTGCATATACTCGCTTAATCGGAGGATGAATCTTCAGGACTGATGACATGAATCTAGCAACATTGTAATTAAAAGCCCATTTAACATTGGTCAGAGAGGACACAGCTGAGACATGCACTTTCAAGGTATTGTTGCATATGTTTTTTTCCCAAGCCTGCTTGCAAGAAATATGTCTTTTGTGCAAGGAATAAGCATCTGACCAGGTCTGAAGATAATACGTTTTAATAATCTTCTGGATCTTCTCATTAACATGAAAGGATGATGGAACTTTAGGTCTAAATTCTGGGACCGTTCTAAGAACAATCTTGTTATGGTGAAAAACTGTAAAGGGTTCTGTTCTGGATAGGGCTTGAAGTTCTGATACTCGTCTGCCTGAAGCCAGTGCCACCAAAAGAACTGTTTTAATAGTCAATACGTAAGGAGAAATAAGGGTTCAAATGGGTTGGATTTGAGAGCCTTTAAAACCAAAGGAAGAGCCCAAGGTGCATATACTCGCTTAATCGGAGGATGAATCTTCAGGACTGATGACATGAATCTAGCAACATTGTAATTAAAAGCCCATTTAATATGGTCAGAGAGGACACAGCTGAGACATGCACTTTCAAGGTATTGTAGCTTAAGCCTTTTTCCAAGCCTGCTTGCAAGAAATATGTCTTTTGTGCAAAGAATAAGGACATTCAGAGAATTAGGTTGAGCCCAGGCAAGAAATGAATCCCATACCCTGTAGCAGGTGGATGAAGCAGAACACTTTCTGGTGGAGAAAAACCTTTCTTGATTAACCTTTCCTTTTCAACCTCCATGCCTTCAAATTTAGAGATGAGGTATTCAGATTATGTACTGGGCCTTGATGTAGAAGCCCTGGAAATTGTGGAAGATTCCAAGGAGGTTCCAGGCACATGCTCTGAAGCATTGGGAGGCCAGAAGGGGACTATTAAGATGACTGTCACCACCTCTTGGCATAATCTCCTGAGGAATGGGGCTAACAGGGACACTGGAAAGGCATAACAGTGTGAAGTCCCATTAGTAGGATAGTGGATCCCTTCCGCTGGCTCGAGGTTCAAAGCTTCTTGAGAAGAATATTGGGAACTTGCTGTTCTTGGAGTTGGCCATAGAATCTATTTGAGGAAGGCCCCATTTCTTGACTAGGTCTAGAAAGACTTTGCAAGATAGATATCATTTTTCTCGTCGATTCTCTGTCTGCTCAGATAATCTGTGCTGTTTAAACCTGGAAGATGAATAGCCACTAGTCGGGTAAGATTTCACCCAGGACATCATAATTTTCAGAATGTTCATCACCCAATGACTCTCGGTACCTCCTTGGTGATTTATTTAGGCTACTACTGTCGAACTGTTTACTCGTACCTTCACCCACTTTCGATAAAGGAGATTCATTCAACGTCCAAGGCTGATGTTTTCCATTTGCCTTGAGCTATCTGATCTTGAAGATCAGTGGCTGGCATCTGTTGTCAAGATGATTCAAAGAGCCTCTCCTAGGGGGGACCCTTTGTATTGGTTTTTGCTTTTCGACCACCATAAGAGGAAATTACAAACTTTGGGGGTGAACCTGATAGGCTGGAGGAGATTGCCTGTGTTGAACCTGCTTAGGAATAGGTTCTGTAATGGTCTCATTCTCCATTGGGCCCATCTTGTCAGCCAAATTGTGGAAGACATTGATCCCAACAGACTCATAATGTTTTGAGCCGTCGCTCCTCTTTCTGCAAGTATCTATTTTATATTTGATTGAAGGCATCTTTTCTGTCCTGTGAAAGCGTGACTTTGCCTTGCACTGAGTCAAAAAGGGATTCTAACTAGGTTATCTGGATTCGAACCAGATTGCTTTTGGACACATTTATCTTCCAACCTTCTATTAAAATAGTGATACAGAAATGACCATGAGATAGAAAAGTCTCTGAAGTCTGCAATAATATGGATGTCGTCCAAATAGGGAAAAATGGTGTGTGCGAAAGTAACCTAGCCACTTTTACTTGGAAGGGCCTGCTTGCCAGCCTCCTGCCCACAGACTATGCAGGGAAACCTATACAAGACTACCGAACTTGACCGACTGTTAGCACTGATTTCCCTGGAACTGTTTTGGGCATAGGACCATGTGCATGGTTGGTCAAAACTATGACTTCCTGGAAATTCCTGAACCCCTGTACCAATCTGCGTGATTTTTTTGGATATGTTGTTCACCCTGACAAGGGATGCCACTTTTATTGGGTTTTATGTGTTTTTAAGGTTTTGGGGTTTCATAAAATGGTATGTTTTTCTGTGCTTAGAGATAATTAGGTTAGTATAGTTCCTGATTAAATTATCTCCCAAGCACAGAGGAAGGATTCTATTGTTTGTGTATGGGAGTGTCTCACTGTATGACTCTGGTTTTATTGGTTTATTCACTTTGTGTCCCTGTCCCCCTGGGTGTCACCCTTGTTGGGAAACTTGCATAAAAGGCCAGTGTGCCTCCATTAAAATTTTGTTACTGCTTACCCTCAATATAGAGTCTTATCTCATGTGTGGGAAATGGCTGTATTTATCCTGGGTATTGCTATATCACTATACTCACCAGGAATTATAATAACTGGCTCTTATAAGAGCTGTTCCTGCTGCGCTCTCTCAGAGTAGGAGAGGTCTGCCCACTGGAAGCTGGATCCTGGTCTTGGGTAAATGGTTGATGTAGGACGGCGAGTCTCTGGCGCAGCTACATCATTGGAAAAGGGGTTGGTGCAGGACGGCGAGTCCCTGGAGCAGCTACATCATTGGTAGTGGGGTCTGCAGTGCTTATGGTGTCTGGTTGAGTGCTGGAATTCCTCAGTGAGCACAATGAGCATTGATTGGCGGAGGCACTCGGTCGGTGTGCCAGGTGGTCAATCACATGGTGTTTCCCTTTTTTCTTATTTCTTCTATAAGGCTCACGATGCCTTTGGTGAAAGTACATGGGGTAGTTCTCAATCCAACTGGAAGGGCTTCCTCTACTGCAAACCTTACGAATCTTTGATGTTGCATGGCAATAGGGACATGGAAATCAAATCTTGTAGATCTATGGACATCATCCTTTGTCCTGGAAATATCACCTTCAGGATAGATTGTAGAGATAGATTGTAGGGATTCCAGGATAGATTGTAGGGATTCCATCTTGAATTTTCTGACATTAAGATATTTGTTGAGAATGTGCCAGTCCAGAATCGGTCTTTAACCTCCAGATGCTTTCTTTGTGAGGAAATTATGGGAATAGAACCATGTGTTATTTCTTCTTCTGGAACCTTTATAATGACATTCTCTGATTGAAGCATTGTAATTAACTTCTCAAGAGCCTTTTTTCCTATGTCTGTGGGCCATTTTGTGACCTGAAAGCCACGTCTTGGAGATTTGTCGAATCGCAGGACATCTTGCCACAATTTTCAGTGCACAATTGTTATATATATATATATATATATATATATATATATATATATAGTCCTTCCTCTGTGCTTGGGAGATAATTGAATCAGGAACTGTACTAACCTCTAAGCACAGAAAAACATACAATTTTATGAAACCCCAAAACCTTAAAAACACATAAAACCCAATAAAAGTGGCATCCCTTGTCTGGGTGAACAACATATCCAAAAAAATCACCCAGATTGGTACAGGGGTTCAGGAATTTCCAGGAAGTCATAGTTTTGACCAACCATGCACATGGTCCTATGCCCAAAACAGATCCAGGGAAATCAGTGCTAACAGTCGGTTAAGTTCGGTAGTCTTTTACAGGTTTCCCTGCATAGTCTGTGGGCAGGAGGCTGGCAAGCAGGCCCTTCCAAGTAAAAGTAGCTAGGTTACGTTCGCCACACACCATTTTTCCCTATTTCTTCTCCTAGGCAAGATAGAATAAAATCCTCCTACCTGAGAATGTAGGCCATCATAATGTTCTAGAGCTCTTAGATGGAGCTGATCCCCTGGATCTATTCCTCTGACGACCTCCTCTCCAAGATTGAGAACTCCCATACTCTCTGCCTGGATGGTAAGCTCTCTAGTCTTGGGCAGACTAGATGGGCCAAATGGTTCTTATCTGCCGTCACATTCTACGTTTCTATGTTTCTATGTCTCGAAAGGAAGATCCCTCTGTAAATCTTCAATCTCTGAAACTCTCTCTAGGTCTGCTATCCTGAGGTAGGAAAGTCTTCCTACCCTCTGCTGCTCTTTAAATGCAGTCATCCAGTTGTTTCCCAAAGAGCAAAACTCCTTGTAAAGAAAGGAAGCAAAGGCAATTTTTAGATTACGTGTCTGATGTCCAATTTCTTAGACAGAGACCTCTTCTAGCAGACACAGAGAGGACCATATTTCTGGATGGGGCTCTAACCAAAACTACTGAAGCTTCTGAAGTGAAGTCTGCTCCTAGTTTAACTAATGTCAATAACTGGTACAGGCGTGAAATCCTGCCATGTGGAGAAAACTTATTTTCTGTCTTAGTCTTTTCCTCCACAATAAGAGCCTTTATAGTCTCATGAACTGGAAAAGTAGGATTTTTCCTTCTGAGATCTGATAAGAAATTACTTCTCTGGTGGGCTATTTCAGATTCAGTGATCTTCTAACTCTGAAAATCAAGTGATCCACAATAGCTGGATTCCTCTGAAGAAAATGACTCCTGCCAGTATTCTATATCCATTTCCAACTTTGAGGGATCCTCATTAGACCATTCTGGTTCATTGTATCTGGGCTTTTTGTATGACTTACTGGCCCCTGTAATACCCTGTGACACCGCTTGATTGATGAAATCCATGATGTCAGAAGGATTGGATGGGCCTGCTGCTGCATTAAAGCAACACTGTCATGCTGAACTTACCTTTCCCCAATCGCTTCCTCTTCTCTCTCAGGATCTGTTCTTAATTTTTTCCTGTCTGCTCTAGTTTTCTTTAAAACATAAGACAAAATAGAGACTATTTTGTCTTATGCATTTTTCCTACGCTTGACCCGCTCTGACCCAGGGAAAGAGCAAAGTCGGCTCCTTTTACTGTGGTCAAAGCAATTTTCCCACAATTCTCACCTTCCTCCTGCTGCTTCATTCGGCATTTAAACACCAGCAAAACTACCGACAGAAAAGTGTGTCCATTCGTGTTAGGACGCAATTCAGGAATTTATGTTCAGATTGGAATTTCATTCAATTGAATTTAACTTGCCCCCTTGGCTATTTTCACTAGGGCACCCACCAGCCACTTATGGGTGTCGTGAAAAAAGATTTAATCAAAATAAAAATCCAATGGTCGACATTTCAGTTCGTACAACAAATTTTCTTCAGGACATAATATCAAATAAAGTGATCAAACAACTATAAATAGGAAAAGACAAACCTACATTACCAAATCATCGTGTCAGAGCATCTGAAACCCCTTCATGCAGATTTTCCTCCCTGTGATCTAAAGACGATCCGTGCTTGGGGCACTGTTACCATAGTAATATGTATACAAATGTGTAACGGAGCTCCCCGTACTCCGACCGAGTACCCTCCGTTGATGGACGCTTCCTAGCTTGCGCCGAGGACCACAAGCACCGCACCGGAAACCACAACCACCGTAGCTTGACTGGAGTCTCGCCGTCTTCCTTCCACCATGGATCAGCTTCTGTCCTCCAGGACTGTGTGGGAATGACCTCTTCCTTCCACCCTGTATGAACCTCCAGCATCCAGGACTGTGCGGGGAAGACCCCTCCTCCAAGGAGAGTGTGTCAGGAACAAGCTCTTAAAAGAGCTAAGTGATTCAAGCTCAGGGGAGTATGCAGAGCATAGCAATCCCCAGTGTGATTATAACAGCTCCCTCCAATAACAAGACAAGGATACATTTTGAGTGATCAAGAAGAACTAAACCTTTATTTTACTTGAGACTAGCCCATATGGTCATTACATTAACATTGCTGTGAAAACTCAATAAAATTACAAACAGCCAAATCATAGCAGGCAACATACAGTGACTTATTATAACACAATGGCATATTTTTAAAGGGGTGGGGGAAACAATATTTAACAGAAAATATTTCACGTGACTGCGGAATTAGCAATATGCAAATCTACCCGAATATGCAAATGACCAGTCTTGCTATTCAGGTAGTGCATATTGCTGTTGCTACCAACAGAGGGCACTAGACAAGCTCCATAGCCAAATCCACCTAGTTGGTAGCAAATCTCAGCAGTACAGGAGAGCAGGCAATACATTTCACAGTACAAACACACCCTATAAACAATTACATTACACACACCCTGCACCTATAATGGGCAACCTACATAAATAGTCTGTCTGAAGGTAGAATAGGGGCTTTAAAGCAAAATACATCAAAGAGTCATAGTCACAGGGGAGGAGGCTGGCAAGCAGGCCTCTCCAGGACCAAGTGGCGAAGGGCACTTCGTCACAAAATGTAACATTCACAGCCACAGTATCCACTACAAATATTGCAATTGCTCGCTGAGCCTAATTGACAAATGTGAAAAGAAGTATCTTAGAAAGTAAAATAAAAGTATTAATGAATAATAATTCAGTGATCTATAAAGTTCAAGAGTGTGCATGATTAACCAAATATATGGGGCCAGCGTAAGAAAAGGTTGCAAGTGAATTTATAATCCAAGTTCATAATGAATAATCATTGTCCTCTGGTTCTTTAAAATGAATCTATGTATAAAATTCCATGTAACCACGTAATATGCATTGACAAAATCAGAAATATAAAGTGCTGTGTGTAAAAAAATTGGTATTCACATCATACTAAAGTGATTGTGCTGAACATGTAACATGAAATTACAAATTGTAAATGCTAAATGATTAATAAATGTATAATCCCTCATTTTAGGAAAAGTGCCAATAGTCAATAACATCTAAGCAGCAAAAAATAAAGAAATAAATTCACTAATTAAATGTCCTAAATATCTAATATAACGTACATCTTATTGCTTTCTTAGATGGAACAACATATGAATCCTAGGGGAAAGTAATCAATTATTAAAAAAGGATGGAATACTAAGTATCCTTTAGCTATGTGAGTGAATAAATAAAGTGATAGACAAACACTGTATTGAAGTGTTATGTTACTGTACTGTGTTGAACTGAAAAAGATAAAATGATGTAAAAAAAAAAACACATAACAATATATACGACCCAATCAGAAAAAGCAATCACCTAGCCCAATCTATGGAATTCTAAAAAATTTAAGAAGGAAGTTGTGGGTGGGCTGAACCAGACAGTCTCAGCCCAGAGGAAGGGATGACCTGTGTATTTATAGCAATATCCCGTCCCACAACTACAGTCTCTGTCCACAGGCTCAGCCATTTCATTTATTGTCGGGGACAATAAGTTGAGTAATGTTAGTGGTGCACAAATTGGTTGTGGTGTGCCGAAACCGACATTCAGGTAGGCTTGTAAAAAAAGGGCAAAAAGTTAGTAGTTTAACACTTTAATAGGCGTTTACATTATGCAATCAATACTTTACATTTTATCAGTATTTATAAACCATACCCAAAAGAGAAAATGCATTAGTGGGAGATACTCTATAACACCAAGATACTGTCTGACCCATGTTATGCCAAGTGGCACAACAATTAAACCACATTGGTGACTTAGGAACCTAACTAGTTGCCAAGTAGTGATGAGAGGCTCTACCTATGATTTGACCTGTTATTTAAGTTTCCCACCAAGCATTGTGGCAGTGTGTTGACCTCTCAGTGAAGATTAAAGAGATTCAAAATAAGTTGGCTGTGAGAGGTGAGGCCCTAACTGCTTTTTCCAAGATGGCGGAGATACGAGGCAGTAATTATGATTTGGACCCATGGGCAAATACCTCAAGGTTGGGAGTTGGCCTCACAGGACAGCTATATAATGGCTCAAGAAGTAAAAAACTACCTATGGTCACTAAGGGTACGCTAACAGCCAGACCAAGCTAAAGATATGTAATCTAGAGCGAGAGGTTGATGTAAGAAGGGAGGTAGTATCGTAATGCAAGTCACTTACATGGGGACTTGAAAAAAACGTAAATGCAAAACAATAAATGTGGCATGATTAGACATACACCTGGCAGATAAATGAAAGACATGCTACATGTTGATGGTAAGAATAGGTGAATGTAAAGTGGAAGGCAAAAGAAAATGTTTACAGAGGTACAAAACCGAAATTCAACCAGAGAATGATACCAAAGAACTTCGTGTTCTTAAATCAGAACTACAACACCAACACCAATGAAAATGCAACAGACAGATTGTCAGTAAGGTAGGTAAAGTAAGTGCAATGAGCCCAAAAAACTAAATTCTCTATTCATATCGGTTACCAAAGAAACCAAAGGAAATTAAAAAACAGGTAGCAAGAGAGGTGAGAACGGACAACAGCTGAATTAGTCTGCCCTTTGGTGGGTCCCCGCTCAGATCTCAAGTTAGTTTTAGCTCATCTTGTGCCATTACAGAGAGAACATATCTAAAGCATATCAGACTGGTCCCACCCGTATGGGCAGTCCAGATCAGACATTCCACAAGTTCCCTTTGTACGAGAGATACAGCAACCACAGACAATCATTTCAACCTTGTAAGGTATCATCAGTGAGGTATAGCCAATATCCCTCTAGGCACCGTGAGCAAGGGGGTCCATGTCTGGATTGCCCTTTAAACTTAAGGAGAGAAAAAAAATGAAATCCAACCAGAGAGTGACACCAAAAAACCTAGTGTTCATAATTCAGAACTACGACACCAACACCAATGAAAATGCAACAGACAGATTGCCGGTAAGGTAGGTAAAGTAAGTGCAATGAGCCCAGAGCACAAAATTCTCTATTAATATCTGTTATCAAACAAACCAAAGGAAATTGAACAGTGTAATAAATTGCTCAGTTGACCAAACATGCAAAAGTTCCCACAGATATGCAATGGTCGGTATAAAGTATAACTGGTGAGACTTGGTATAATGATATAGGCCATGAAAGGACCACTATAGGCACCCAGACCACTTCAGCTTAATGAAGTGGTCTGGGTGCCAGGTCCATCTAGGATCAACCCTTTCTGCTGTAAACATAGCAGTTTCAGGGTTAATCCAGCCTCTAGTGGTGCTTCCGCACTTCTCACTGTGATTTTCAAAGTAAGAAGACGCCAGCGTCCATAGGAAAGCATAGAGAATGCTTTCCTATGAGACTGGCTGAATGCTCGCGCGGCTCGTTCCGCACATGCGCATTCAGCCGATGACGGGAAAGGAGGAGGAGAGTCCCCAGCGCCGAGGGAGCCTGGCACTGGAAAAAAGGTAAGTGATTAACCCCTTCCTCACCCTAGAGCCCGGCGGGAAGGGGGCCTGGAGGGTGAGGGGGATCCAAGGACTCTATAGAGCCAGGAAAATGAGTATGTTTTCCTGGCACTATAGTGGTCCTTTAAGGGGGTGACCAGAATAATTGAACAACAAGACCCCTGTGAAGTATATGTCAAGATGTGAGAGTGTAACAGAACTTTACCTTTTGCCTGGAAATATTTAGCACTAACCGAGACTAATGATACAAGGGAATATGCTTGCCTGGTTTATGTGGATTATTGTAGCACAGTTCGGGACTTTTGTTGCCAGTATTCGTCTATTTGTGCGATCCATGCAGTAGGGACTCAGCAGGTACAAATACGAATACAAACTACCGAACACCGGACCACCCTGCTATTCAGTTATGTGGTATTTTACCTCCCAGACCGGCATATACCAGTCGTATGAGAAATGCATGAATCCTTTGTTTCAGATCCTAGGTGGCTGCCATTTCGGGACTTTTGCACGTGTTCGAGGCCATTTTAATGCACGAACAGCGATGATTTGCCGTCTAGTGTCTGGAACTAAAAATCGGACACTTGAGTAGGCGAACACCGCTGAAACCTCCATAACACCGTAAATCCGTGCTGAAACTACCGAACGCCCTGCCGTTCGCTAGATAGGATATACTACATACAGGGATTTCAGCGACCAGCAAGATATGCACGGATGGCAGGATTTTCATGCCTTTTCACCGCACGAACGAGGACCGACCGCAAGGCCAAAACGTATGGAACTATTTTCGTCTAGTGTGCTTATGCGGTTGGTCAAAACTTTAAAGTCCCATAACTCCCGAACACTTTAACTGAATGGGATGATTTTTTAATATGTTGTTCCCCTTGATGAGGGCTATGTATGTGGGGTACATCCAAAACTAGGGTAAACATGTGTGTGTGTTAATTATGTTAACTCTTTATCTGAGCGGAGGAGACGTGTGGGATGTACCATATTTGTTATTGGTTACTGTACTTATTACGTAGGTGTCACCCTCCCAAGGGCATAATTGCATAAAAGGAGAATCCTTGTCAATAAAAGCCAGTTCTGCTTGACCCTTCAAAACGTAGTCTCGTCTCGTTCTTGGAAGTGGATTTGCTGCACAAATACCTTGCTCCTTTTGACAGCTATGCATGACTCTACTCTTGGATCTCGTGGATGGGAATAAGTAACTCCATTACTATACAGCAGCTTGCCAGGAAAAGGACGCCTCCAACGGCTGATACTCCCTTACTACCTGGATAGCCGTTACAGAGAGTACAGTTAAATTATAAAGTTGAAGCTAACCAGCCGCAAGTTTGGAGCAGGTAGGCATTGTGACATGGCATAATAGATAACATAACAGTGCAGACATGTGGAGTAACGGAAAATTAACAGATTACATCAAAAGCTGGTACTTGATACCAGATTGTACTGAATCTAGGCATGCATTCCCACTGCACATCCTTCCACTAGAAGTACCTGAAGCGTGTATGAAAAATAACACCCTGAGAAATAACCAATCATCGCATCTATTCAAATCCCATAGAGTACTGCATGAAGCGAAATACCAGAACTAGCAAGTGCCTTAAAGTGGAGGTTCTAAACAGTTAAAATAGTGACAGACCGAAGAGGACTGGATATGTTAAATGTATAGTAATAGGTTCCAGGTTATCAGGAGTGTGCCGAGAGAGGGCCGTATCGAAAAAACTTGCGTGGACCTAGTAAGGCCATTTTTAAACATCTGGAGTGAAGGCCTAGTGAGGGTGTAGAGGTGTCGAAGTGGAAGGCAGAGTACTCAATGTAAGTCCTGAGCTGCTGGATGGAGAAATAGGGCTGTATGAGGGGTACGAATGTATGGAACGAGCAAAAGAAGGATATGCATACCAAGGTGCAGGTGTTGTGAAATGGCCAATAGGGAGGCTCTAGTGTTTGGTCCGGTCCTTTTGCAAAGGTAGGAATAGTAGTTAGGCTAGAAGGATGGTAATGTGGCATGCATTGGAGGCCCACTATAAGGCCCATGCCAAAGGATGACAAGTATACAACCAACACAATAGATTATATGGTGTCTCAATATAGGTGACTTAAGACATATAACATTGCTAATTCTGTGTAAGAACAAAGTGACAGTATGTGAAGTAAGGATACAATGTATAGAATGAGGGATTAATGTACCATGGCATTTTGGACCGTATACGTGGTGTAATGAAATGCTGTAAGAAAGAGTGGTGTATACAGATAACCCCCATGAAGCAGGAAGGTACTTATGCAAAGCCAAAGTTGGGGGCTGAATTGGTCGTTTTGGGCTGCCTACAGAGGGTCACATGATAGGAATGAAATGAAGGCCCAGTATGGCCGTGTGTGAAGGCATTGAACCTGAAATAAGACCAGGACAACATTATAAACTCACAACCTTGCCATATGTGAGCAGTTTCAATATGAGATCTATGAAGGATATAATAAACTCACCTAAATAGATATAGGTGAACTGAAGTGCTTCATGTGAGGTAAAGATAATGTACATAATGAGAGCTGAAAATTACCCCATGCAATTGGCCAAATAAGGGTCTTAAGGATAGGTATGTTGTTGATACCATGTAGTATAATGGGGTAATATGCAACCCCTGTAAGACAGATGAAATGCAAATACAAATTGCCCAAATGAGGTGCCAAATTAGGACGTGGCATGTCTCCCACTGTGGAGAATATGACTGCACATTGTAAAGGCCTGGTGAGGGCCATGAGTAGGAAGTTGCGTATAATACCAGAAGGTGTCCCAATTTGGGTCCTGAGTTACAGGGTGGCTGTGCAGCTATGTTGGGATTAATGCAGGTGAATCAGAGAATTGTTGTGGAGTTGTGGAGAAATTGTATGTAACTTATGTTGGTGATGAGATGGTACAGACATGTTGGTGATGAGATGGTAGAGAACCTGATAGAGTTACTAATAATCATCTAGTTTATAAAATGGCAAACAGAATAGAAACTGTTTGTAAACACTTATAAAGCATCATGTAATACATACCCACGGAGCCAAAAAAACAGAGTGTCGGCAGACTGAATCAAAATGGGAACAGAGGCCCATGCCTCTGGAATGCCACAGTGGCTGAACAGGCTATGGGTCATGACAGCCATACAAAAAATATAGGAAGAGACAGGAGATATAAGATATATGTTAAAAAGACCTACATGCGGAATGCTTAGGAGGATGATAAACACTTATGCATACACAACTGGAAGAATAGGGTTGAAAGCAACGGCAAATGCTAGAACAATGGTAGAATATCTCAGTAATATTAACATCAGGTATAACTTCATGCTTAAACTGAATATGGCTGAATGAGGTTTAAGTAATGCATGTAGGGCAAACAAATAAAACAGTGAAAGTAATCACAATACTTGAGCTGACCTAATATGGCCAAACATGATTGACTCATGTTAGTGCAAACGATAAAACAAGCGGACTAAATAGGCCAAAGTGTTAACCGAGTCTAAAAAGTGGATGAGGTTGTACTGTATAAGGAAAACCTATGCTGTGTAATGCAAGCCGAGTTTATGGAAGGTGGAAAATTGATGTGCTTGTGTTGTCGAATGAGGCCATAGCAGGCAAATCACAAAATGCAGTAATCAAATAGAAAGCCCATACTATGTGGTAGAAGCCCTGTGGAGCACATTAAGACACTCGTAATGTAGGGCTTATTAATTCTCACTTGTAAATTGCTTATGATGGGAGAAAACTAACTCAAAGGGCCACTCCAAACCCCCAAAGCACTTTAGTTCTGAATTATGAACAAAAGAGGCAGCAAATGTCCAGAGCACCCTCCTTGCAGAGACTTCTCATTGAACTGGACCAGGAAGTCTGCGATTGGACAGCCACAGAACGGACATTGTTAGAAGAGGAGGGCAGGCAAAAGCAGCAGACAAGAGAACTGCAGATTTTGTAAGCAGTTTTAGATCATAACCCAATGAAAAAGTATGTAAAAAATGCATGCATGTTGTCATTTGGGGTACATCCACTAAACAGTGATTCCACTTATTTTATATTTGGGCAGTGGCGCGTCCCTTCAAGTGCATAGAGCATTAACAGAGATCAAACAGAGTTGCAAGCTCTAGGCAATAAAAAATTATGTGTGAGAAAACAGGACAACTTTGGCTAGCCAGAATTAGTTAAGCCTTAAATATCCAGAGATGGCTTGGTACTTGGTAAGCATTCATTAAACAAATCTCAATAACCGAACACATATCAAACAGGCTTTTTTTTTTAAATAACCACATGTATAGACCCAGGTTTGGGCATGACATATACTTAGGCAGTCAGTTGCAACACCTAGCCACTTGATTAATAAACAATGTAGGTCCAATGAATACCCAGAGGTAGCAAAGAGAGCAAAACCAAACCCAAAGACTTTTTTAAGTACATAAATTCTAAAAAAAATAAAATTGAAATTTTAGGTACACTAAAAACCAGGATGGGGGTGTTAGTTAATGAACACCAGGAAAAGGTAGAAATTTTAAATAACTATTTCTCCTCCGTATATATTAGGACGAACCTATGGCAGTAGAGATGCAAATGATTGCTGCAAAAAACATGCAGAAAAATTGTTATCAGCAAAAATCAGCACGGTTTTATGAAGCACAGGTCACGTCAAACTAACTTGATTGCGTTCTACGAAGAAGTAAGTAGAAGTATAGATCAGGGTGTTGCAGTGGCATTTGATACAGTTCCACACAATAGGTTAGTGTTCAAACTCAAGGAAATCGGTCTAGATGAAAATCCTCGTTCCTGGGTAGAACAATGGCTTAAAAATAGAGTACAAAGAGTTGTCATTAATGGTAAATTTTCAAACCGGACAGAGGTGACAAGTGGTATCCCTCAGGGTTCCATTTTGGGACCCCTTCTATTTAACATATTTATATATGATCTAGAAAAAAGCATTGAAAGTCATGTTTTAGTGTTTGCAGATGATACAAAACTCTGTAAAGTAATACAATATGTGCAAGATATTACTTTGCTGCAGAGGGATCTAGATAGACTGGGGACTTTGTAGAAAAATGCAAAGTCATGCACTTTGGCATCAGGAATGCATAAGCCACTTATACCCTTAATGGAAGCGAATTAGAGATAACCACACATGAGAAGGACTTTGGAATTGTTGTAGACAACAAACTATGCAAAAATAAAAAAGTAAAAAAAATAAAAATGCCCCCCACCAATTTTACACACTTAACATACCTGCACAAACACACACTACACACACTCTGCATTCATTATATGCACATACTACACAAACACACTGCATTCACTATACACACTACACACTGCATTCATTATATACACACATTACACAAACACTCAAAGCACAAACACACTGCACAAACACACACTCTGCATTCACTATTCACACACTACACAAACAATGCATTCATTATATACACACACTACACAAACACACATTGCACAAACACACACACTACACAAACACACACACTCTGCATTCATTATATACACGCACTACACAAACACTCATGGCACAAATACTACACACACTCTATTTCACTATACATACTACACACACTACATTCACTATGCACACACTACACAAACACACACACACACACACACACCATATTCACTAGATGCACATTACATAAACACACACTCTGCATCCACTACACAGACACACTGCATTCACTAATCAAATACTCTCACTGTATCCACTACACACAGATATATTCTTGAAAAAATAAAAAACAAAATTTGACTAGCATGTATATTTTGTGCATTTATCTTACTAAAAAAAGATTTGCAAAATAAATAAAATAAACATGTTCAGTTAATAGTAGATTTGTGTCAAAATAATTAATTTTTTTAAAAATGGTAAATGTAACTCAACTCATTCCTGGGGCATCTGATCCACCCGAACCAGGTGGGTTTCATCCCTGGATAACAACTCTTTGAGAATACGCAACGGAATATCGACCTAATCTGCAAACTGACAACATCACGAACGCCTTCTCTGGCGCTGTCCCTAGACCAGTGGTGTATCCTGCTTTGGGTTGCCCTAGGCATGACAAAACTCAGGTGCCCCCACCCCCCACGCCACCCCACCCTTCCCCCCTGCCCCGCCTTCTAAATACACACACATTCACTGACAGACACACATACACTAGCTAACAGACATACACACTCACTAACAGACACATACAGTCACTAGCAGACACACACATTCACTAACAGACATGCATACACGTTCACTAACAGACATGCATACACACTCACTAACAGACACACACACACACTAACACACACACACAGTGTGTGTCTGTCTGTTAGTATGTGTGTGTGTCTGTTAGTGAGTGTGTGTTTGTCTGTTAGTGTGTGTGTTAGTGAGTGTGTGTCTGCGAGTGTGTTTCTGTTAGTGTGTGTTAGTGTGTATGTGTGTGTGTTAGTGTGTTCACTAACACACACACATACACACTAACAGACACACACTCACAGACACACACTCACTCACTAACACACACACACTAACAGACAAACACACACTCACTAACAGACACACACAAATACTAACAGACAAACACACACTCACTAACAGACAAACACACACACACTAACACACACACTCACTAACAGACACACACACACACACTAACACACACACCGAGGGAGCACTGATTAGTGAGCTATCTGCTCAGCTCCCTCGCGCTCCGCAGAGTGATGCCGGGAGCTGGAATATGACATCATGTTCCGGCTCCCGGCATCACTCTGCGGTGCACTAGGGAGCTGAGCAGAAAGCTCAGGGGAAAGTACTCCCTCACCAGCGCTGCCCACCCGCCCGACCGGATTTTTAGTTAGGTGCAAGGCTAACAAGACATTTGCTCTGGGCATTTGGGGCGGCTTTTTTTGCCGCCTCCTGGAAAATGGAGCCTAAGGCAAATGCCTTGTTTGCCTCGCAGCTAATACGTCCCTGCTGTAGATGGCGAGAAGGCGTTCGACAGAGTGACGTGGCCTTTCATGTTCACCCTACTGGAGCATTTAGGATTCCAGGTTCTCTACATCATGGCAGTGAAAGCACTGTACACGAATACAGCAGCACAAATAAAGATCACTGAAGCAAACGCCAGACCCTTCCCCTTGACGAACGGGACGAGGCAGGGATGCCCCCTATTGCCACTACTGTTCATCCTAACCCTGCTCCAGTCCATCAGAGAACAACCAGAGCTACATGGAGAGAATGTAGTGGGACAGCAATATCGGGTCTCGGGCTATGCGGATGACGTCCTTCTCACACTGACACAACCAGTGGACTCCCTGCGAGCCCTATCATCACTCTTAACTACCTACGGAACACTCTCCAGGTATAAAATAAATGTAGAAAAATCTAGTGCGCTCCCAATATTGCACATTACATAAATGTGGCAGACACAGCACTGGTACAAAACACTTATCAGGTACCATTGGCACTCAAATCCATCAAGTATCTGGGTATCAGACTAACAGCAGACCCCACCAAACTTTTCCAACTCAACTATGCCACCATATTCAAGACATTGACAGAAGACCTGGAGAGATGGACAGATTAACCCATATCATGGATTGGCAGAATATATTCTGTCAAAATGAACATTCTCCCGCGAGCACTATTCCTATTCCAAGCCTTGTCCATGTACTTGACTAAGAAAGACCACTTCAAAAAGCCATAGATACCTTTGTGTGGCAGGGAAAGAGACATAGAGTGGCACGCAATATCCTATATCGCCCTAAACCAGCGGGTGGCCTCGGCCTTCCACATCTGCTCAACTATTTCCTAGCAGCCCAACAGACACAAATCACATTGTGGCACTTGCCACCCGATGCCCGCAGATGGGTAGATTTAGAATCTCTACTGATGGGGGCAAACATTACCCAATTTTATTTCTGGACCCCCAGAGACTGACTGTCCGGCAGTGTGTGCCTCCCTCCGGGATTGGGACAAATGTGCCATGAAAAAAAAAACTCACGATGCCACATTCCCCCATGATGCCCATACTACGTAACAGAGCATTCTTACCAGGAATGAGACCTAGAGAATTCAAGGGGCTAGGGTACGTAGGGCTTCAGAGACTACATCATCTATACATATGAAGAAATCAAACATAAAACAAATCTAAAAACCTCTGATTACTTTCGGTACCTGCAGGTTAAGGACTTTGCCCAAACGTCAAAAAAGCAGCCCGCACACAGCTAACATTATTTGAAAAGATATACAATGCAGAACCATACCAAAAGGGTCTTATCACTAGGTTATACGCCCACTTATGTGACAACACTACAGAATAGGGGGGCTTAAGATACACTGACCAGTGGGAATCTGAATAAGGGGAAACAGTGGAAGAGACTGACTGGCAAGACAACTGGGAGGCTAACGGGCGGACCTCGTTGTGTTTCATGATGCAAGAACAATCATACAAAACAATGTTCAGGTGGTACACTATCCCGGTTCAGCTCTACCACATGCGTAAAAGACCAACAGATCAATGTTGGAGACTATGCGGACAGAGAGGCACGTACAAACACATGTGGTGGGTCTGCCCCGGATACAAACACTGTGGGGAAAAGTCACAGACCTCATAACAAATTTTTCAAGAGACCTCTGACCCATGGATAATATTACTGTCTAGACCAGAACAAAAATGGATCCACAAAATCGCACAAGCTGCTAGAAGACCCATAGCTCAATCCTGGCTGGGATCCGAGGTGACCTGGTCACCTTAAAACTAAAAGACACATATTTAATGGATAAACTGACCACCCATGTCCTGGGTACACTAAAAACCTTCAGGAAGGTGTGGGAGCCATGGGAGGCCTACCTGGATGGGACGACCTGACTTGACTAATACTGCGGCCGAGGTGGTCCATGGGGGAGGGGTGCCCAGGCGCTTCCACTTGCCTCAGCCCTCCTGGCTAACCAGTTCTGTGCTGAACCCAACTCCCTCTTCCCTACCCCATCTTCTTCCTATAACCCTTCTCCTTTTCTCATACAATCTCTGTGGATGGGTATTCACCTGACAGATAAAATACTTGAGGGTTGGACATCATACAGGTGACTTATGACCCCTGTTAACAGCAGGTGGACACATGGAACTGGTGACTTCCGGTAGTACACCACAGACGATACTGGGACTCACCAGCAGCACGTAATGACTAGCAGCCTCCATAGACCTGACGCCAAATGGGCTCGCACCCACTGCAACACTCTACACATATTCTTCCTTCGCCAGGAATAACTGTATACTTGCAAGGTGCCCATCGGAACCTCTGTTTCACTAATGATGTCAACGCTGTTACCATTAATGTCCCATTACTGTTTATATTTGTTGAGTATCGCTGTACATAACACTGTCTACCACTCAATCAAAAATAAAGAATGTAAAAAATAAAAATTTACAGAATATCTCTAAATTATTGGCTATCGGCCTGAAAGTGCACAGATTATCGGTATCGGCTCTAAAAAAACAATACCGGTCGATCCCTAGTGAAGATAATACGCAAAAGTTAATGAATCTAGTGAGGAAGGTGCAACAGAGGCCTGGGTCGATAGCCTTCTTGGCATTAGATGCCGTGAAGGCTTTTGACAGAGTCAGTTGGAATTTTTTTATTGGAAACAATGAAATCTTTTGGGATTAGAGGATTATTCAAAATTTGTTCCATGGCTTTGTATAGCAATCCGAGTGCCAAAATTAGAGGTCCCTTCTTGAGCTCATCGTTTTTCGATGTTCATAATGACACTAGACAGGGGTGCCCCTTATCCCCCCTTCTTTATGCTCTTTCCATTGAACCTTTGGCCTCAATGATAAGACAAGCGGAGAAGATAGGGGGCAGACTCTCCCATAGTCTTCAATCATTTAAGAAGGGCCTTAAAACCCATCTCTTCAGGAAAGCTTATGGCCTCCCAGAGTAATCTCTACCTTACATACCTGTCTCCTGCTCTCTCCTATGGGACAGTGCTTTGCTCTCTCCTTCAGCTCTGCTTCACTCCTGCTTGATATTTCCTGTCCTAATGTTTCTAATACCCCACCTCCTATAGTCTGTAAGCTCGTTTGAGCAGGGTCCTCTTCAACCTATTGTTCCTGTAATTTTCTTGTAATTGTCCTATTTATTGTTACATCCCCCTCTCAAAATATTGTAAAGCACTACGGAATCTGTTGGCGCTATATAAATGGCAATAATAATAATAATAATGAACTTTAATGTAGAAAAATGCAAAGTTATGCACATCGGCATAAAGAATGCACAAGCAATGTATACCCTTAATGGAAGCGAATTAGGGATAACAACACACGAGAAGGACTTGGGAATTGTTATAGACAACAAACGATGCAACAAAGTACAATGTCAATCAGCAGTGGCTAAGGCCAGTAAGGTATTGTCATGCATGAAAAAGGGCATTAATTCTCGGGATGAGAATATCATTTTGCCTCTTTATAAATCACTGGTAAGGCCACATCTTGAATATGATGTGCAATTTTGGGCACCTGTTCTAAAGAAGGATATTACGGCACCAATCCGACAAACCAATCTTCCAAGCCCTCTATTTGACCCTGTAACTTTCCGAAACCCCATAAAACTTGTATATAGGAGGTACTGGTACTTATCAGACATTGGTGAACACAAATACGAGTATTTTAGAGCAGTAAAACATATAATGACCATGATACAATCAGTGAAAGGGCGGTTTTGTTTTGTTAAAAATGCAAAAAAAAAGTAAGAATACTAACTTTGGCCAGGGTTTGTACCTAGTGTTTTCTTTTGCAAATTGTATGCCATGATTAATTTTAATATTTTTTTTCATTCCTGTGCTTTCATATGGTCTCAATGGCAACCTAGGCCCAGACAATAATCTGGAAAATTTCAATTTGTAAAAACTGAAAAGGGGAAAGCCCTACATTTAACACTGTAACTTTCCAAAATGCCATGAACCCTGTGCACTGTTTGTTAAGACACTCACAGCTTAAATGGATGAAACCGCCGTTTAGCCGATCTTCCCTTTTTCACAGAGACACAGGCTCTATATAGTAGACCGCCGAACTCCCGAACGGAGTGCAAGGGAATGCGGTAAATCCACGAATAACGAATCAGCCAAACTCCTTCCACGGCTAAAACAGGCGAAAAAAATACTTCCAAGTAGCAATCCCCCAAAACACGAGACCAAGCTCTGTCTTGAGGGTAAAATAGGATCTGCTTTAATGAGGGCTACCTGCCCAGTATTTATGCAGGTCTCCCACCTGGTGGACACTCCCCTAGGGGACCAGATGGAAGACTGGGACACATATCGTACAGTAGCCAATCACAGTGGCTTAGGTTTAAGCACTCCCCTTTACACAAGTAAATCCCTCCTCTCTGTCCTGGAGATAATTGGGAAGAAATCCAATTATCTCCAAGGATAGAGGCAAACCGCCATTTTATATGAAACATTAAAAATGCATAAAAATACAGAACTATAAAAATACCAAATACATTGGATTTGTGTAACATATCCCCAGATAGCCTGGATCTGAGCGCACATAACAACCGAATAGCGCTCAGACCCAATGCACACAGTTCAATCGCCATGGAGTCAAAGTCTTTCACACTGTCCTTTCGGTATACAAATGACTCCATGGGATGGCTATCTGGGTTAAGTCCATTCGTATCATTCAAACTCCCGAATGGATCGGTGTTCGTATGCCTCGACGAAAAAGAAGGGCGATCGGCAGTTTCAGCGGTGTTTGGTAGGAAAAAGTGTCCGTTTATAGTTCCATAAGTTCCTCATTGAACACCGCTGTTCATTCGCGTGTTTTAAAATGGCCGCTGCCTCGTGGTCGGCATACAAACGACAACACCCCCACATACGGTTAGATTGAAGAGGTGTCTGCGCTTAACCACAACGTTCTAATTGGGGCCAAGAGGTTAACCAGCTGCACACTTCTCTTCTGGGTGGCCGTCCGTTCGGTAGTTTGTTCAGTATAATCCTGCCATAAACGAACAGGGGCATACGGACAGGTATTTTCACGAATGGAGATAAAACAAACGAACCAGCAATAATAGTTATACAGATGGGTCTGTCACACTGTTGTACTAGTGAGACATTGCTGAACACAAATATGTTCATTTAACTGCAGTAAAAGCTAACATTATTATGATATTCACAATTAAAATGCCATGCAAATGTTGAAAAATGTCTTAATTTCTCAAACATGTTTTTAATTTTATTGATAATAAATTATGCTTCATATGTTTTAAGGCCATAGGTCTGTATTTGTGGGAGAAGTTTGTACTATTAAACCCCAATTACCTTACCTGGGCTGTGCCATTCAGGTCATAGGTTACCTGGAACTTCCAGTTTTGGCTTCTCACCAAAAGATACTCACCTTCTATCAAGAGTCCTTCCCGCTCTTCTGGCTGGACCACTGCCCTTCCACAACTCAGAAGATTGTCCTTTGCCATTACAGAGCTTCTCTGCCTCTTGGTCTTGATTGTGAGTCATGCAGCAGTAACAGGTTCAACATGGGGATTCCCATGTTTGCCCTCTGCTGGTTATTCACCAGCAGTTCAGTCAGCAAATTGTCACATTCACAAATTTTTATCCATTTGTATTCATTGTTGTTGTGAATTTTAGAATTCAGTGCCTCATTCACTGAACATTTACTATTTATTTATTAATTCGATCAATTGTATTCAAGTATTCATGTGTAATTTTGCATTTGATTAAATTCATTTGTTAGATCACCTCTGTCAATTAGTATTGCAAGCTGTATACTGAGTATGCTCCAGTAGTACAGCAAACGCCCTCCTTTCTTCATTTATACTATAATTCAGCCTGTTACTATTATTAATAGTTATTATTATTTTATTATTTATATAGCGCCATCACATTCCGTAGCGCCGTACAATGGGTGGAATAACAGATATGTAATTGTAACCAGACAATTGGACATACAGGGACAGAAAGGTGGAGGGCCCTGCTCAATGAGCTTACATTCAAGAGGGAGTGGGGTATAGTGACACAAAGGGTAAAAGTAGGGGTATGAAGTAGGTTGTTAGAAAAGTATTCATTGAGGGTAGTAGGTAATTTTTGACAGTTGCAGGAGAGGAGTCATGGGGGATAAAAACCTGCTAACAGTTTAATTGGTATGCTTTCTGGAAGAATGAGTTTTCAATGATTTTTTGAATGAGTGGAGACTGGGTGAAAGTCTTACAGAGTAGGGAAGGGAGCTCCACAGAAGAAGTGCAGCCCTGGAGAAATCTTGGAGGCGAGCATTAGAGGTGGGTGTACGGACAGAAGATATACGTTAGTCTTTGGCAAAGCGTAAGGGCCTTGAAGAGACCTACTTGTGTATTAGGGAGTATAGGTAGGTTGGAGCAGCATTACGTAGGGACTTGTAAGCAAGCACCAGAATTTTAAATTAAACCATATATCTAACTGAAAGCCAATGCAGGGACTGACAGCAGGGAGGCGTGGGAGGTGTGAGCGGACAGGAAAATGAGCCTCACATTCAATATAGATTGCAGTGGTGCAATCTGGGAACAGGTAAGACCACTGAGAAGGGTATTGCAGTAGTTAAAGCGAGAGAGAACAAGATCATGGATCAGCACCTTAGCCGTGGTTAAATATGGGCGAATGTGAGCTATGTTTTTGAGATGGAAGCGACAGGATTTGGCGATTGATTGGACATTAGGGGTGAAGGAGAGGTTGGAGTTAAAAAGAATACCCAGGCAGCGAGCCTTCGAGGTAGAGGTGATGGTAGCTTGGAGGAAGACCAGAAGTTCTGTTTTGGACAGGATGAGTTTAAGGAAGTGAGCAGCTATCCAGCTGGAAATCGAAGAGAATCAGTCAGAGACACGAGTCAAGATGGGTGGAGAGAGATCAGGAGAGGACAGGTAGATTTGCGTGTCATCCACATAGAAACATAGGCGTGCGCAGCCTATTGCATTAGGGTGTTCACCCTAAAGCACAAGCACACGCCGCATATATACATGTATGTATGTATATATATATGTGTATATATATATATATATATATATATATAGATACACTTATATACACACATACACACACTGCTGTGTGTGTGGGGGGGCTGTTTGAGGGTGCTGTCAGTGTGATGCTGTTAGTGTGACTTTTTTTTTTTTGCTGTGTTCTGGTTTCCCCCCCTTTTTTTGTGCTGCTGTTTGATTGATTGGGGGAGTGTTCATTGTTTGCACCTGTGTGGGATTTGTATCCCCATAAAGGCACACCCCTAACTCACTGAGCTTGCTCACATTACTTGAAAGCAGCCTCTATTAAGTAGACTCTTTCAAGTAGGAGTTAGAAAACCAGGAGTTGAAACTAACAAGGGGTTTAAACTAACAAGGTAATTGTTTGTATTTTCTGTTTAAAGGGGATATGAGTGTTAGCAAGATTGCTGGTTTAACGCAATGCACATCTTGTTGCATGTATGGATGCCTGGATGTACCCGTCCAGGGTCCATACCTCTGTGATGGTTGTGTGCGAGTGGCTTCTCTGGAAGCTCAGATTGGAGATCTCGAAAAAGCAAATCGCAACATTGAGGGAGATTGACAATCTTGAGAGGAGTCTACTGCTCACTGAGCAGAGTTTAGTGGGGACAGGTAGTGGAGAGGGAGGAGATAAGACAGATGGGGAACAGGCATGTAGCTGGGTGACAGTGGGGCGAGGAAGCAGGGGGGGAGGGAAGAGGAAAGGGCTAGCTAGTCCTGATTTGGTGCAACCTAGCAGATTTGCCCGTTTGAGGGAAGATGTTGGGAGCATCAGCTCAGGAGTAGCTGTATTAGAGGAAGCTGTTACTTCTAACAGCCGAGCTAACAGCCCCCCTAGTACGGGTGGGGATCAAAATGTAAGGAAGGCAAGACAGGTTGTGGTGGTAGGGGACTCTATCATTAGGAGAGCAGATAGGGCAATCTGCCGCTCTGATCGGCTCAACCGGACAGTTTGCTGTCTCCCGGGTGCTCGGGTCCGGCATGTTGCTGACAGAGTGGATGGATTATTGGGAGGGGCTGGGGATGACCCAGCGGTCATGGTCCATGTTGGTACCAATGACAAAGTAAGAGGAAGATGGAAGGTCCTAAAGAATGATTTCAGGGAATTAGGTAGCAAACTTAAGAAAAGGACCTCCAAGGTGGTATTCTCTGAGATATTACCTGTGCCACGCGCTACAGTGGAAAGGCAGCGGGAGATTAGAGAGGTCAATGCGTGGCTTAAGTCTTGGTGCAGGAAGGAGGGTTTTGGGTTTTTAGAGCACTGGGCCGACTTTGCGATTGGGTACAACCTTTATAGTGGTGATGGATTGCACCTAAACGGGAGAGGGTCTGCAGTGCTGGGGGATAGGATGGCTAGAAGGTTGGAGGAGATTTTAAACTAGTAGTAGGGGGGGAGGGTCATAGCAATCTACAAAATGGAGATAGGACAGAAAGGAGATGGGCTTTAGCACAGTATAAGGGGGTGGAAATGGGGGGAGGGGCAAGCTCAGAACAGAGAAGCTGTGTAATGTTGAAAATTCACAAAATATACAAGTGACGCATAATATTAAATGTATGCTTACTAATGCAAGGAGCCTAAATAACAAAATGGGGGAACTAGAGGCATTAGCATACACTAAACAATATGATATAATAGGCATAACTGAAACATGGTGGGATGAGACACATGACTGGGCAGCTAACTTAAATGGGTACATGTTATTTAGGAAGGATAGGAAAAACAAGAAGGGTGGTGGGGTATGTTTGTATGTCAAACATGATTTAAAGCCAAATGTTAAGCAAATGGAATGCGAGGAGGATAATGTGGAAGCTTTATGGGTAAATATCTGCTTGGGGGAAAAGAAGGGAAACCAACTATTGGTTGGGATATGTTATAAACCACCTAATGTTAATATTGACGAGGAACAACAGCTGTTTGAGCAAATTGAGAAAGCTGCAAATCTGGGTAACACTTTAATTATTGGAGATTTTAATTACCCGGATATAAATTGGGACAGAGGGACTAGTGCCTCAGCAAAGGGAATTAGGTTTTTAAACTTGTTAAATGACACCTTCATGTCACAACTTGTACAAGCACCAACTAGAATGGATGCTTGTCTGGACCTGGTTTTAACAAACAACGTTGATCTTTTGACCAACATTCAAGTAGGTGAGCACTTGGGAAATAGTGATCACAATATAGTGTCCTTTGAAATAAACTCAAAAAAACAAAAGCACATGGGGAATACTAAAACATATAATTTTAAAAAGGCCAATTTCAATAAGTTAAGGGAAGCTTTACAATATATTGACTGGCATAAACTCTTTAGTGAAAAGAACACTGAGGATAAATGGATCATCTTCCAACAAATATTACAAAGGTACATTTCTCAGTATGTACCATTGGGAAATAAATATAAAAGAAACAAATTAAAACCAACATGGCTTAGTAGAGAAGTAAAACAAGAGATTACAACTAAGAGAAGGGCATTTAAAGCATTTAAATCGGACAAATCAGATGCATCTTATAAAAGATATAAGGATGCAAATAATGCGTGCAAAAAGGCAATTAGACTTGCTAAACTTCAAAATGAAATAATGATAGCTGAAGAGAGCAAAACCAACCCCAAAGCATTTTTTAAGTACATAAATTCTAAAAAAAAACAAAATGAAAGTGTAGGTACACTAAAAACTGAAACGGGGGTGTTAATTAATGAAGACCAGGAAAAGGCAGGAATTTTAAATAACTATTTCTCCTCCGTATATATTAAGGAAGAACCCATGGCAATAGAGGTGCAAATGATTGCTACTAAAAACTTGCAGAATAATTGTAATTGGTTAACTCAAGACAAGGTGCTGCAGCAACTAAAGAAAGTTAATATAAACAAAGCTCCAGGGCCTGACGGTATCCATCCACATGTACTTAAGGAACTAAGTGCAGAAATAAGTGAACCTCTGTTTTTAATCTTTCAAGATTCTTTTCTTTCAGGAAGTGTTCCGGAGGATTGGAGGAAGGCAGATGTGGTTCCTATATTCAAAAAGGGTTCAAAATCCTTGCCTGGAAATTATAGACCTGTGAGCTTAACTTCTGTGGCTGGTAAAATATTTGAAAGGTTATTAAGGGATAATATTCAAGAATTCCTTGAGAAGAACATGGTTATCAGCAAAAATCAGCATGGTTTTATGAAGCACAGGTCATGTCAAACTAACTTGATTGCGTTCTACGAAGAAGTAAGTAGAAGTATAGATCAGGGTGTTGCCGTGGATGTGATCTATTTGGATTTTGCCAAGGCATTTGATACAGTTCCACACAATAGATTAGTGTTCAAACTCAAGGAAATCGGCCTAGATGAAAATGCTTGTTCTTGGGTAGAACATTGGCTTAAAAACAGAGTACAAAGAGTTGTCATTAATGGTAAATTTTCAAGCTGGACAGAGGTGGCAAGTGGTGTCCCTCAGGGGTCTGTTCTGGGACCCCTTCTATTTAACATGTTTATAAATGATCTTGAAGACCGCATTGAAAGTCATGTTTCAATGTTTGCAGATGACACCAAACTTTGTAAAAACAATACAATGTGAGCAAGATACGCGCAGAGGATTTGGGGATAGACCGGGAGATCAAGCACTCAAATGGCAGATGAAATTTAATGTTGAAAAATGCAAAGTTATGCACTTCGGGCGAATGAATACACGGGCAACGATACCCTTAATGGGCGAATTAGGATAACAACACATGAAAAGCGACTTGGGAATTGTTATAGACAACAAACTATGCAACACTGTGCAATGTCATCGTAAGCAGTGGCCAAGGCCAGTAAGGCATTGTCATGCATGAAAAGGGCACTCCATTCTCGGGACAAGAACATAATTCCACTTTATAAATCAATACCGGTAAGACCCCATATTGAATATGCCAGCAATTTGGGCACCTGTTCTAAAGAAAGATATTATGACACTAGAAAAGTGCAGAGGCGGGCTGGCAAAATTAATAAAAGGAATGGAACATATCAGCTATGAAGAAAGGTTAACAAATTTAAACCTATTTAGTTTAGAAAAACGTCGCCTGAGAGGGGATATGATAACATTATACAAATATATTTGGGGCCAATACAAAACCATTGTGTGGAAATCTATTCACAAACCGGACTTTACATAGGACACGAGGTCATGCGTTTAGACTGGAAGAAAGAAGATTTTGTCTAAGGCAAATGAAAGGTTTTTTTTACTGTAAGAACAATAAGGATGTGGAATTCTCTGCCTGAAGAAGTGGTTTTATCAGAGTCCATACAGATGTTCAAACGGCTACTAGATGCATACTTGCAAGAACAGAATATTCAAGGATATAATCTTTCAAAGTAGGGTAATAACTGCTTGATCCAAGGATAAATCTGACTGCCATTCTGGGGTCAAGAAGGAATTTTTTTCCTAGCTTGCTGCAAAATTGTGCTTCAAACTGGGTTGTTTTTTTTTTTTGCCTTCTTTTGGATCAACAGCAAAAAACAAATGTGAGGAAGGCTGAACTTGATGGACGCAAGTCTCTTTTCAGCTATGTAACTATGTAACATTTACACAGACTCACAATATGCTCATGGGGTAGTGCATGATTTTGGTGTGATCTGGAATCAAAGAAGCTTTGTAGGAGCCAATGGAAAAGCCATTTCACACACACATCTCATCCAATCATTCCTAGATGCTATCCTACTCCCATCTGAAGTAGCTGTTATCCACTGCAAGGCACACACTCTGGGTAGTGATGACATTTCCAGAGGTAATGCCTTGGCTGCAGGGCCGGATTAACATAGGGGCTGATGGAGCTGCAGCTCCAGGCCCAGGCCCATGGAATAGGCCCATTTAAAAAAAAAAAAAAAAAAAAATTTTTTTTTGTTTGTTTTACACACACTACTCTTAGGTTTGCCACCTGACTGGTATTTTACTGGCACAGCCGGTATTTGAGGCTGCCTGGCCGTGCCGGTATTGCAGTAATACCGGCAATACAAATGCAGGTAATTTTCTCAGAATAAATGGAAATTACTCTGCAATACCAGCACTGGCCAGTAGGGGTCACTGTGTGTGGAGAGAGGCAGAGATAGGAAGTTACAGAATATACCTGCCTCTCTCTACTCACTGATCTGCGGGGTAGCAGCTACACAGCACAGAGAGTCCAGACAGCAGCTCTACAGCTCAGGTAAGTGAGGGATGGGGGTAAAGGCAGCAGGGACACTAGGGGACATATGGGGACACTCAGGGCCGGATTAACATAGGGGCTGATGGAGCTGCAGCTCCAGGCCCAGGCCCATGGAATAGGCCCATTTTTTGTGGGGACACTGAGACACATGATGACACATACACTAGGGGACACTGAGACACTAGGGGACACTGAGACACTAGGGGACACTGGGACACTTGGGGACATATGGGGACACTGAGACACTAGGGGACACTGGAAAACATGGGGACACTGAGACACTAGGGGACACTGGGACACATGGGGATGCTGAGAGACATAGGGACATTGGGAGACATTGGGACACGGAGACACCATGTCCCCCAGCCAGTGTCCCTAGTGTCTCCGTGTCCCCAAGTCTCCCAGTGTGTCTGTGTCCCATGTCTCTCAGTGTGCCTAGTGTCCCCATGTGTCTCAGTGTCCCCATGTCTATGTCCACAACTGTCCCCATGTCTCCCCAAGTGTCTGTCTCCCAGCCAGTGTCCCCTAGTCTCCCAGTATCCCCTAGTCTCACAGTTTTCCCTAGTCTCCCAGTGTCTGTGTCCCTAGTATCTTAGTGTCCTCAAATGTTTCAGTGTCTCCATGTCTCCCAGTGTCTGTGTTCCTAGTGTCTCAGTGTGCCTGGTGTCCCCATGTCTCCCAGTGTCCCTATATGTCCCAGTGTCCACATGTCTATGTCCACAACTGTCCCAGTGTCCCCAAGTGTCTGTCTCCCAGCCAGTGTCTGTGTTCCCATGTCTGTGTCCCTAGTGTCTTAGTGTCCCCAAATGTTTCAGTGTCCCCATGTCTCCCAGTGTCTGTGTCCCTAGTGTCTCAGTGTCCCCATATCTCTCAGTGTCCTCAGTATCCTAGTGACATGGGGACACACTGAGACATTGGGACACTGGGAGAATTGGGGACACAGACACTGGGAGACTAGGGGACTGGGCGACATGGGGACACTGACACTGTGATACATAGGGACACTGAGACACTGGGTGACTTGCGAGACTGAGACACTGGGAGACAGGGAGACACTGGGAGCAATCCATCTATACAGCAGAATCAAACTGTGAGTAGCTTGTTGGTGATTTTACAGAATTTTCTCTGATGTCACTCCTTGTGATTTACATCATGTGATGTCACACATAACTAATTAATTATACAAATGATTAAGGCTGGTATTTTTTTCAAAGAAAGGTGGCAACATAACTACTCTTCACATACTCTTGCTTAAAGGAGCACTATGGGGTCAGGAACACAATCATGTATTTCTGACCCTATTATGTTAAAACCACCACCCTGGCCCCTTCTTGCCTCCCTAAATATAGTAAAATATTACTTGTATTCAATTCTGCAGCTGCTGGCTCAGAAGTGGTGGTCTGAGCAAATTACAATACTTCCCCATAGGATTGGCTGAGACTGTCAACTAGGCAGATCAGGGGGAGAGCCAGCACAAGTCCAACATAGCCCTGGCCAATCAGCATCTCCTCATAAAGATAAATTGAATCAATGCATCTCTGTGAGGAAAGTTTAGTGTCTGCATGCAAAGGGTGGAGACACTGAATGGCAGTGCTGCACACTAGGCAGTACTGCCCCAGGAAGCACCTCTAGCAGCCATCTAAGGAGCGGCCAGTGGAGTCATTTTCTCTGAAAAGACAGTGTTTACTGCAAAAAGCCTGAATGGAATGATTCTACTTACCAGAACAAATACAATAAGCTGTAGTTGTTCTTGTGACTATAGTGTCCCTTTAAGTTTGGAAGCTTAAGAGGGATGTATGGGAACAAAACTTGTGTGCACTGGCTGACATTAAAGTTAGTTTAGGTAATGCAGACGTTGGTCTCTCTAACACTGTGGCATGTCCCCTTTCTTCTACACTCACTACATACACCTTTTCTCTGTCTTAGACTATATAACAGGAACTTCTGCCTGCTAGTAAGAAGGTAAGGAGACAAGTGGACATGTGAGTGCTAGGGGACAGTCCTTAGAAAGAATGGAGTGAGCGCATCATTAGACGCATTTATGTCAAGCTCAAGGTGCTGCCTGCATAGTATGCCCTTAGTTGGACAGCCTGCAGGATTGGCGGGCAGCCTGACATGCATTCATGCCAGGCTGACCTTCCAATTCTTTGGACAAACATGCCTTTTTGGGCATGTTCACCCCTTTTGACAGGTCTTGTCATGTGATTCGCGCCAGTGGCACACCCTTTTACCCTGCCCATTGACTTCCTGCTTCACTGGACACTGCTGTTAGGGGTTATGGATTTTCTTGAAAGATGAAAGCATAAATTAGACAGAGATTAGCATAGAGTATGTGTTTTCTTATAGCTGCATCCTATTAGTTTCCCTCCAGCACCATCTCCATCAGATACATGACGCTTGGGAGGTATGATTGTTTTAGTGTTTTTGGTCGATAAGATTCCGTAAATAGGCCCTATCATAATTGTCAGCACCAGGCCCACTGTGCTCTTAATCCGGCTCTGCTTGGCTGACAAAGTGGCAAAAGAAGTTGCAACCAAGACTCTTTACTATGAAATGTTTCCTGCTATGCTCACACCTCCCACATGCCCTACTGACAGTTTGCTTTTGCAGCTCCAAGCCTCTGCAACACAATCTGACTTTGACTTTTGGATTAAACAAGGTTTAGAGAAAGATCAGAATGATCTTTTCTCTCAAGAGGGGAGAATAGGCATACCTGAAGCCAACTGCTTTATTTTCATCAGTCAGGCACATGGTCCCGGTCACAAAAGCATAGCAAGCACCATCCAATTCCTCATGAATTCATTTTATATTAGGAATCTCAGGCAGCATGTACAGTCTTTTGTAAGATCGTGTGAACCATGTATGAGAACACATCCTAATATTCCACACAAATCATAGCACAAACATTTACACCCTCCAGCTGTAGCTTTTACACACTTACAGATTGATTTTACTCATGTACCCAAAATTGGTAAGAAACAGCAATACTTACTGGTCATAGTAGATGGCCCGAGGCCTTTGCGACATCTAGGGAAGATGCTAGGACTGTAGCGAAGATTCTTGCTACTGAAATTATTCCCAGGTATGGCTGCCCTCTGAAATTAACTCTGATAATGGCCTGGCTTTTGCCAGTAAGGTTACCAAGGAACTTGCTAAATTCTTGCAAGTTACCTGGAAGTTTCATATACCCTATCATCCACAGAGTTCAGGGGTAGTTGAAAGGATGAATAGGACCATTAACCCCTTAAGGACACATGACATGTGTGACATGTCACGATTCCTTTTTATTCCAGAAGTTTGGTCCTTAAGGGGTTAAAGGACCACTCTAGGCACCCAGACCACTTCAGCTTAATGAAGTGGTCTGGGTGCCAGGTCCCTCTAGGAGTAACCCTTTTTTTTTTAAATAAACATAGCAGTTTCAGAGAAACTGCTATGTTTATAATAGGGTTAATCCAGCCTACAGTGGCTGTCTCACTGACAGCCGCTAGAGGCGCTTGCATGCTTCTCACTGTGAAAATCACAGTGAGAAGACGCCAGCGTCCATAGGGAAGCATTGTAAATGCTTTCCTGTGAACTAGCTGAATGTGCGCGCGTCTCCTACCGCACATGCACATTCAGCCGAAGAGGGGGCGGAGAGCTCCCCACCCAGTGCTGGAAAAAAAGTAAGGTTTAACCCTTTCCTCGCCATCCAGCCAGGCGGGAGTGGGACCCTGAGGGTGGGGGCACCCTCAGGGCCCTATAGTGCCAGGAATAGTTTCCTGGCACTATAGTGGTCCTTTAAGGAGAAGCTTATGAAAGCTACTGCAGGAACATGGGTAAATTGGTCAAAACATCTTCCAGCTATTTTAGCTGAGATAAGAATGACTCCCCACAAGGTGACTAAATTATCTCCATTTGAGATTCTGATGGGACAACCTTTTCCCACACCCTGGGCCAGGGAACCACTTGTTATAATGTCTGGGGATTTACAGCTAATACAAGAACAATATGTACAGGAATTGTTGATAAAACTGAATGGTATATATGGCAATGTTTCTTCGCAGTTTCCCTTACCTTCACAGGAACCTACTCATTCACTCAACCTGTTTGTTTCTGGAGAAAAGACTCTGACACAAACAATTCTTCAATACCCCCAGCCCAATTAGGCCTAAGCCCCTCATCTAGCATTCGTCACACACGATCCCTCAAGAACCTTTCTCCACCACCTATCAGCATGTAATATGCAATCACTCATGGACTGAACACATTTGGATGAATTGGACAAATAATAACCCTTATAAGTACCAGTTACCCATATGGAATGTGTCCACAGCTAATGAAACCGATGCGTTATGTTTGTTTGAAGGTTCACGGAAAATTGTTAGATCTTATAACGCGTAAATGTGCACAGTTAAGGTTGCTAATTACACTAGCATCTGTGCCACCTTATTTAATATAAATTCTGATGGTAAGAAAAAACCACCTCAACAGGTTTGGGATATATATTATAAGAAAATTAGTAAGGTTGCATATCAATGTAAACAGACAGGCCTTATTACTTTTAATAATGATTATACAACTGGTACCATTAATTTGAAAAGGGGACAAATGTTAGTCATTATGAACGACACTGCAATTGAGAACTGTACACTACCTTATATTTTACACCTTATTACTGTCCTTTATCCTCTACCATAGAACCAAACATCAACAACGACACATACACACACCTATTCCGTCCACATGTGTTAATGCAACTGCCTTCTGCAAGCTGTACATGTGTCATTAAAAATCACTACTCCTGTTGCAACATTATGTAACAGAGCAAGCAAACAAAAGGCAGAAAAGGGTATGGCACACTGTTAGGAGGTGCTGGAACCACTACAGGTATACTAAATAGTATAGACATGGAGACCCTCAAGAATAAGTTAAACATGGCCATCATGAAGCACACAACATATCTGTTTGGCAACTAACCTCCCTACAAAGATAATTACTAGTAATACAAGTATTAATCTACCTCTACCCTTTTCAGGATGTTTGACTAATGTTACCTGGTTAGATCTTAATGGCACCCAATATTATTTCAGCGACACAATCACTTTAGACATACATATTAATGCCCTATTAGGCTCTCTGCCTTTTAAAGATTACCATTTACCTCTTGAGACTATTGTCTCCTTAATGAAAAGAAAACAAAATATGTTTAAACATCTTGTTACACATAATGATGCTATAGTACACACACAGGTAGCCACACATATCCTAAAAGGAGAACTTCTTAAGGTGAGTTTACAAATTCAGAATGATTTAGCCCATCATTGGTACAATGATTTTACTGGTTGGTCTCCTACTGGATCCCAGATAATAAAAAAATTATTCTATCCTCTAGCTCTTATAGTCCTGATTTTATTGTATATGATTTTATATAACTGTCAGGATATTTATATTGACAGACATTTTGTGCTAAGATAGAAATTAAAAGTGTATATTGCCAGAGTCACTCAGAACAGAGCGGACTCCATTTTGGATCTTCAGTCTAACAAAGAGACATAATTTCTTCTTGCTTTCAGTAACACTAGCCACTAGCCTGAGCTAAGGAATGCATTATATAAACAAGCCAAGTGATAAGCAATGAAGCAAGGGTATGGAATGCTCTGTTTGAATGTTAATGGAATAGAAATAATTTTAAACACAGACACTAGTGACAGAGAAGACTAAGTAATTAATTTTACTTTCTAAATTTTACAAGGTCCCATTGTAAGTAAGGGGTGAAATTGAGTTTAGAACTGTCAATTTTAGAAATTACGATCAAAGTAGTTGCCACAAAGACTGAGGCAAACACTTTGAACTGACAGCAAATGTAAGTTATGGTAGTCATTTTAGATAAGCCAAATGACGTCAAAATTGTCATCAGGAAAAGTTAACTCTTTCCTGGATAAGAAGGTTTAATAAGGCGAGACTGCCCTCTATGGATCAAATACCTAAATTGCGATCTGCAGGATGACCACACCTACAGTTTCCTATTGGCCTTATCAACTAATGACGTACAGAGAGTCTGGCCCTTTAAAAGTTAGGACAAAGGGAAGAGAGAAGGTTAGTTTGGGCATTCAGATTCGGACATGCAGAGAGATTCAGGACACTCTCTGGGACTAACATTCAACTCTCAAACTCTCTTGGACACAACTCAAGAAACACTCCTTGACAATTAGAATTTTACTGATACTTTCTAACCAACATCACTTTTCTCTATTACTTACACACCTCCATACAACCAAACATACTCACAAGTTCCTGGGACTACCTACTCATCTGATGAGAATATCTGCATAGCTGGTAATTACGCTGGTTTTATTTAATTAATCTAAATTAATTACAATCTAATAGTATAATATATGACTGGATAAATCACAGATATCTTTTTAGGCAAACAAAAATTCGGCTTTTGTAAAAATCTGGTAGAGTATTCTTATTGGATGATTCCAGGAAATGATTAATGAACTGGTTCGAATGTTATTTTAAATTACATGAGTATAGGATACTATATGCCTAGGAGCCAGCACTGAAAGGGTTATTCAGTTGATTTAACTGTTAGCCAAGGTATTATGGCTTTTCGCTGGGCTGTGTGAAGTTTTGCTTTCTTTGTACTGTGAAGTACCCGTTAATCTTGTCTTGACAGTTGATGCTGTAGCTTTGTACTGTGTCTAGCCATTATATTGCATACTTATGTTATACTAAATATTCACTGATTAATATCATGCATGCTGCCTAATATTATTATTTTATTTGTCACAATAAATTATATCTATTTTTATAACAAATTGTGATTTTATTTGTATGGAACACATTTCACTTATATGATAACGATCTCTAAGATCTAAGAGAATTGAAATAGTGGGCAATTCTCAACTGTATAACATTATTATCCCATAAATATCCCCACACACCTTACTTGTACATTGAAGAAGAGAAGACAGAAATTAATCCATAATGCAGAACAGAAACAATTGAAAATTCTCCTCTCTGCCACTGGAGGGTATCAACCCATTTTTAAAACTGGGCCTTAGGAATTACCACATGGGAATTGAGGTGAAGAAATTAATTAAAGTTCCACAGGGAACTAGCACCCCTGAAAATATCATGTGGAAGTTTCTCTTTCCTGGGAAGATTTTATCAATAATATGAGCAAATTTTTTGCTCAAAGAGGGGAATGTAAGGATATGAAATAGTTAACTATTTTTGTTTTGTATGCTTTAAAATAATGTTTGAAATAATTATGCTGACTTTGGCAGATGTATTCTATAACATGCTTTGAGAGGCCTCCCTTCTACAGGATGTATGACCTCGCTCGACCTCAGGATGTTCCTGTCCCGTCTTTATTCAAATGCTTATCTTTTAATGTCAGACAAGTATGTACTATTAACTACAAGGAAACAATAAATCTCGCTGCTTGCGTGACAAACTGTGTATAAAAGCTAGCCCTGAAAATATATTCACTGAGAACTTGTTAAGCATTCTTTTGTGTATGTGTCTTAATTTGCTAAACAAGAACTCCCGTCAGTTCATGTGGTGACTGGAGAATCGAGGGGAGTTGAGTCCAGAACAGCATTAACCCTTTCACTCACTTAACCCTAAATGTCCCATGTGCCTAAGCTTAGTGAATGCACTAACTATAACGACAGGACCTTGCTGTGGAGGAGTAGCAGGAGTGCTAGCGCGCATGCGCAGCACAGGATCCAGCTGATTCCCCTCACCGGAAGTGACAAGGGTAGGGGATTTTCACGAGGTAGGGGAATTTGATAGAACACCGGTTTCATAGCTCAGCACGTTTGTTGTGGTCGTGACCTAAATATGAATATTAATCTCTTAATACATAATAATTAAGCAATACGGAACAACATTAATATTTTTATAATTCATGGTATTATGGTCGAATATGTGGATAGAAAATACACAAAACGTTGTAATATTAAATGTATATTTAATATAACTATAATAAATAAACAGATGCTAGCAGAATGTCAATTTACTACAATAACTATACAATACAAAACTACAACATTTTACTTACAAAAGGTTGCTAAATGTTACACAAAAGTCTATTACAATTGCTAGATGTTACAATGGATTCATTTTACTTACAAGGCCCCAGCCCTTTGGCTGGGGTTAAGTCAGAGCTGGTACTACATCTTAGGTTCAGTCAGGTACAGGCAAAAGGGACAGAGTTTTCTCCTCCATCAGGTTTTATTCAGTGTAAGTAG
>OW240917.1:21338739-21354704 GCA_933207985.1 Pelobates cultripes | reverse complement strand
AGACTCACTCTCATTTCATCAGTCCATAAAACCTTAGAAAAATCAGTCTTGAGATATTTCTTGGCCCAGTCTTGACGTTTCAGCTTGTATGTCTTGTTCAGTGGTGGTCGTCTTTCAGCCTTTCTTACCTTGGCCATGTCTCTGAGTATTGCACACCTTGTGCTTTTGGGCACTCCAGTGATGTTGCAGCTCTGAAGTATGGCCAAACTGGTGGCAAGTGGCATCGTGGCAGCTGCACGCTTGACTTTTCTCAGTTCATGGGCAGTTATTTTGCACCTTGGTTTTTCCACACGCTTCTTGCGACCCTGTTGACTATTTTGAATGAAACGCTTGATTGTTCGATGATCACGCTTCAGAAGCTTTGCAATTTTAAGAGTGCTGCATCCCTCTGCAAGATATCTCACTATTTTTGACTTTTTCTGAGCCTGTCAAGTCCTTCTATTGACCCATTTTGCCAAAGGAAAGGAAGTTGCCTAATAATTATGCACACCTGATATAGGGTGTTGATGTCATCAGACCACACCCCTTCTCATTACAGAGATGCACATCACCTAATATGCTTAATTGGTAGTAGGCTTTCGAGCCTATACAGCTTGGAGTAAGACAACATGCATAAAAAGGATGATGTGGTCAAAATACTCATTTGCCTAATAATTCTGCACTCCTGTAATGTGTGCAAAAAGGCAATTAGACTTGCTAAACTTCAAAATGAAATAATGATAGCTGAAGAGAGCAAAACCAACCCCAAAGCATTTTTTAAGTACATAAATTCTAAAAACAAAACAAAATGAAAGTGTAGGTACACTAAAAACTGAAACGGGGGTGTTAGTTAATGAAGACCAGGAAAAGGCAGGAATTTTAAATAACTTTCTCCTCCGTATATATTAAGGAAGAACCCATGGCAATAGATGTGCAAATGATTGCTACTAAAAACTTGCAGAATAATTGTAATTGGTTAACTCAAGACAAGGTGCTGCAGCAACTAAAGAAAGTTAATATAAACAAAGCTCCAGGGCCTGACGGTATCCATCCACGTGTACTTAAGGAACTAAGTGCAGAAATAAGAGAACCTCTGTTTTTAATCTTTCAAGATTCTTTTCTTTCAGGAAGTGTTCAGGAGGATTGGAGGAAGGCAGATGTGGTTCCTATATTCAAAAAGGGTTCAAAATCCTTGCCTGGAAATTATAGACCTGTGAGCTTAACTTCTGTGGCTGGTAAAATATTTGAAAGGTTATTAAGGGATAATATTCAAGAATTCCTTGAGAAGAACATGGTTATCAGCAAAAAATCAGCATGGTTTTATGAAGCACAGGTCATGTCAAACTAACTTGATTGCATTCTACGAAGAAGTAAGTAGAAGTATAGATCAGGGTGTTGCAGTGGATGGGATCTATTTGGATTTTGCCAAGGCATTTGATACAGTTCCACACAATAGATTAGTGTTCAAACTCAAGGTAATCGGTCTAGATGAAAATGCTTGTTCTTGGGTAGAACATTGGCTTAAAAACAAAGTACAAAGAGTTGTCATTAATGGTAAATTTTCAAGCTGGACAGAGGTGGCAAATGGTGTCCCTCAGGGGTCTGTTCTGGGACCCCTTCTATTTAACATGTTTATAAATGATCTCGAAGACAGCATTGAAAGTCATGTTTCAGTGTTTGCAGATGACACAAAACTTTGTAAAATAATACAATGTGAGAAAGATATTACTTTGCTGCAGAGGGATTTAGATAGACTGGGGGACTGGGCACTCAAATGGCAGATGAAATTTAATGTTGAAAAATGCAAAGTTATACGCGCCGGTAAAGAATACACACAAGCAGCGTGTACCCACCGCCAATAATAGGCAATTGGGGATAACAACACGCCAAGAAGGACTTTGGGAATTGTTATAGACAACGAAACTATGCAACAATGTGCAATGTCAATCAGCGGTGGCCAAGACGGTAAGGTATTGTCATGCATGAAAAAGGGCATTCATTCAAGGGACAAGAATATAATCTTGCCTCTTTATAAATCACTGGTAAGACCCCATATTGAATATGCTGTGCAATTTTGGGCACCTGTTCTAAAGAAGGATATTATGGCACTAGAAAAAGTGCAGAGGCGGGCTACAAAATTAATAAAAGGAATGGAACATATCGGCTATGAAGAAAGGTTAACAAATTTAAACCTATTTAGTTTAGAAAAACGTCGCCTGAGAGGGGATATGATAACATTATACAAATATATTCGGGGCCAATACAAACCATTGTGTGGAAATCTATTCACAAACCGGACTTTACATAGGACACGAGGACATGCGTTTAGACTGGAAGAAAGAAGATTTCGTCTAAGGCAAAGGAAAGGTTTTTTTACTGTAAGAACAATCAGGATGTGGAATTCTCTGCCTGAAGAAGTGGTTTTATCAGAGTCCATACAGATGTTCAAACGGCTACTAGATGCATACTTGCAAGAACAGAATATTCAAGGATATAATCTTTCAATGTAGGGTAATAACTGCTTGATCCAAGGATAAATCTGACTGCCATTCTGGGGTCAAGAAGGAATTTTTTTCCTAGCTTGTTGCAAAATTGTGCTTCAAACTGGGTTTTTTTGCCTTCTTTTGGATCAACAGCAAAAAACAAATGTGAGGTAGGCTGAACTTGATGGACGCAAGTCTCTTTTCAGCTATGTAACTATGTAACTATGTAACTATGTGTGTGACGGTGCTGGTAGTGTGCTATGTGGGTGAGGGTGTTTGTGTGTGCACGCTTGTGAGGATGCTGTTAATGTACTGTGTGTGAGGGTGCTGTTTGTGTGTGTGTGTGCGCTTGTGAGGGTGCTGTTAATGTACTGTGTGTGAGGGTGCTGTTTGTGTTTGTGAGGGTGCTGTTTGTGTGCTGTGTGTGTTTGTGAGGGTGCTGTGTATGTCTGTGGGTGCTGTATGTGTGTGGGGGGTGCTGTGTCTGTGGGTGCTGTGTCTGTGGGTGCTGTGTCTGTGGGTGCTGTGTCTGTGGGTGCTGTGTCTGTGGGTGCTGTGTCTGTGGGTGCTGTGTCTGTGGGTTCTGTATGTGTGTGTGCTGTATGTGGGTGGGTGATTGTGGGGGTGGGGGTACATTACTTGCTATCCCCCCTCCCTTCTTACCTTTTGTAGGGGGGGGGGGATCGTGCTGCTGATTCCTTCCCTGGTGGTCCAGTGGAGAGTTGCAACGCTCATATCTCGTGAGAGGAACCCGGCGCAGCTGCCTCCCTCCCTGCATGTGGGTCAGTGGGGAGGGAGACTGAGAGCAGAGCAGGCGCTCGGATAGCACCGGCTTTGCATGAGCTGACAGCGGAGATCCTGAGATCTCCCCTGCCGGTCTCAATATACATAGGCATGCCGCGGGGATTAGGGTGGGCCCAGGCACACCCGGCACACCCCGTGTGCACGCCTATGCATAAAAATGATAACGGAAGCCAAAGGAGCTGAGGAGTTTACCAAGGGAGGCAGTATAGATAGAGAACAGTAGGGGACCAAGGACAGAACCTTGGGGGATGCCGACAGAGAGTGGTTGGGGGGAAGAGGCAGAGTCAGAGAAAGAAACACTGAAAGAGCGCTGGGAGAGGTAGGAGGAGCACCAGGAGAGAGCAATATCCCGTAGACCAACATTATGGAGAATTCGAAGAAGCTGTTGATGATCAACAGTGTCAAAGGCATCAGAAAGATCAAGGAGAATTAGGATAGAGTAGTGGCCGCGAGATTTAGCAGCAATTAAATCATTGGATACTTAGGTCACAGCCATTTCAACAGAATGACCAGAGCGGAATCCAGACTGAAGGGGGTCAAGCAGAGAGTTGGATTCGAGAAAGTATAATAAAGAAGTTCCCAAAAGTAAGGGTGTATGGAGAGAAGAACCAACGTCTATCTCACACAATACACTCAACTAAGGGTATGCCCACTAGGAGAGTATATAGCATCCACTGGTTACACAAAAAATAAATAAGTATAATGAAAAATAAAAAATACTATATTGAAAAATAATATAAAGATTAGATAAAACACATGGGGATCCGGGATGGGGGGATGGCTCATAGTCCGTGAGATTGTAATGATACAGAAAGGAGGCAGTCAGGCAGGTATAAATCACTATATGGCAGTGTTATAAGCCACTAATAGATGGGAGCTTATGTCTTTCAAAGTAGCATATCATGCTAAAGTCTCTGTGATGCAGCACATTTCAGGGAGCTCCTTAATGAGCCGACAGTATCTGCACAGAATGTGATCAAGCTGCTATTGTGGGAATAACAACCGATAGGTGGGTTGTAATTCCCTGGAGTTTGTAACAAGCTGTAAACCCCGTTAAATGGATATTAAATAAATCGGTCGGGGAGAATGCTGACTACCAACAGTGAAGTAAACTGGAAACAAAAATATATACTCTCAGAGGGATAAACTCAAAAGCAAGTTCCTCTTGTATATGATAATACCCAGGTACCTTAATTCATCTGATAGGTAATCAGCCCCACAGTACAGAAATAGTAATGGGTTGCTTGCTAATGCAGATCAAGTAGCAATATTAAGAGCATATTGCTACTTTGTAACAAAATGTTATCAGGTCTTTGGACATGGTTTTATATACCCTGAAGATATTGCTTCAGGGAGAAGGTGTACACTGTTGCTTAACCCCTTAAGGACACATGACATGTGTGACATGTCATGATTCCCTTTTATTCCAGAAGTTTGGTCCTTAAGGGGTTAAAAAAGAGCTACTTATACACAGAATGTGGCTCCAAAATCTGCCCCTGCTTCCTAAGTAGAAAGAAAAAAACGACTCTCAACCGACAGGCACATCATCCCAACACACCCGGCCCCATGCTGCCCAAATCGAAATAATAAAAATAAGATTAATGGCCGTATAGCTCACGAATATCAGGAGTATATCTAGCTATAGACAGGTGCTCACTCAAAATAAACGCCTAAATTGAAAGACAGGCAACAAAGTGAAAAATAGCTGACTGGACTAAGCTATTCGATCGCTATGGTAAGCTTCTAAATCCAAGTAAAAGGATCACTATGCTGAGCTTCCAAATTCAGATATATGAAATACAGAGCTAGAGAGCAGGCTGACTAAGCTGAAAATTCTAAGTAGCTATACTAAACTTCCAACTCAAGGTGATAGGAGATGGGAAAGAAAATCCGCCTAGATCTGAGTAAAACTTAATAGATAAACATGATAACTAAGCTGCCTAGGCTAAGATTCTAAATAACTCATAAACTTGACGTGCGTTTCGGCGCTGTGTGGCGCCTTTTTCAAAAGTGATAAGGAGATCCCCTCGTCACCAAAGTTTATAAAGGGCAAGTGCCCGCCCCTCCCGTGACGTCATGGCAGGACGCCTGAGACTACGTCGAGGGGGAGGAGCTGGGGAGTGCTCAACCCGGCAGATCTGCCGGTTAGAAAACACTATCACAATAAAAGCTTATACACTCATACCGTAAATAGTTTATAATTTTTCGATTGTTAAAGGGGCAAGTCCTTGAAAACATATACATTGAAAAAATATACATACGATCTCAGAGATAAAATATCCTCTGGGAAATATAGGATGTTTGGTGTAAAGGCAATATCTGCTTTCAATGTTATCATGCGTCAGGACTGCCTACAAGTTAATTAAAGTGATACAGAAAAAATACAGAAAAAAATATAATAATAAGGAAAAAATAAAAATAAAGATTCGATTTTAAACCAGAGGAAGTTGGAAATAGTATTAAAGACTATATCAAATTTTATTTAGAAAATATAAATAGAAGCACACACATTAAAACAGATAGGAATGTCTATGATAGTTATAAGAAGGGAGAAAAAGAAAACCCCTCATTCAGACCATTAGGGCTCAGGGTCTTTAATCGATATATCCAGAAGCACTCTCTTTGCCTAAGAAATCTGTCGTAATCCCCTCGTCTAGGATTCTTTTTAACCAGTTCTAAGCCACAAAAGCGTAACCCTTTAGGGTCGCTGTTGTGATATTCACGAAGGTGCCTAGAAATGGGGGTTTCAGCTGAGTATTTACTGGATCTGATGTGTTCTTGTATACGTTTTTTGAAAGGGCGGAATGTTTTACCTACATATTTTTTGTTGCATTCACACGTAAGTAGATATATTATCCCTGATGTATTACAGTTGAAGAAGGAGGTTACAGTAAAAACCTCTTTCTCCATACTGTCTTTGACTCTTTTGGAATCTTTTTGCATAAATTTACAAGAGATACATCTCCCGCATTTATAGGTACCAGTCAAACTGGTCTGGAGCCATGTTGTAGGGGATGGAGTTTCAATTTTGAAATGGCTTGGAGCTAAGAGGTCTCGTAGGTTTTTGCCTCTCCTGGCTGTGATGGAAACATTAGGAGCCAATACTTCTTTAAGGTGCTGATCGTTAGTTAGCAGTGGCCAAAAGCGTCTAAGGGAACTTTTGATATTTTCCCAACCTGCATCATAGGTTGCAATTAGACGTATATTATTCTTGGAGGTCTTTAATGAGTTGTAGGTGTCACCACTCAATAACATGTTACGATCTGAGTCAAGTGCTCTTTGGTATGCGCGTTTAAGGCACCTATTAGGATAGCCTTTGGCTTTGAAATGACCTCTTAGTTCTTTAGCCTTAATCTTGAATTCGTCAATAGTACTGCAGTTACGTCGGACCCTAGGATATTGACCCGTAGGAATACCCATCTTGAGCGGTATTGGATGGAAACTATCCCATCTCAAAAGGTTATTAGTTGCCGAAGGTTTGCGATAGAGAGTAGTGTGTATTTTATTATCCATTGTTATAGAGATCGTTATATCCAAAAAGTTCAGACTTTTACCCCCAAATTCATTCGTGAATCTGAGGTTTTCGTCGTTAATATTAAGGATGCGGACAAACTCATTGAATTCCTGTAGATCCCCTAGCCATACTATAAACACGTCATCGATGTAGCGACGCCAAAGAAAGATCAGGGGGAGATATTGAGAGATTTCTGGATGTTGAAACAACTGTTCCTCCCACCAGCCTAGGTGAAGGTTGGCATACGATGGGGCACAAGCTGTCCCCATCGAGAAAGTCAGTCAGTCTGGTGTACACAACTCTCTAGAAATTAGCAATCTCTTCTCTGATTGTAGAGATCTTCTCAGTGAAGTGAGATGCAAAGTTTGTGGCAGACAAAGTGGTAGGAGGAGGGAGAGTAAAAGGACAAAGAAGACAAAGAAGAGCATAAAAAGTGTGAAATAGGTGTTTTGGTTGATGGGACAGTGTACTTATGAAGGTGTTTAAGTAATTTACTTTTGCAGCGGAGAGAGCCAGGCTGTACGAGCGTAGCATAAATTTATAGTGGAGGAAGTCAGATGCAAAGTGAGACTTTCTCCAGCAGCGTTCAGCAGTTCTAGAACATTTTTGGAGGTAGCGGGTCAGCTTGGTGTGCCAGGGTTGTAATTGGGGGCGCTTGCTGCATTTAATTGTCATGATGTCGCGATGAGAGGAGAGGGTTGAGTTGTAAAGGGAGGTTGCAGAGTTAGGGCAAGTTAGATTTGAGATGGGTAAAAGGAGAGTTTGGAGTTTGGTGGAGAAATGCTGGAGATCGAGGCAGTTAAGGTTTCTGCGAGATTGGAGAGTTGAGGGTGGTGAAATTTGGGTATGGGATATGCTGATGTCAAATGTTAGCAGATGGTGGTCAGACAAAGGAAATGGAACAGTGGAGAGATTAGAGGTGGTAAATAGATTAGTGAAGATGAGGTCAAGAATGTTTCCTGCTGTATGAGTTGCTGAAGTAGACAATTGTGTGAGGCCAAAGGAGGAGGTTACAGACCGCAGACGGGAGGCATCAGTGCAATTGAGGTTGATGATTGGGACGTTAAAGTTCCCAAGTATGAGGGAGAGAGTGCTAGAGGAGAGAAAGTGGGGTAGCCAGGAAGAAAATTGTTCAATGAATAGCCTAGGATGACCGGGATGGTGATAGATGATGGCAATTCTTAAAGGAGTGGGCTTAAAAAGGCAGACTTCAAAGGAAGTGAAGGAAAGGGCAGGGACAGGGAGGATAGGTCAAAAGGTACATTGAGGAGAGAGAAGGATGCCTACACTGCCTCCTTTACAGTTATTTTCCTTGTGCTGGGGACAAGACACATAATACGTATTAAATAATTTAGAACATATTAATAATTTACAGTAGCCAACTTCTATTTAGGGCAGTTGTTAGGCATTTATTATCTTGTGTTAAACATGCTGTAGTATAAGGTACTAATACAATAACTTATGGTATATTAAGGTATATCTTGTTCTAAATGTCTTTATTCTGTGTATAAAATAGTTTTAACCCCTTAAGACCACAGGGCGTTCTACGCCGTCCCTATTTTGATGGCTCTAAACACAGCAGGACAGCATAGAACGCCCTGCAATCTTATATACTTACCCAGTTGCTGGCGATCGCGGTAAGGGGACTTACCTGGGAGCCCAGGCAGTTCTACTCCATCCTCTTCGGCCCCCCTGGGCCATGTGAAAGCGAGGTCCTTGTGAGGAATTGGTGATCACATGGACGACATAGCCGTCCATTGCATGTAATGACAGGTACTCCCCCTGCTGCCTGGAAATAAAATAAAACATGTTAAAACAATGTAAAAATATTTGTATATATGATCTAAGTATATAAACACACATATACACACATACACATGCACTGTCTAAGTGTATTTTAATATTAAAAGGACACTATAGTCACCTGAACAACTTTAGCTTAATGAAGCAGTTTTGGTGTATAGAACATGCCCCTGCAGCCTCACTGCTCAATCCTCTGCCATTTAGGAGTTAAATCCCTTTGTTTATGAACCCTAGTCACACCTCCCTGCATGTGACTTGCACAGTCTTCCATAAACACTTCCTGTAAAGAGAGCCCTTTTTAGGCTTTCAGTATTGCAAGTTCTGTTAAATTAAGATTTTCTTATCCCCTGCTATGTTAATAGCTTGCTAGACCCTGCAAGAGCCTCCTGTATGTGATTAAAGTTCAATTTAGAGATTGAGATACAATTATTTAAGGTAAATTATATCTGTTTGAAAGTGAAACCAGTTTTTTTTTCATGCAGGCTCTGTCAATCATAGCCAGGGGAGGTGTGGCTAGGGCTACATAAACAGAAACAAAGTGATTTAACTCCTAAATGACAGTGAATTGAGCAGTGAAATTGCAGGGGAATGATCTATACACTAAAACTGCTTTATTTAGCTAATGTAATTTAGGTGACTATATAGTGTTCCTTTAATATATATACATATATAATTTTATATATATATATATATATATATATATATATACATATATATATTAATATCAAAATACGCGTACAATGATATTGATTAAATATATAATTTTTGTTATATATATATTTATATATAATAAAAATAAATAAATATGTAAATACGTAAAAAAATTAAATAAAAAAAAATAATAAAACAAATAAATAAAAAATATATATACATGTGTATATATAAATGTATTCTAAAATTAATATATATATATATATTGATATCAAAATACATGTAGAACAAAATAATATACACATATATATATATCTATATACATAAGTATATACGTTTATATCACTATATATATACCTATATATAAATAAAAATAATTTTAAAAAATTATATACAAATATATATATAATATATATTATTATAATAATAATATTATAATATAATAATAATACACATATATATATATATATGTGTAACGGATCACCTGGCACCCCGACTGGGTACCTCCGTTGATGCATGCTCCTAGCGTTTCCTGAGGACTCCAAGCACTCTGGCAGACACCACAATCACCGAAGAAGCATATACCTTCTCCCAAGCATATGAATTCTATAAACAGCTGAATATGCAAAAAACCATACGGATGGGTTTAGACTCCACCAGTCAAACTGGAACAGCATACAATAAATCCTTCCCCAATAATGAGACGACACTTCACTTTGAGGGTTAAGCAGGAACTGTAGTATTATTCACACAACCTCCTTTTAAGACATTCTCCCATGCAAGGGAGGGATCCAAAACAATTAGTACTCCAGCCAATAATGTACCAGTTACCTCCCACACATCTCCTCCCCTTAGTGTGACACATAATCCCATTAGTACAGACACAAATTCCCTGGGTTACTGGATGTACCCCTAAACATAGGGTTACCCCTTTAAATGTTACATCCCTTGGTAGCCCTGATCTGGGTGAGACACATATCCAAAAATCACCCAGATCGAACCAGGGGTTCGGGAATTATGGAGGGTTAAAGTTTTGACCGACTGCATGTCAAAAGTATCCGAAAATAGTTCCATGTATTTTGGCCCTGCAGTCGGTCACAGAAAAGGGAATGAAAACACACAAATTGCCTGGGTTATAGAGCCTGGGGAGGGTTTAAAAGAATTCCCTTGTTCATGGGGTTCTTTCTACCGAACGGCAGGTCATTCGGTAGTTTCCACACGAATTCATGGAAGTCTGGAGGTCTCAGCGGTGTTTGCCTAGTCGAGTGTCCGATCTTAGTTCCAGACACTCGACGGCAAAACACCGCTGTTCGGGAGTTTAAGATGGCCGCCACGTGTTCGTTTCCCGAATGGCGGACACCCAGAGGACAAAACCACACATTACAATGATTGCCAATTACCCGTTTGCAACATTGTTGCAAACACTAATTGGAGGCACACTTACTCCCGGGTGGTCTGGTTGTTCGGTAGTTTCATTCAATATAATGAATGGAGTGATTCTACCGAACAATCAGGGGAATGCTGCATACACATATACAATTTAGCCGAACACACAGAAACATACATAATATAAAAGACATCCTTACTGTAATCTGCTACCAAGTCTCAAAGGGGTATTGTTCCTAAAAGTCATAATATGTCCCCGGATGGCCCTTAAAGGGCCAGTAGCAGCAATATACAATATCACATGCCCAAATATTGCATTAAAAGTACAAATTTACCAGGGGCCATAGTCAGTAGGTAGGAGGCGGGCAGCCAGGCCTCTCTAATGTCCAGTGGCGAGGTGGGTTCCGCCACAATATATATATATATATGCACACGTGTATATATATATAATAATAATTCTATGTATATATTAATGTAATAATTTTACATAATTAGGTCATTTTATTAATTACAATTTGCAGGACCTGCCTGACAACCCAGGCCGAAAGTTCAGGGAATTTAATTTGCTACCACTATATTTAACCGTGTAAATTTCCAAGACACCATAAAATTATTACTATTTTACTCTGGAGACTTTGCTGAACACAAATATTAGTGTTTCAAAACAGTAAAATGTATTACAACGACGATATCGTCAGTGACAGTGAATTTTTTTGCACTTTTCACACACAAATGGCACTTACACTGATGATATAATTGTTGTGATACATTTTATTGTTTTGAAACACTAATATTTGTGTTCAGTGAAGTCTCCCGGGTATAACAGTACCCCTCATGCACAGGTTTTATGGTGTTTTCAAAAGTTACAGAGTCAAATATAAGGCTTGTGTTTCAGTTTTTTCACATTAAAATTTGTCTGGTTGGTTATGTTGCCTTTGAGACAGTACGGTAGCCCAGGAATGAAAATTACCCCCATGATGGCATAACTATGCTGGTTTTATTTAATTAATTTAAATTAATTAAAATTTACTAATAGCATGATATATGACTGGATAAATCACGGTCAGATTTCCATATTTAGAAATCTTAGTTAACTAAAGAATATATAGTTATAAACCTTCCATTCTGCAGGTGGAATTAAGAATAATTATATATTAATGTGATAGTATCACGTGTTAGCATACCGTTGTTTTTATCCAGGTGTATTAATTTGCTCTAATATAAGATAAGATATCTTTTTAGGCAAATTAAAATTCGAATTTTGTAAAAATCTGGTAGATTATTCTTATTGGATGGTTCCAGGAAATGACTAATGAGTTGGTTCAAATGTTATTTCAATTGAAAATCACAGGAGAATAGGATACTATATGCCTAGGAGGATCTAGCAGCATTGAAAGGGTTACTCAGTTGTTTTAACTGTTAGCCAAGGTTTTATGGCTCTTCGCTGTGTGAATTTGCTTTTGTCCAAATAATAAATAAAAAATAATAAATAGAAAAAAAAAATATAATAGAAAATGTATACTCCCCCTCACAGGCACAAAAAGAACCACTCCAGACTAAAAATACAGATATAAAATTCTAACACAGGGGTAGGCAACCTACGGCACTAGTGCCATGCGCGGCACTCAAGGTGTCTTTGCACGGCACTCAAGGCTGCTAGAGCCAAACAGGCTCTGGCCTATCAGGAGTCCCAGTAAAACTTCAGATATCTGCTAATACGAAGAGGTGGTGAAGGACAATCCTCAATTTAAGCAATGTAGCGCATAGAGGAAGTTATCTCAGATCCCTTCCTCAAGCACTTGTAAATGGGAATCCACGCTGCAGCAGAGCAGCCCACAGCTGCTGTTGCCGCTCCTGTCCTTGACCTGTACCTAGCATGCCTGGTCCCCACTGGAACCCAGCACTGCTAGATATACACAGAAATGCAGAATATCACACAAATATCACACAAATAAAACAAACAGCCCACAAACAAACATACACACAATCCCAAAAAAACTCAACACCACTAACAATCCACATACATGCACACAACCCAACATGCAGCCTCTCACATGCAATACCCCAAGCAACCCCACATACACACACACTACCAAAAATACAATGTGACATATCCATCCACACACAATTCCACAAGCAGCCCTCATGCACAGCCCACATTCATAGGTATCATACACGGTACCACAAACTACTAATGAACATATACATTATAATAGCTCATATATGCACAAATACAATGATACAAAGCAATTACAGTAAAAATAACACAAGCAGAATACGGCAGCATACACACCTCAATTTAAAAAAATAGGATCGGCACGCTATGGGACATCACAATCCTATATTGGCACAGTGCTGCTAAAAGGTTGCCTACCCCTGATCTAACACATATTCCTAGCAAAAGATGAAAAAAGAAGTAAAAGAAAGAAGATTTCCAACATGAAACACAAAATATATATAAACTGTACTTACAGTAGGTATATATCAATAATCAATATGGAGAAAACAGGGACAGAAAAAGTACCACATATATAGCTCTCAAGTAGTAAGTGCCACAGTATAATTACTAACATACTGGATGTGTGCTTCAATTAAGTGAATCAAAAAGTGCAAACTATAATAATAAAGTGCAAGTGCCACAAGTCATAAAGAAATGTTTTATTTATGAAAGCAAGGAAGTGACCGAATAGTCTAAGTAATATAATATTGTAATTACAGTGTATAACTTTTCAATTAAAAACAAAATAAAACAATCATTCCTTAAATGAGCATAAATAAGTCATATTCATAATTCAAGCCCTTTGGATGTAATATGTCAAGTTCCCATATCCAATAAGCCTCCTGTAACAGAAGTCTCCTATTCCTATCTCCCCACCTAGGTGATTCCATAATTTGTTCCAAAATCTGGAATCTAAGCTGAGAGACACCATGTCTAGCCTCTACAAAATGTGCCGGAACGGGCAAGTCAGTCAATCCAGTCCGAATCGTAGACTTGTGTTTAGAAAATCTCATCTTGAATTTCTGACTAGTTTGCCCAACATATAGAAGGCCACAAGGGCATTTCAATGCATAAACAACAAAGTCAGAATTACAAGTCAAATGTTGTCTAATCAGATACTTTTTATCACTCCATGGGTGATGAATAACATCCCCCCGAATCATAGAGTGACAGGAGACAGTTATGGCACGGAAAATATCCCTGTCTCACAACAGTTAAGGCACTACTAGGCTGAGGGACCAGAGTTTTTACTAACTTATCCTTTAGCGAAGTGCCTCTCTTGTAGGCAAACATAGATTTTTAGGAAAATTCCACAACATTGGGAAAGAACATGCCAGTGTTTATATATAATTTTCCGCAAGTCATCCGAATACCTCCCGAATTTAGACACAAATTTTAACCTATTATCATTTCGCTGGGATTTGTGAGAAAGGAGAAAATACTCTCTATCCTGATCCTTAATTTGGTTAAATTTAGCATTCAGCAATGATAAGGGATATCCCCGTTCAATAAATCATCTCATCAAGATGCCTCTCAACAATATCATCGTCAGATACAAGTCTCCGAACACGTGTATATTGACTCTTGGGGAGGGCCTTAAAGATAGCTGGAGGATGAGCACTAGAAAAATGAAGAAGTGTGTTTCTATCTATAGTCTTCCTATTTAAGTCAATAACAAGCCTACCCTCATGTTTCTTAATCAAAATGTCCAAGAATGGTATCTCACCCAAATCATACGTCATCATGAATTTGATACTTTCAGAGCATGTATTCAAGAAGGTATAGAATTCTTCAAGGGACTCCAATGTGCCATCCCACAAAAACAGCACGTCATCAATGTAGCGCCACCACCTAGTAGCAAATTGTTGGAATAAAACATGAGGATAAATAAGTTTTTCCTCCATATCTGACATGAAGCTGCTGGCGTATGTTGGTGCCACATTGGAGCCCATAGAAGTACCCTACAATTGTAAAAATAATTGATTTTGAAACAAAAAATAGTTGTCTTTCATAACAGTCTCCAAAAGCACCATAAGAAAATTCAAGACATCATCCTTGAAACCCAATGAGATGAATGTTGCTCTAGCAGCCGCTAGGCCAGCATTATGTTCAATTGATGTATATAAACTTGTCAAATCCAAAGTGACAAGAACCAAATTATCATTAGGTGATATTTTTTTAAGTTTCAATAGCACCTCAGTGGTGTCTCTCACATAAGACTTGATATTAACCAAAAAAGGCCTCAGAATATTATCAAGGAATTTTGTTAAAGGAGAAAGAAGGGAGCCAAGCCCTGCTACTATAGGCCTACCGGGAGGTCTGGTTAAAGATTTGTGAATCTTGGGGAGAGTGTATAGAACTGGTATAACAGGTGTAGTTTCCAACAAAAATGTAAACAATTCCTTATCAATAAAAAGATTATCCAAAGCCTGTTTTAGAAAAGTTTCAATTTTAGACTGTAAATTCAAAGTGGAGTCACCAGATAGGCATTTATATGTCTTGGTGTCCCCCAATTGTCTAAGAATTTCATTTATATAGTCATCTGTGTTTTGTACCACTATTGCACCCCCTTATCTGCAGGCTTACTGTAGCACTTACTACTTGAGAGCTATATATGTGATACTTTTTCTATCCCTGTTTTCTCCATATTGATTGTTGATATATACCTAATGTATGTACAGTTTATATATATTTTGTGTTTCATGTTGGAAATCTTTCTTTTACTTCTTTTTTTATATTTTGTTAGGAACATGTGTTAGATTTTTATATCTGTATTTTTAGTCTGGAATGGTTCTTTTTGTGCCAGTGAGGGGGAGTATACATTTTCTATTATATATATATATATACATATATATATAAAAATAATAAATATAAATATATATATATATATATATATATATATATATATATATTTATTTTTTATTTATTATTTATTTTTTATTATTATTTATTATTTGTTGGAGTGATTGTCATAGGTATCTCTCAATTGAATTAATCATGCTGAATTTGTCTCTTAATTAGATATGTGCATGATTAACCATTATATTTTTTTGTTTAATTAGACCTTAGTTCATACTGTGCATTATAGATTTTGACCGTAGTTTATGCTCTGCAATATATTACGTGTGTCTGATCACACGGACGTTCTGTGGAAATGCATCGCATAGTAATTATGCGCTCTGTGCCCCTGTGGCAGATTGCGCATGCTCCATTGTGCTGTTCATACGGTCGAGCACAGAACTATGCTAGTTTGGCCTTTATGCCGATCCTTCCTTGAGAGGTTGCCTCATTTGCGTTCCAGTAATGTCATATGCGGTTCACACACCCGGAAATGAGCCGCGTCCGG
>OW240917.1:21243899-21329314 GCA_933207985.1 Pelobates cultripes | reverse complement strand
ATTATTTTTTGGTTGTTATTTATATGTTGTATATCATACCTACAAAACCTCTAGAAAGAGCTAAATAGGAGCACTTTTTTCCACCCCAGGATTCCTTTCTGTGTCCCCAGAAGAACAGTGCAGAATATTATTAGATATTGCTGTGCTGAATAAAGTTACCCCATGGGAGAGTAAATGATTTGCCTATATGCAGCTCTGAGTGAGGCTAGCTAAGAATGCATTGCTCAATCCTCTTACAGACAATTCATCCATATCATTAATTCCCCCATTCTCCCTGTCCCTCATCCTTACCTCCCAATATTAGGAGTTATGATATGCAGCTGTATACGATTTACTCTCACCTGATTATTATTGTTGAGCCATGATATACGTTTGGTGTCGATGAAAAGCTGTTGTCCCTCCGGTACCCATTCTGAGAAGTTGCCCACAACCTTTCTTTCTACTGACTCACAAGGAACGCTTACCCAATTTGTAAATGTATAATGATAGGGAAATTCTCTGGCATCATCAAAAAGCATGGTGCGATTCATTTCAAACATATTTTTGAGATTTTTTATATAATGATTAAGCTATAAAAGAAAAAGGAAAAAACAGATAGATATAATCATACAAGAAATTAGATTTTTAAAAATCACAGCATAGCGGGGTTCAACTTCCAACAACCCATTGTTATTTATCCAGAAAAAGGCAAAACAAGCAAACGATGTTGTTTTTAATTCTGGACACAGAGTTACATAGAAACATAGAATGTGACGGCAGATAAGAACCATTCGGCCCATCTAGTCTGCCCAATTTTTTAAATACTTTCATTAGTCCCTGGTCTTATCTTATAGTTAGGATAACCTTATGCCTATCCCACGCATGCTTAAACTCCTTTACTGTGTTAACCTCTACCACTTCAGCTGGAAGCCTATTCCATGCATCCACTACCCTTTCAGCAGGGTAAAACCTCTGGATATTATTTTTAAACATTTACCCCTCTAACTTAAGACTATGTCTTCTTGTTGTGGTAAATTTTCTTCTTTTAAATATAGTCTCCTCCTTTACTGTGTTGATTCCCTTTATGTATTTAAATGTTTCTATCATATCCCCCCTGTCTCGTCTTTCCTCCAAGCTATACATGTTAAGATCCTTTAACCTTTCCTTGTAAGTTTTATCCTGCAATCCATGAACCAGTTTAGTAGCCCTTCTCTGAACTCTCTCTAAAGTATCAATATTCTTCTGAAGATACGGTCTCCAGTGCTGTGTACAATATTCCAAATGAGGTCTCACCAGTGTTCTGTACAATGGCATGAGCACTTCCCTCTTTCTATTGCTTATACCTCTCCCTATACAACCAAGCATTCTGCATTTTCCAAAATTGAACGGATTAGAGCATATATGATATATGCTCAAGTTATAAGTTACAGGTAAATCAGCAACATTATATACATTTATTGAAACAATACTAGAGTATTGTTTTACTTCTATTTAAATTGACTATGAAAATAAGTCGCACCCTTGAATTCCAAAAGAGCATTTTTCTTGGGTGCACTTTACTTATAATGACACTTTTTAACACACTATTTACATACAATTCTCATACACTACACATTAAAAAGGAACTATTACTTTTTGGGATTTTTGTAATTTCGTTAGTTATGCTTTTTTGTCTTTATCACAAGAGATACCTTGCATGATCATTCTTACTATTGAGTTTTCTCAGAGTTTTTGCCCATTTTTATATTTTCTGTTCTTGCTTAAATACATTTACTTAGGGTCTCCATTAGTGAATAGGGCAATTCAGACACAGACCCCATTCTCACTGTGCCTAGAAGGATATCAGCTCACTGATGAGGCCCTGAGAAGGGTGAAACGATTGTCCGGGGTTGCTGTTTCTCTCATTCAGAGGAAACGTGCCAGTATTTCTGATCTTCACTGCCCTTATGGGAAGAATCAGTCTGATTTGCAAAAGGTATAGGTCCTCTCTGTGATATATAAAAACATTCTCAAATCCCCTTTTTCCAATAGAAAAAGAGGGTCTACAAAGGGGAGTTAAGAAAAAAGAAAGAAATTTGCAATATTATAAAATAAAGAATTGTATTGAGGTAATAATGAACATAAATAAAAAAAATGCATAATTACATTTAAAGTAAGAGAGCACAAAAATACAAATACTGAAAATAATATTTTAACAATAACAAATAATAATACATACAAAATGTCGCCAAATTTCAATAATCTAAAATGCCTAAAACAAGGGTCAGTGCTTAGTGGATATGCCCTGATTTGATAAGCATAAAATGGATATTAACAGAAACGAAAAAAGCAAAAATTCACAAACTGAATATAATGCTAACTGGAGATAAAAACGTAGGCACCAAAGCATCCAGTGGTATGGAACAATGTAACCAGAGGGAGACCACTAAATATCTGACGTAACAGAAAGTATCAGCACAAAATTAAGCTAACTCCAAATAATAATAAATACCGAACTAGCCGTATAAGGCTACTCCAATGTCTAAGTAATTGAGGGGATAAGGTTACTAAACACCTAAGTCTGCAATATACATATAGGCTTTATTAGTCCTGGGCCTTTAATGCATACAGTGTTAGTAAATCTTCACTTAGTACCTAAGCACCAGAAAAAGTGACAAAGGGAGAAAGGTCACTGTCTAAAAGATTGGCAGCCCTAATAATCAAACGTAGACAGACGGATAAAGTAAAATAAAATAAAGAAAGCCTCTCTCCTTGTGAGACTTACTAGATAGGCATAGAAGAAAAAATGTAAATCATAAATCATAACAAACTCCAATGCCTAAGTAAGTGCTAAACACCCAAGTCTATCACACAGGGTCTCTGGCATTTGTGGTTAACCAGGTATGGTGAAGGTTAATAGGGTCAATTGGTGCCACACTCCCCTCATGGGTGGCCGGGTTGTTCAGTACTTTGTTTGGCGAACGATATAGGGGAATCCAATATAACTGGTGTTAGTACTGAACAAATACACAAAATTACACAGGAACCCAGTGTTGCAATGGAGGGATACAATATAACAGAATGAAATACACACACAGCGGTATGGACAGCTTCTAGCACCAAAAAGGGGTACTGAAATATAGCCCATTCCGTTACACATGGGATTTTATGTTTGGTTCAGGAACCAAACAGGCGCACGAACCAACCGGGAGCTTTTTAAGCCTAATTGACAGTTTATAACACTTCTCACTGCAGTGTTCTTATAGTTTGTCTGGGTGGCCACTGTTCACATGAATGTCCACGAGGTGGCGGCCATGTTGTTCCCGTGAACGCAGGCAGCAGTGTTTGGTCATCAAGTTCATGGAACTCTTTTCGGACACTGAAACTCCCGAACACCGCTGGACTTCCAGGATTTTCTGCGTTCGGTTCCACACAACTTATAAGGGCACTAACAAGCTGCAAGGTAAAAACATTGACTATTTTCGTTAGTTTGTTTGGTTTTAAAACTACCGAATTAGATAGACCGCAAGCCCTGATTCTCTGGAACTGTTTTGGGCATGGGACCATGCATGCGGTCGGTCAAATTATGACTTCCAGGAAATTCCTGAACCCCTGAACCAATCTGGGTGATTTTCGGATATGTTGGTCACCCAGGGGTTTTGTGTGTTTAAAGGTATTTTTGAGGTTATGCAAAAATTAATGTTTTCTGTGTCTGGACATAATTGAGTTTAATACAGTTCTTGACCCAAGGCACAGGAGAGGGATTATCCTGTTTTGTGTGGGAGTGTCCTGGACCTGAGAGCCAATGTAAATACAGTATGTACTTTGTCATAGTCTACTCTTAGGTCCAGTGGGGAGTGCCCCTGTTATATGTTAAAGTAAACCCCTTGCATGGGGACCTTCATATAAGGCCAGTTGTGGCTATTAATAAAGCAGCTCCAGTTTACCCTCAACACAGAGTCTCATCTTGTGCTTGTAGGGGAAAGCGATACCAGCTATAATCCCTGCTCTTGGGATTGTTCTTTGGATTGCTATAATCACTAGCTATTGTAAGAGATACACTGCTATACCTGCTAGACCCCAGCCAAGCTGCGGCGGCTAAGGGGCTATGATGCTTATGGTGTCCAGTGCGGTGCTTATGGAACTCGGCGACAGCTAGGAAGCAGCGATTGGTGGAGGTACCCATTTGGGGTGCCAGGTGGTCCGTTATCTCTCTCTCTATATATATATATATATATATATATATATATATACACACACATACATACACAGGGCTCGACAAGTTCCAGGCGCCAGGTTGCCACGGCGACTAGACATTTCTCCCTGGAGCCTGGCATTTGTCAGCTCTAAGCCACGCAGGAAACATTAAAATGAGAAGGAGCAGCAACCTTCCTGCAGTTCCTCTCTGCTCCCTTGCGCGCTGTTTAGTGACATGACGTCACTCTGGCCCCGGCATCACTACAGAGAGAGCGCAGAGGAGCACAGTGAAACTGCAGGAAAACTGAGAGGAGACACACTGGACGCCAGGGAAAGATCCACTCAGCTCTCCCAAAGTCTGGGTGGATTTAGATTAAAATAAAAATAGCAATTTGTGGGTGTGTGGGAAAATGTGTGTGCTCTGCAAGGGCCTGTAAAGTGTGTGCGTGTGCACCTAGGAGCTGCATTGTGAGTGTATGTGTATTGGGGTTGCATTGTGTGCTTATCAAAGAGCTGTAGTTATTATATAAATATATATATATATATATATATATATATATATATATATATATATATATATGAGATTTGGTGTGTAATGGGGTGGAGCATGTGTGTGTGTGGAGGTGAAGGTATTTGGGAAAGAAGTATGTATGTGGATGAAGAGATAATGTGTGTGAGGGGTGCACTGTGTGTGTATGCAAAGGTGTACTCTGTGATGGTGGAGTGTACTGTATGTGGGGGGTTCACTGTCTGTGAGAGTGTACTGTGTGCAGGGGGTGTAGAGAGTGGGATAGGGAAAAGCTTTACAATTTTTATTTTAATAATAGTTTTTTTTTAAAAAATGAATATTCCCCTTTCCCTCATCTTACCTTGCAAGGGGAAAGATCAAAATTAAGTAAATTAGAAGATAATCTATTAAGCTATTTAGTAGGTGTCTTTACATTTGTTTACCATTTTAAGGATACCAAATTAGCTATTTAGCAGATAGCTCGCTTATTTGGTAATATGCTTTTGGCAATTCCAGGTAAGGATAACAATTAGGGAGCTATCTACAAAACAGCTAAACAGATCACAAGAAAATGACTTTTATTAATTTTGATAATTTAGCAGTTTAGCAGATAACTCACTAAATTGATTAGACAATATCTTATTCCCTCTAGTTCTGGGGCATTAAGGATATTTGAGATAATTTGAGTCATTTATACTTATAATTGCTTGCTGATTGACTTTTCATATATTGAAACCCTGTGAACCCATAGGTTGTCTGTTTGAAATGCTGTCAAACCCCTGGTACAAAAGTTAATTAAATGTAAACTTGTATTTTAAATGTAATATGCAGTAGGCAATTTCATTGTGTTTACCTGATATCTGTAATTATAACCTATGTAATTTTCATTAGGATCTATGTGCATCTCATGTAGGGCAGAAGCCATGGCAAGAACTGTGTAATATACTCGAGGAGAAGCTCCCTGTGTTAGATAGTCCTCAGCAATGATATCAGAGTAGATGTTAGTGCAATTTGATGGATCTTCATAACGAAAAAGGTATTCTGTAATCCATACATAAGAAAGAATGAATTCATTTGGACGATTTGAGGGATTAATATTATCAAAGAAGTCTCCATATTCTGGTAAAGGTATGTAATAATCCTCTAATGCCAAACTGCCATTAAGTAATGTAGTAAACTTATTTGGTTTAGAATTATGAATTATGGACCAGGATGGGGGGATAATTATTGTCATTTTCTTGGTTGACGACTGTATCATAGAAATCACTGAAAAAATTGCAATATCATATGATCCACAAAGTACAATAATTTGAGCAGATGACTTTTCAATAGTGGATAACATGCTCTGTACTTCACTCTCTTTAATGGTGAGTTTATAGACAGACAATTTGAAGGTGAATGACACACAGATACCATCATTGGACAAGTATTCCATAAAAGCTAGCTGCTCTGTTTCTCCAGCATCATCATATGTTGTTAAAATTCCAATCCAATTCCAGTTTAACTGTTTCAGAAGGCGGGATAAAATTTTGTAATAAGTATGGTCATTTTGCACCATCCGGAAAAAGTGTGGATACAAATATTTATCACTAAGAGCATACTTTGTTGCTCCATAACTGATCTGCAAGGCAACAATATTATTGTTACATTATTAGAGATACTTTAATTCACATCATTAAAAAATGAGTATCAAGAAAGGGTCATCACAAGGTAAATATATTAAAAACGAGAATATAATTCAAATTTACCTAAAAATAAAAAATAATTAAATGTGGCTAATATATGTGGACAATTGGTTCCTGGTTGTGTTCTAGTGTAGGACATGAAATGGCCACAATAATTGCTAGGTAAGCTATGTTCTTACCTGGCAATATCTGTTAGTGTGCTGTTGATATTATTGGGGATCTACTTAAAATGTAAATGGCAGTCTGTAATACACATGAAATCAGAAGTACCTACAACATTTGCATTTTTCTGCTGTCTCTTAAAATGGAAATTAAATTAATGTTAATTCATATTTGTATTGTATAAGTCTATAATTAGTGATGTCGCGAACCGTTCGCGAACTTCCCGCGAACGGCTCGTCGCGGTTCGTGGCGAGCTCCGGTCGGCTGACACATCCCGGCCAATCTCCAGCAGACACTCCCTCCCAGACCCTCCCACCTCCTGGACAGCATCCATGTTGAAGCTTCATGTTGAAGCTTCATGTTGAAGCTTTAACATGGATGCTGTCCAGGAGGTGGGAGGGTCTGGGAGGGAGGGTCTGCTGGAGATTGGCCGGGATGTGTCAGCTGACCGGAGCTCGCCGCGGCGAGACATCAGACTTACAACTAATAATTGCAAAATGTTAGAAGAAATAGTGATGTTTGCAAAGTAGATTACCACACACTACTTGATACTAAGTTGTCTGGATATGTGGCATCAAAGTATCCGCTGTGAGGCTATACTGACCTCACAGGATACAGTCTAATGTCAAAGTGAGGTCCTGCCAGGATTTGGGTCTTAGATAATATGGTGTGATTACCAATAAAACAGTGAGACGTACAGAACTGACCTCACAGGATACTGTCTGGTGTTAAAGTGAGATCCTGTCCGGTTTTTGGGCTTAAATAATATGGTGTGATTACCGAGAATAAGTAAGTGTAACGGACAGAACTGTAGGATAAATAAAGTATTATATCCTGGGTCAGAGATAGAGGTAACTGACGATAAATTGGGCAGGGGGGAAATACTAAGCACTAAGTAGCCTTCGTGGGCACCCCTTAACCCAAAAAGCCTAATAGTCAGGTTGGCTGACACAGGCGAAGGGCATTTACAAATGTTGGTCCTGTAAGGCTTGCAAATATATCAACTCAGCTGTTTTTTTTACAGTAAGAAAAATAAAGATGTGGAGTTATCTACCCAAAAAAGTGGTTTTATCAGAGTCCATACAGATATTTAGACAGCAATTGAATAAACATAATATTCAGGGATATAAATATTAATTAGTGGGGTAATAGCTTCTTGATCCAAGGAGATATCTGACTGCCATTCTAAGATTAAGAATTATTTTATCATAGTTTGGTCAAAGTGGCCCCCGCGTCTCATAGCCCCTGTACCTCATGTCCATTCAACTGGACGGGCTGTTGGTGGTATGCCCTGTTGTCATGGGCAGCCTGAGCTGGGTTGGCCTCATGTAGAGTAAATGTCCATATTTCTAATTTACTCTACCAACATTTGTATATACTGACTAAAAGAGCTTGATTGAATCTGACATATCTATATCTACATTCCTTTTTATTGTAAAAAAATGCAAATAAGCACATATTTTTTAGAGTTTTGGCAATAATATTGTGCACATAATTACTGCAGCTTTAGGAAAGCAATTCAAGATAATTTACTATGCCCAAGTCTTCACTGGGAGATAGGTGATAGGCATCTTCACGTGGGGACAATTTGACAGGAGTGGGCAGCAGCCCTTGGGGTCTGTCTGACCACCGGGCGAGACCAGCTGGGGTTATTTAGCTGAGGGCATTCTGTCTTGTAGTGGCCAGGCTGGCGGCAGTGGAAGCAGGGGGAGGCTGGCTGTGCCATCCTCCTCTTGTGGGGACCCGCTGCTGGTGCGCCTCAAAGTGGTGGCTGGGGCTGTAGGGCATAGGGGAGGTCGGTGTTGAGCAGGGGCAATTGGGCGCCAGGGCTACTGGATATCTACATATTCATCAGCCCGCTGCGCTGCCTCGGTGAGGGTCTTGGGCTGTCTGTCTCTCAACCATTCTTGCACTTTGTTGGGGAGACCATTATAAAAAGAGCTGGGTGATCTCCTCCGGGGACTTGGCTTGTTGGGAGTTGAGCCAGTTCTGGGTGGTCCTTGATGATATAGACACCAGAACAACATACATGCACAACAGAAACATTATACATATGTTTTAAATAAATAATAACAAAGCAAAATTATTTTTGTGACAAAAGGCTTTTTGTCACTGTTTTTTATATGACAAATTGCCCTGCTTTCCTGGGTTGTGGAGAAGCCTATTTGCCAGCCTCCTCCCTCTTGACTATGGCCCTGGTGTGTACAGCCCTTTAAGAACCATCTGGGGAAATATTCAGACTTTTGTGAACAGTGCCCCTTTAAGACTGTGTCCCCAGACCCCAAAGATACTTTGTTTGTGACTTTCTCCCACTTGGTTCAGTAAATGAGGCTTACTGAACCAAGTATTGCATAGTCGGACCACCCAGAAGTGGAAGCGTGTGGCTAATTTACCTCCAGGCTGGGAGCCTGCTGTAGGTAAATTGCCGACCGCTGGGCCATCTTTATTCATTCGAACGCGGTTAGCGGTGTGTGCAGCCAAATTCATTGAACTGAAATCGGCTACACATTTCCACGAACACCGTTGACCCTTACCTTGTCCTCCACTGAGTTTTCAGCCACAGAGACTAAGTCCTGTTCGGCGATTTCAGTGTAAAATAGACCGACCGCACAGCCCAAATCTATGGAACTGTTTTGGGCAGGAAAATGTGCTGCTGAGTAAGAATATGTGCTTTTTATGAAGATTGAATGCATAGTTTTAAAGTTATAGTAAATATGTAAAAAGTATGTTTTTCCTGCCTGTGATAATTACATTAACCCATTGTGTTCAGTAATTATATCACAGGCAGGGGGGAGGATTTTGTGGGAATGAATGGGAGTGTTTTACTGTATATTACGTGTTTGATTGGCTGTTCCACAAAACCCTGTGGGTGGTACTATTGTGTAAAAAAATGTGTATATAAGAACAATAAAACCACAGCTCTGCCTGTTCCTGTTTGACCCTCAACATAGAGCCTCGTCTCATGATTGGGGGGATACGACTGCATCTACACTGGGGGATTGCTATACTCTACATACTCCCCTAGCTATAATCACTGCACTCTTTTAAGAGCTTGTTCCAGCGTCGCTCTCTGCAGGAAGAGAGGTTCGGTCTGCAGTGCTGATGGTGTCAAGTGGAGTGCTTGGAGTCCTCATGAAGCACTAGGAGCATACATCAACGGAGGTACTAGGTTGGAGTACTAGGAGCTCAGTTACAATTTTGTTACAGAAATAAAATTAACACATATAGCTGATTTGTTTTTGCATAGTATGTAATTGTTGCATTTTGCTTTCTATACAACATTGTATCATTAAAGGACAAGTAAGAGCTCTTTGAAAGTTGAAGATGATGCCATAGGTTCACTCACCTGAGAATATCCATACATCCCCAGTATTTCTGCTATGGCAAGAGTTGTCGTTGAAACATGATCACCAATAACACCAGCCACTTTGTTATAATCGCTACAGTAATAATTAGGAACTGTCTTGTCGGGTCCAGATAAAATCTGTAGAACACTTTTCACAGCTTTACTTGTGTCTGAGCATGAATCTAATAAATGGTATCCCAATGTGATATTTGGTAAAATATTGATATCTTTGTTTATCTTTTCAATAGCAAAAATAAAAATAAGAATGTTTACATAAGTCTTCATAGTAGCACTGTAAAAAGAATAGAAATGTATTTGTTAATACTAAAGATTCATGAACATTAATTCTATGTGAACACATGCCAATTTATGTTTCTTTTTTTGTTTTTGCATATCGTGACAGTGATAGTAATACTTGCAATTGTTTTGTTTTGAATTGTTTTCTAATATATCATTCTATTCAAAATATTATTGTTTGAACTTAGGAACTAGTTTACCCTAAGCACTTTCTTTCTGAAGACCAGCTTTTTATAAATTATGTAGTGTGAAAAAAAATTCTTTACAAAATGATGTAAAATATACAGAATAGCACATGTAGTAATCTCATACATTTAATTGTAAAGCTTAATCTGTCTTTGTATATTTTCTTCTTTATAGTAGTGTATGTCAATTGAACAGTCACTTATAGGCTTTTTTATAATGGACTATAAACTAATTACCAAACTCCAAGTATTAAGAATTTCAAAGCTGGGATCTGCATCTGCACATCTCATCACTGAATCTATACTTTGGTGCATGGATGGCACAGTAGTTTGTAGAACTGAAGTACACGACGCTCATAAAAATAAATTAGGACATAAATTAAAGCAAATAAATAATATGAATAAATGTACTGAACTTGATGTTTATCGCTCTGTGAAAAGAAATCTACACACAAAATTGGTGTTTTATTTTACAATTTTGTGATAACTTTTTCAACTAGTGATCTCCTTTTTCATGAAAAAAAAAAATGGTAAAGAAAGGACCTAAAAAATATTATCAATAATCTGAAAACGTATCCATTGGTTATATACTAAGTGAGAATACAAGGTGAAATCAACATGAATTTCAACTTTAAGGTCAAAATAGCAAAACTAAAATTTCTCAAAATGAGCTCCTAATTTAGTTTGGTTAGTCTGGTCTTGAATTAGAAATTATCTTTGAATTCCCTTGGAATTCTAACTTTAGTGAATAACCCTGATAAGTTTTTTTGAGAAGAGATCTCTTCACGTCAATGACGTGCTGTGATATTTTCCCCATTGTATAATTGTACAACACTCTTGAATATTTTAAAGGCAAACACAATACTAATAATACTTCTAATTATAATTATATTAGTAACATTATATTGAAACATGTAAAAAGTAATGGGACCCTATAGGCACCTAGACCACTTAATCTCACTGAAAGGGTCTGGATGCAGTGACCCTGTTTGCTTAACCCAACAAGTAAAAATATTGTAGTTTTAGCAAAATTTCAATGCTTACATTGCTCGAATAAGGTTGACTCTTCTCTTTCTGGTCTTGCACAAAGCTTAACTCTGTGAAATGACTCTGGACATCCTAGCACTTTGTATAAGGACATCAAGTGTCTTGAAAATCCGGATAAAAAACATGGAATCAATGTTTTCCTAGGGGGAAGGCCTAATGTGTGTGCGGCACTCAAAACACATGTGCATTCGATTCCATATATTTGGCGTTTCAGGAGGCAAAGAGGGATCCAGTGTAAGTTAAAAAAGCAGTAGGTGCATTATAGGATATATATGGGATTTCCGATCCGACACGATAATATGTAATTGAAAATTCATTGATACTGCATTCTTAACTCCTTAAGTACACAGCTTCTGTTTGTTTGTATTTACTAAAAAACACAAGTAATTTTGGCTTTTTTTTCTGTGTGTGTTAAAATGCAATTTCCATATTTCTAATTTACTCTAGCAACATTTGTATATACTGATTAAAAGAGCTTGATTGAATGTGACATATCAATATCTACATTCCTTTTTATTGTAAAAAAATGCAAATAAGCACATATTGTTTAGAGTTTTGGCAATAATATTGTGCACATAATTACTGCAGCTTTAGGAAAGCAATTCAAGATAACTTACTATGCCCAAGTCCACTATAGGCAAACCACCAAATCTTGACAAACTGTTCTGAGTAAAACAATATCCCCAATGTAGAGTCATGGGAAAAAGAAAGTACACACATTAAGAATGTAATGGTTTTGCATAGCAGGACATAATAACAATTATATGTTTCATAGCAGGACTTAACACCCATTATGCCTTTCTGCATTCAATGGGCTTTAAAGATTTCAGCCCTGGAGCTGCCGGCTGACTTACATTCTCGGGGCCTACCTGACAGCCCAGCTCACAGAGTGATCACATGGCTCCAATCAGGCAGTGCCATAATACTGAAGAAAAAATTAAAAAAATAAAAAATAAAAATATATATATACAGCTTTTTTAAGATGGATGAATAAATGAATGACATTATATACATGGAAATTTGCCAGACTATGTTGCCTTTGAGACTGTATGGCAGTCTAAAACACTCTAAAACACATTTGTGTTCAGTAATGTTTTTGTATTAATTATATATATATATAAATATTGCTAAACATAAATAGTGTTTTAGAGTGTTTTAGGCTGCCATGCAGTCTCAAAGGCAACATAGTCTGGCAAATTTCCATGTGCAAAAAACTGAGGAATCAAAGTTGGCCCAATCAAAGTCCAGACCTATAAGAAATGCAATGGCAAGACCTGTGCATAAATAAATACCAGAAACCTCAATGAAGTGAAGCAACATTGTAAAGAAGAGTGGGACAGAATTCCTACACAACTATGTGAGAGACTGATAAAAATATGCATACAATGAATCCTTCAAGTTATTGCTGCTAAAGGTGGTTCTACAAGCTATAGAATCATGGGCCTATGTCTCACTTTGAGGCATTGTAGCAATTTGACAATTTCAGTTACCCCATACATGCATATTATTTGCAAAAGTAAAGACTACATGGTATCTCATATCATATATCTTGAGGTTTATTGTTGTGTTGCAGGGTATTTACATCTCCATTTAAAGAGCAGCACTCACTTTGATTGTTTGATTGTTAACCCAGAGATCACTGTGGTTTCATGAAATTATGAATTCTGGCTCCAGCTGACAGATGGCAGCCTTACATATCAGTTTTATCTGGGGTCACCCTGTTACCAGCAGGGAAATAGTCTCTGCTGGTAAAATTGTACATAACGTAATTATTATTGGATCCTTAAGGGGACACTGTAGTCACCATAGCCAATACAGCTTCATGTAGTTTTCAATGTAAATGCTGCCTTTTTAGATAAAAAAGCAGTTTGTACATTTCTGCCTAATATCTCCTCTAGTTTCAGTCACTTAGATGGCCATAGGTACTTTCAACACAGACTGTCTCCACGCTCTGTTCTTCAACATGTTACAATATCAAAACATAAATAATATTAAAAATGTTAAAGGGTTTAATATTATAAAAAATATTTAAATTCTTTGTGTGTGTATATATATACACAATACACAACATCCAGCACATTCACTCATCCACTAAACAGCAACTTCAAAGCTCACAGATATTGTTTTAAAAAAACATACATATATATATATATATATATACATATATATATATATATATATATGAAACCAGGGGGCTGCACTCACCTGAACATGCATAAATGGGGTGCTGCTGGGGTCAATTCATACAAAATCCAGTGCATTCGCTCATCCACTAAATAGCAACTTCAAAGCTAACAGATTGTATTTTTTTTGTTTTTTTAAACACCTAATCTAGGCAAAATAATAATATATATAATATTAATGGGGGTTTAGTTACAGTATATGATCATACATTGCATACACCGGCCACAACATCCATGTACCCCATCCTTGGCAGGTCCTACTCTAACAGCCTAATGTCTGCTCTTATGAGATTAACCCACTTACTTGGGGAGACAAATCCATCTGGGGCTCTCTGCAGTACAAGGGTAAATAGGGCCCTGGGATGAGGAACCTGTAACTCCAAGGAGTTGGCCTAGACTCCCAAATATATACATGAAACATGCATAAATGGGATGCTGCTGGGGCCAATTTATATAAAAATATAATTGTTTTAGTGTATAGATAGATAGATAGATAGATAGATAGATAGATAGATAGATACCAAAACAATTAAATATTTTTCATAATAAATCATTTTAATATTTTTTTTCAAAAATATCTAATTATTTAGAAAAATGTTACATTTAGGCCTAATTGTTTAATACTTTTATGTATAGTGTTACCCCATTGTGAAAGTATTTTGCCTTTTTTCTTTAGATACTGTGATTATTTGCGATTATTGTTCACAAGATTATGCCTGTATATTATTACTTTAGTATTTCAATAAGACCTCATAATTCACATTTATTTCTTGACATACTTTAAGAGAGAAAAATTGCATTTTTGCTTTTATACCAACATTTCAGACAATGTGTAAAATATTACAAGATTAAGGCCCTGCATACAGTCCAAAGCGATTGGATTTACTAAATATTTTTATAACCCCTTCACTACCAAGCACTTTTTGATTAAAAAGATATTAGCATAAAATGTTTTTGAATTCAGGGTGTATTGCTAGCATAAAACATAAAATATAAAAATATCATAACACAGCAATTTGTTTATGTATTGTTTTTCAGAAAAATGACTTAAAGGTAGGCAGACAATGTAATAGAGCAGCAGGAAATGCTAGCAGAATGCTTGGTTGTATAGGGAGAGGTATTAGCAGTAGAAATAGAGAAGAGCTCATGTCATTGTACAGAACACTGGTGAGACCTCACTTGGAGTATTGTACGCAGTACTGGAGACCGTATCTTCAGAAAGATATTGATACCTTAGAGAGGGTTCATAGAAGGGCTACTAAACTGGTTCATGGATTACAGGATAAAACTTACAAGGAAAGGTTAAAGGAACTTAACATGTATAGCTTGGAGGAAAGACAAGACGGGGGGATATGATAGAAACATTTAAATACACAAAGGGAATCAACAAGTAAAGGAGAAGACTATATTAAAAAGAAGAAAAACTACCACAACACGAGGACATAGTCTTAAATTAGAGGGACAAAGGTTTACAAATAATATCAGGAAGTGTTACTTTACTGAGAGGGTAATGGATGCATGGAATAGCCTTCCGGTTGAAGTGGTAGAAGTTAACACATCAAAGGAGTTTAAGACTGCATGGAATAGGCATAATGCTATCCTAACTATAAGATAAGGCCAGGGACTAATGAAAGTATTTAGAAAATTGGGCAGGCTAGATGGGCCGAATGGTTCTTATCTCCCGTACCATTCTATTTTTCTATATTTCTATGATCTTAACATGTATAGCTTGGAGGAAAGGCTAGACAAGGAGGATATGATAGAAACATTTAAATATATAATGGGAATCAACACAGTAAAGGAGAAGACCATATTTAAAAGAAGAAAAACTACCACAACAAGAGGCCATAGTCTTAAATTAGAGGGACAAAGGTTTAAAAAAAATATCAGGAAGTATTACTTTACTGAGAGGGTAGTGGATGCATAGATGAGAGGGTAGTGGATGAATTGCCTTCCAGCTGAAGTGGTAGAGGTTAACACAGTAAAGGAGTTTAAGCATGCGTGGTATAGGCATAAGGCTATCCTAGCTATAAGATAAGGTCAGGGACTAACAAAAGTATTTAGAAAATTGGGCAGACTAGATGGGCTGAATGGGTCTTAACTGCCGTCACATTCTATGTTTTTAGTTTTTAATTATGTAAATATTAACATTTTTCACTTACTCATTCAGCCTTTATAAAAATATTTGGAAAATGAAACGCTTTGTGTTTCATTTCATGTACGGTTGGTACACAGTTAGTATAACACATAAATGGCAAATTTCTTGCATACGGTAGCTCTATAACTATGTGTAAGAACCCTGAAGCAATACTAGTAGAATAGCTTACTAAAAATGCCAATAGAATGTAAAAAGAATGTCTGCATTTGAGCACAATGTCCACATAAAGTAAATGGAATCACATCATATATTTCTAAACAAAAAAAGGTGTTTAAACCTTCCATTTCTGGACTGCTAATACAATGTAACACTGAAAATGTAAAGTCCATTCACTTTCCCCCTCTTATTTAAATACATAGATCATTACTAATTTCACCTTAAAATGTACAATGATGCAGCTCTGCCACAATATTTTTTTATATGAAATGTATGAAATATATCAGTGTTAACTCACAACATATATAACTATTACACACCTTAAAGAGCTTATGAACTATTAATGATCAGCAAATTAGGGACTGTGAAGAAGGTTCCAATGAGATAAAAAAAAAAAACTGCCTATAAATCAAATAATACTTCAAAATAGGTAAATAGATAAATAAAATAAATATATAAACAACGTAATTTTTAACAAAGGTCCTGATATTTAAAAAGAAAGTTACTTACCCCATACAATAAATATGATTATTTGTATCTATTGAGTATTTATTTACACCCATCACTGCTCCGATAATGATGTCTCCGTCTTGAAAATATTTACAATCTTGTCTGTATTCATTTCTTAGTTGAAAATCGCATAATGATGCTGAGATTCTGTTCACAGGTGTAACATAAATGACTATGAGACACCTCAGAACTTTACATGAATTGGACAAAGCTGTTGATTTCAGGGTTGTTCTTTTGTACAACAAAAGGTAACCTAATGCAATGCATACTATCAGATGAGCCATAACACAACGCAGTGAATATGTAGCATGCATGTGAGACTAAAGTGAAACCATACCATCTCCCCTCATTTTATAGAGTTACCGGTTAATATGCCTGAAGGTATGGAGGAATGATTGACATGCTTTTGCTCCGGGGAATGCGGCTTCATTTTTACACTCTATTACAGACTGATACAAGTTAGTAAAATGTAAAGATAAATACAGTAATCAGGATGTTTTTCACAGCTGTACACAGGCCCCAATGGAGCCTATAAACATGATCATAGCTTGCATTTAAACTTGTCAAGTTTTATTTTGTTGTTTCTTAAATGCAGTAACATTTACATGGGATAATAAATATATGTAATGTACGTATTGAAAGCATTTACAGACCTTTATTTAAAAAAAATGGGAAAACAAGTTACAGATATGGTTACCTAATTAATTGCACAACCTTAGTAAAGATCCATGTTATAACTGAAACATTGCTACACATTGCTACACCATGTAAATAAATGTATGCGGCCAAACATCGCACCATCACACAGATATGAGTTTGTTGGACATCTCATTTCAAAATCAAGTTGGTTTGAAGTAGAATGAGTCCTCATTCTTCAAAATTATCAATAAAGGGTGCAACTACAGACCAAGGCTAGCAAACCCCATACATACTTAGAACAGCAGAGATCAATGGTAGCTTTCATGGATTTCAATGCATTTTAAAAGCTGCAGCAATGGTTCAACCTCCAAATGAGGTCTTTATCAAACATGCTACCCAATTGTCATATGTAGTTTCCATCATTAAAAGTGCTAATTAGTCATCCTTGAGTGCCTGGACCAATTTTGCTATTCCTAAATCAATGGCATTAATATAGAGTTGGCTCTCCCATGATGGAATGACAGGCTGCATTCTTCTTGGAAGGCTATTTTAGATTGTGTATGTGGAAATTTGCGCACATTAAAACAAAAGGGCATTTGTGAGGACAGGTACTGGTGTTGGACAAAACAATTGTTCTAGCTTGCAATAAGCATTATAATTCATACAATTAAAATGTGTACAATAAGGCTGAGTACAGGTGTCTGTGTGCAGCTGTTAAGGAGTCATTCCTGATTGGGGGATAGGAAGAGGCTTGGCACATTGTTCCACAGTGTCCAATTACAGAAACTGTCATTCCTTCTCCAGGTTTGATAGAATATCTTAGTAGGAAAACAATTAGCAGCCTATCAAGCACCTTCCCATTACAATAATTTAACATAATCTTTAACCATTTTTTCCCACTTTACCAATTTTTTTTAATGATTTTTTATTTTTTATTTTCAAAAGCGAAAGTAAAACCTCTATACTTAACCCCTTAAGGACAGAGGCAATTGTACAAGTTCTGATCAAAATAAAACCTTGAATTTGAGCTATATGTTTGTTCAACCACAGTTTACCTTTTTTGTATTACGTATACCCCTACTTATTATAAATAATTTTGTTCAGGAGAAACAGGGCTTTTCTTTCACATCAAATTCATATTTGTGGTTGGAAACATAAAGCTGTAATATAGATTAAATTTAAGTAAAATAAATAAGGGAAGAGGTGGGTGGAATGACCTGAACAGAATGGTCCAGCTAAGAGGTAGAATTGGGTTTTTATAATGAAACCTCTTTCCACAAATACAGGCTTATGGCCTTAAAACTTGTGGTCAGAAACATGAAGCCATAATGTAGACTAATAGTTGTGTAAGTCAGTTGTCGTGTGCTGAAACCAACATTCGGTTAGACCTGTAAATAAAAGCAAAAAAGGTTGCAAAGAAAATACAATTTATTATATGACATATTATAATGCTAATTATTTTAAAGCTCTCCTGAACTCTGTGATGGTTATATACTAAGAATTTCCATCTTCCCCAATTCTGAAGGAATGCCCAAAGAAAGAAGCGGGGTTCAGATCAAGTCATAGGAACAGAGTCCTAACATAAAATATGAATTTAGATGTCGAGAATGGATAACCTTGAAGTGTAAGAAAGGGTGTATTAGGTGGGTTATGTAAAATGGTTTGTCGGTAGGGGTCTAGGACTTTACTCAAATCTAATGCACACCTTTTTTGGAAGTTTACAAAATTTAAATGCCCATTAGAGTCCATGCCACATTACATTTAGGGCAAAAATTAAAATTTTTCCATCAAATTGCATTTTGGTGCGTCAATTTGGAATCTATTGGAAATAGCGAAGCGTTCCTCTTTTTATATCCCTTTAAGGATATTTTTATTGGATAGGCAGAGAGAAAAGATTTGGGATTTGGGAAGGAGCTAAGTAAATTGTGTTGAATGCCTGTAAGATAATGTTTAATGGTGTTATGGGACAGTTTGAGATAAAGGTGGCAAAATGCAGTAAAGCAAACCATAGTTTGAAGTGGATAATCATTGCTGATATGAAAATCTGTGGTAATTCTGAGAAATATGGCCATAGCTTTATGAGTGTTAAGAGATAGGACAGTTTAGGACAAAGATCTGCCACATGCCAGTAACTTCTCTGACACCCAGCCAGGGCTGGACTGGCCCACCGGGATACCGGGAAATTTCCCGGTGGGCGGCGGCATCTGGGGGCTGCGCTGCGCATATATACATGCCAATCTGGAGCTGCCGGGCTGGGTGGCAGCCTCACCGGTTCAGCGGCACTCCTGTCACTAATGCTGAGGAGTGAGGGCTGAAGGAGGAGGGAGGAGCATGTCTATCATCTATCATGCTCCCTTGTGGTTCCCACAATTATCCGCACAGTATGCTGTGCTGGGAATTGTGGGAACCGCAAGGGAGCATGGTAAAGAGACATGCTCCTCCCTCCTCCTTCAGCCCTCAGCATTAGTGACAGGAGTGCCGCTGGACTGGTGAGGCTGCCAGAGTGGAATGCAGCCGGCCCCACTGACTTCTCTCAGGTAAAGGGGAGGGGGAAGACAGGGTATAAAGAGACACAAGGGGAGGGGGAAAATAAAACAGAGGGGGAATAGACATAGGGAAAAGAGTGAGGAAGAGACAGAGGGGGAAGAGTGAGACACAGGGGGAGAAAAAAGGGAGAATAGAGAGATAGTGGAGGGAGGAAAAAGAGATGGAGGAGGAGAGAGAGACACAGGGGAAGGGGGAGAAAGAGACAGAAGGGAAGAGAGACAGATGGAGAAAGGAGAGAGACACACATGGGGAGGGGGAGAAAGAGGCAGAGTGGGAAAGGAGAGAGACACACAAGGGGAGGGGGAATAAGAGGCAGAGTGGAAAAGGAGAGAGACACACAAGGGGAGAGGGGGAAAAGAGGCAGAGGGGGAAGAAAGAAACTGGGAAGGAGAGGGGAGACATAGACACAGAGGAGCAGTGAGGGGGAGAAAGAAAGATAGAGTGACTGGGGGGAGACAAAAAGGCACACAGAGGTGCTGGAGATAAAGAGACACACATAGGGCATGTATATATCACTGGTGGATCCAGGGGGGGAGGCAACAGGGCATTCCCCCCCCAACCCGCACAAGGCTCTCCCCTGCCAGCTGATCTCCCTCCCTGAAGAGAGGACCCAGGAGCTCAGCCTGCAGCTCCTCTGCGTCCTTCTTGCGTGAGCACCGGGATTTCTGGTGGTCGCAGTGGTGAGAGTGAACTCTAGCCCCATACACACACTGCCCCCACACATACACCACACACATTCACACACTGCCCCCCATAGACACATTGCCCCATACACACACACACTGCCCCCACACACACACCATACACATTTACACACTGCCTCCATGCACACATTGCCCCACACACACATACACAGCCCCCATACACACATTGCTGCACACAAACACATACATAGCCCCACCCCATACACACATTGCCCCACACACCCTACACATTCACACATACACTGAACCTTTCACACACACACTGCACCCCTCACACATTGCACCACGGCTCCTATACCCTACTATAGCCCCATATCCCAGCAGACCCCAGGTAAGTTGTCAAACTGTTCTTAAACTTACTCTGGGAGGGGGTCCCGACACTCCTTGCACCATAACCACTACACAGAGCAGTAGTGGTTATTGTGCATGGATATTTTCTTTAAATCCACTGGATCCACCACTGGTATATGACATGTTTATTAATGTGTGTATTAGTGTATATATATATATATATATATATATATATATATATAAGTATAATTATGCCTATTATATTTACACATATATTAATGTATTTATTTATGCATAATACACAGAGAATAATATTATTATATACCATATGTAATGAGAAGATATTGGCCCAGTCTTGTTGCTAGGTGCATACTCCAGCACAATAACATATTTAAAGTGAAGAGCGCACCCACAGGACTTCAAAATAAACAAGATAACGTAAATTTTTTACAGTTGTGCCCTACATACATTCACCATTTCAGTCCCATTACCAAGCTTTCCTTAATATGTCAAGGTAGTTGGACTGAAACATTGATTACATGCAAAGGCACGTCTGCTTAAAATAAATCTGCACTTTTGTTTATTTTGAAGCCTATGAGTGCTTTTTTTTAACGTTGGAGTAATAATTTTTAATTTTAAGTTCTCTTTTCTAACTCTGTATCTGCACACTATGCTGGCGCGACGCATTATGAGGCTGGTAAATATTTTTTTTCCAGGGCTGCTTTTAATTCTCAGTCCGGCCCTGCACCCAGCAGGTGGTCTTTAGCCAGAACAATGGAAACCACTCCCTGGTGTCTTGGTGTCTGGGACTTAATTAGGTAAAGAAATGATAATTTAATTTCCTGCTGGACACCAAGACACATTGTACAAAGCCTTTTACGCAAAGACAATCGCTTTCATCCAGCTCAACATTTTACTTCATAACTCAACAATGCCACAACATATCCCCACATCCTATATATCATTCTAAAGTTTTTGACCATGCCTTTAGTCTGTGGGCAGGGGGCTAGCTGTTATGCCTCTCCAGCAGGCAGTGACATGGGAGCTTCCATGATATATCTTCCCCCCAAAGAGTAGACTAATACAGTACCAGACCTCCAAATGATTTGTGCCTGAAACTTGGGTAGCCTCCTAGACAAAACTCCCACTGATAGCTCCACTGTGTTGTTGGGATGGGATGTCAACTGCCTTCGGCCCTTGGGGTTCCTCCTGTTGATGTGAAGTGAGGATGCTGTCCTCGCTTTCTGAAATACATTTTGCCACTGGGAAGTGGGTGTACTGTCCTCCCTTCTTGTAATATACTGCCACTGTGGAGTGAGGATATTTATTGTCCTTTCCTCCCATAAACAAATACTGCCGCTGGCGTGTGAGGATACTGTCCTCCCTTCCTGGAAAAACCTTCTTCGGCTGGCAAGAGAGGGTTCTGTCCTTCCCTCCCGTAAACACACCCGGCTGTTGGAGACTGAGGCTGCTGTCTTCCCCTCCCTGAAACTCATTCTGCCACTGTGGTGTGAGGGACTGTTCTCTCCTCCCAGTAACAAATTCTGACACTGGGGACTGAGGAGACTGTCCTTTTCTCCCATAAACAATTACTGCCGCTTTGGAGTGAGGTTACTGTCGTCCCTTCCCATAAACACATTCAGTCACTGGGGAGTGAGGAGATTGAATTCCCTTTCCTTCCCTAGGAACACATCCTGCCATTGGGTAGTGAGGCTACTGTCCTCTCATCCCATAAACACAATCGTCCGATGGGGAGTGAGGAGACTGACCTCCCTTTCCCTCCATAGGAATGCATCCTGCCACTGGGGAGTGAGGAAACTGACCTCCCTCCCTAGGAACACATCCTGCTGCTGGGGAGTGAGGGTTCTGTCCTCCCCTCTCGTAAACAAATACTGCCACTGTGAAGTGAGGCTACTGTCCTTTCCTCCTGGAAACCTCTTATTTGGATGTGGAGTGAGGGTTGTATCCATCCCTCCCATAAACAGATCCGGCTGTTGAAGAGAGAGGCTGCTGTCCTCCCCTCCTGGAAACTCACTCTGCCACTGTGGTGTGAGGGTACTGTCCTCTAGTCCCAGTAACACATTCTGCCCCTGCGGAATGAGGAGACTGTCCTCCCCTCCCATAAACAAATACTGCCACTGTGGAGTGAGGAGACTGACCTCCATTTCCCTTCCTATGAACCCATCCTGCTGTTGCGGAGTGGTCTAACTGTCCTTCCCTCCCATAAACAAATAATGCCCCTGGGGAGTGAACACATTTGGCTGCTGGGGGGTGAGGAAACTGACCTCCCTTTCCTTCCCTAGAAACAGATCATGCCACTGGGGATTGAGGGTTCTGTCCTCCCCTCCCATTAATAAATACTGCCACTGTGAAGTATGGCTAAAGTTCTTTATTCCTGTAAACATATTCGGCCGCTGGGGAGTGAAGAAACTGACCTCCCTTTCCTTCCCTAGGAACAGATCCTGCCACTGGGGATTGAGGGTTCTGTCCTCCCCTCCCATAAATAAATACTGCCACTGTGAAGTAAGGCTACAGTTCTTTTCTTCTGTAAACATATTTTGGTGCTGAGGAGTGAGGATACTGACCTCTCTTTCCCTACCTAGGAAACCACTTTGCTGCTGCTGTACAGAGTTGATCAGTTGCCTGTAGTCCTGCTTGTGATCCCACTCCCGGTTGGCTGAGTAGTTCAGATCGGGCTCCAGGTTTGTTGCTGCTGCAAGATCCAGCAGGTCTCCCTTAAGTTTCCAGATGTCCCAGAATCAGAACACTGCTGAATTCCCAAAATCATTCCTCTCCTCAAAGGCCTCCCAACTAGGGCCAACATAGTCATCACCCTCCGAAGGGTCGTCTGTGAGCCACGGGTACTACTGGACCACATACCACCTTAAGTCCCGGTACCTGTTGTGTAGCCACAGTTCTCTCTGGACCAGTCTCTCCAGTTCAGTCACCCATTCCCCCAAGGGCTGTTCTCCCAGAAAAGACATCTGCATATTCAGTTGACCTTGATATTGCTGTTCTGGGGTTGGGATATATTGAAACTGTACCACCTCGAGAACCTCACTCCAGAGTTGCTTTCTGATCTGGTCCTTAAGTGCCTTCTAACACTATCCCAGGATTGTGCCATGATACTGGAACAGAGCTTTCTGTATTCGCTGCTGAAACTTTGAGGTCAGGCACCTAAGTTTTCTGCACTCCTCCATCTCCTGAGGGATTGCCTCCAAAGTAGGGGCATCTCTCTAAAGCTCTGCACAGGAACTCTACCTCGGATAAGAATGCTGCATGGTCACTAGCTTGATCTATATCCTCGATAATACTGCCAAAGCATTCAGCTAGGCTTATGGCATGTTCTTCGGCTCGCTCTTTCTCCACAACCACCATAATCCAATCAACCAGCTCAGGTGGTGGGTTTGGGCCATAGAAAGCCAGGCATTCTCTTACCCTCTGTGAGAACACATCCTGTCCTGTCTGTGAGAACAGTGATTTGCTGTGAGGGCTGGCTAGCCTTTTTCTGGTCTAGGTCTACAAGGGCTGTGATTAGCTCCGTTTTTTTTTAAGCCCTGATGGATTGTAAGCGCTATGAGCAAGTAGCTCCCATAGGGCTAGGATGGCCAGGTACCTATAGTTGTCTGCATCCTGATTGCTGTACTTTCTGCTGAACATCCGTCTGGACTGCTTTGCATGGAGGATCCCACTTTTTGACACCAGTGTCACTGGTACTAAGATATCTGTGGCAAAACTAGCCACTTAAGACTATAATTGTATGAATATGTTTAAATGCCTTTAAAGCTGTTAGAACCAAGTGTATTCCTGTATCTACATTTCAGGCGAACAAGGGCATTCGTATGCTATGCTGGCAGCATGAAAACCCCAGCATTCATACTGTAGTTTCACGAACAGTGCGTTTCAACACTGTTCGTGAAACGAATAAACTACCGAATGGGTGACCACACACAGGAGGTCGTGTGGCGCCCATTAACCGATTGCAACATTGTTGCAATGGGTAGTTAAGGGCTTTCCTAGGTGGCCGTCGTTCGGCTACCGACCGTGCGGCGGTCGGCCATCTTGGTTCCTTTGTTAAGCCCAGTATTTGGTCGCCTGAAACTAAAATCTGCTACTCGAAGGCACGAATACCGCAGGACTTCCAGGCCGTTCGGGGAGCCCCGGGCGTTCGGTAGTTTGTTCCCCTAATGTCAATCGGTACTTTGAATATAACTTGAATTTAATGTGTGTTTCACGCGGCGTTCGGTTAGTTATGCTGGGATCTGAGCGTTATTCTCACGAACTGTATACCCAGACCCCAGCTATCTACCGAACGTCCATTCGTTTAAATAGAGCGAATAATGTGAAAGTTATGGATTTTAATGTGAAATATTGGTTCTGCTGCACGGAGAGATAATTCACTTAACTGTATATTCTAGTGGGAGTATCCCTCTCGTCCAGCAGTGCATGATGGGAGAAATGTCCAGATTGCTAAATTCCCCATGTAGTCCCCTACTGTACAACCCCTGCAATGTCAGTAGGGAAACCACTTGCATGGGGACTTGCATAAATACTATGACCTGTGAATAAAACCTCAGTTGATTCTTACTACACTACCAGGATTATTGTATGCTGTATCTATTTACTTGGATTATTTTATGCTGTTCCTGTTACCCAGCGGAGATACTGTGGATTATACTACCTCGCCACTACAATATCTTAGTGTCCCTAGGTCACCGCTTCTTCAATCCTCCTATGGTCTTGAATTTCTGCTTCAGCATACAGTGAATATAGCCCTCTGAAATCTTGTTAGGTAAAACAAGAAAACTGTTTATTTCAGGGAAATCAAATGTATTTATCCTCCAACACACAACCAGAACAATGAAAACCACTCCCTGGTGTCTTGGTGTCTGGGACATAATTAGGTCAAGACATGATAATTTAATTTCCTGCTGGACACCAAGACACATACCTATTACATAATATAATTAACTCAATAGCTTTCATCCAGCTCAACATTTTACATCATAACTCAACAATAACACAATGTATCCCCACATCCTATATATCATTTTAATGTCTTTGACCAGGCCCATATTCTGTGGGCAGGAGGCTAGCTGTTATACCTCTCCAGCAGGAAGTGGCATGGGAGTATCCATGACAATAAACATGCAAATAAATGAATATCCGTATGAACCAAAATACTATGTAGGTAATGCAATGTAGCCAGAAAATTAGAGAAGCCATAGAAGGCCAAAATATATACCTTATAAGCACTAATTGAATGTGCAGCTGAAATAAGCTTCCAGTATCCAGAATGGGTGCAAGTACTGCTGTAGGAACAAATATTTGTTAACAATAATACCGAATGTGACCGCAACAGACTCAACAGCAGTACTTAGCAGTCTGTAAAACAATTTAATTAAGCATGACTGTGGTATTATTAAACAAACTAGATGGTGGGAACCACACTCATTCCCAGCGGCCACGGGTGCTCCAGAGCAGGACCAGCAATCCCAGAAAAATAGGCAAAGAAGAAAGACCCACAGGCACTCCGAATTCAAGCTGCAGACAGTTTTATTGTAACAGAATGCAACGCAACGTTTCGACTGAAAAGGTCTTTTTCAAGCTGACACCACATTGTGAAAAATGTGTTTATATAGCAAACAGTAGCAAACAGGAAATCAGTCAATAATTTAATTAACTAATTAACAGGAATTGCTAATTGATACAAAACAATTTAAAAACACATATAAAAAACAAATACCAATAATGTTGCAAAAACAAATACAGGGATCAAATCCCATAATATATTAGTTGTATCAAAATTCACAAACAGTAATACATCAATCACTTAGTAAACATAAATCACTATACAATTATACAATTGCTAGGAATCGTCTGGAATGTGTATACATAAACATCCTACTGCAACATAAAAGATCATAATCCATAATCAAATGCTTAAATTATTAGCTTACTTATAAATGCCCAATAGAGGAGAGAGAATAACAAAATAAATAAATAAAATAAAATAGATAAAACAAATACATGATAAGTATCTCCAATGGCGTCCGGACGCGGCTCATTTCCGGGTGTGTGAACCGCATATGACATTACTGGAACGCAAATGAGGCAACCTCTCAAGGAAGGATCGGCATAAAGGCCAAACTAGCATAGTTCTGTGCTCGACCGTATGAACAGCACAATGGAGCATGCGCAATCTGCCACAAGGCACAGAGCACATAATTACTATGCAATGCATTTCCACAGAACGTCCGTGTGATCAGACACACGTAATATATTGCAGAGCATAAACTACGGTCAAAATCTATAATGCACACTATGAACTAAGGTCTAATTGAACAAAAAATATATAATGGTTAATCATGCACATATCTAATTAAGAGACAAATTCAGCATGATCAATTCAATTGAGAGATACCTAAGACAATCACTCCAACAAATAAGAAATAATAATAAAAAATAAATAATAAATAAAAAATAATAAATAGAAAAAAAAAATATAATAGAAAATGTATACTCCCCCTCACAGGCACAAAAAGAACCACTCCAGACTAAAAATACAGATATAAAAATCTAACACAGGGCTAAGTTATGCATTTTTATACTGTTTTATGGGACATAATAAAACCTGGTCTTTTGTGCACTTGGAGATAATTAGATTGTATAACCGTTGGCCTCATTATCTCCAAGCTGGGAGGGCACTAATTCAAATGATACATTGTATTGTGATTGGTTACACTTGTGTACTGTACCTGTATTCCATCAGGTCCATAGGGGGCTGTCCTTGGACCTGAGGAATTGCATAAATTGCCATGTTTGTGTGCCAGTAAAGTTAGTTTATTTTGACCCTCAACTCGCAGCCTCGACTCGTGTTGTAGGGATCCGGGAATATTAACGCTCTTACAACTCGTGGGATATTCTACACTTGCAGATTCTACCGAAGGAAACTACATTCGACTCTCTGACAGCGGGAACCAGGACATCCAAGCGATCAACCCCCCCTGCTAGACCGGGGGCAATCGTAACAGGTATCACACGGTACCACAAACTACTAATGAACATATACATTATAATAGCTCATATACGCACAAATACAATGATACAAAGCAATTACAGTAAAAATAACACAAGCAGAATACGGCAGCATAAACACCTCAATTGAAAAAACAGGACCGGCACGCTACAGGACATCACAATCCTATATCAGCACTGTGCTGCTAAAAGGTTGCCTACCCCTGATCTAACACATGTTCCTAGCAAAAGATAAAAAAAAGAACTAAAAGAAAGAAGATTTCCAACATGAAACACAAAATATATATAAACTGTACTTACATTAGGTGTATATCAATAATCAATATGGAGAAAACATGGACAGAAAAAGTATCACATATATAGCTCTCAAGTAGTAAGTGCTACAATATAATTACTAACATACTTGTGTGCTTCAATTAAGTGAATCAAAAAGTGCAAACAATAATAATAAAGTGCAAGTGCCACAAGTCATAAATAATTTTTTTATTTATGAAAGCAAGAAAGTAACCGAATAGTCTACGTAATATAATATTGTGATTACAGTGTATAACTTTTCAATTAAAAACAAAATAAAACAATCATTCCTTAAATGAGCATAGATAAGTCAAATTCATAATTCAAGCCCTTTGGATGTAATGTGTCGAGTTCCCGTATCCAATCAGCATCATGTAACAGAACTCTCCTATTCCTATCTCCCCTCCTAGTTGATTCTATAATTTGCTCCAAAATCTGGAATCTAAGATGAGAGATACCATGTCTAGCCTCTACAAAATGTGCCGGAAGGGTCAAGTCAGTCAATCCAGTCTGAATCGTAGACTTGTGTTTAGAAAATCTCATCTTGAATTTCTGACTAGTTTGCCCAACATATAGAAGGCCACAAGGGCATTTAAATGCATAAACAACAAAGTCAGAATTACAAGTCAAATGTTGTCTAATCAGATACTTTTTACCACTCCGTGGGTGATGAATAACATCCCCCCGAATCATACTGTGACAGGAGACACGGTTATAGCACGGAAAATATCCCTGTCTCACAACAGTTAAGGCACTACTAGGCTGAGGGACCAGAGTTTTTCTAACTTATCCTTTAGCGAAGTGCCTCTCTTGTAGGTTTTTGGGAAAATTCCACAATATTGGGATGACATTGGGAAAGAACATGCCAGTGTTTATATATAATTTTCCGCAAGTCATCTGAATACCTCCTGAATTTAGACACAAATTTTAACCTATTATCATTTCGCTGGGATTTGTGAGAATGGAGAAAATACTCTCTATCCTGATCCTTAATTTGGTTAAGTTGAGCATTCAGCAATGATAAGGGATAGCCCCGTTCAATAAATCTAGTGGTCATCTCATCAAGACGCCTCTCAACAATATCATCGTCAGATACAAGTCTCCGAACACATGCATATTGACTCTTGGGGAGGGCCTTAAAGATAGCTGGAGGATGAGCACTAGAAAAATGAAAAAGTGTGTTTCTATCCATAGTCTTCCTATACAAGTCAGTAACAAGCCTACCCTCATGTTTCTTAATCAAAATGTCCAAGAATGGTATCTCACCAAAATCGTAAGTCATCGTGAATTTGATACTTTCAGAGCATGTATTCAAGAAGGTATAGAAGGGACTCCAATGTGCCATCCCACAACAACAGCATGTCATCAATGTAGCGCCACCACCTAGTTGTTGGAATAAAACATGAGGATAAATACGTTTTTCCTCCATATCTGACATGAAGCTGCTGGCGCATGTGGGTGCCACATTGGAGCCCATAGAAGTACCCTTCAATTGTAAAAAGAATTGATTTTGAAACAAAAAATAGTTGTCTTTCATAACAGTCTCCAAAAGCACCATAAGAAAATTCAAGACATCATCCTTGAAACCTAATGAGATGAATGCTGCTCTAGCAGCCGCTAGGCCAGCATCATGTTCAATTGATGTATATAAACTTGTCACATCCAAAGTGACAAGAACCAAATTATCATTAGGTGATATTTCTTTACATTTCAATAGCACCTCAGTGGTGACTCTCACATAAGACTTGATATTAACCAAAAAAGGCCTCAGAATATTATCAAGGAATTTTGTTAAAGGAGAAAGAAGGGAGCCAATCCCTGCTACTATAGGCCTACCGGGAGGTCTGGTTAAAGATTTATGAATCTTGGGGAGAGTGTATAGAACTGGTACAACAGGTGTAGTTTCCAACAAAAATTTAAACTATTCCTTATCAATAATAAGATTATCCAAAGCCTGTTTTAGAAAAGTTTAAATTTTAGACTGTAAATTCAAAGTGGAGTCACCAGATAGGCATTTATATGTCTTGGTGTCCCCCAATTTCATTAATATAGTCATCTGTGTTTTGTACCACTATTGCACCCCCATTATCTGCGGGCTTACTGTAGCACTTACTACTTGAGAGCTATATATGTGATACTTTATCTGTCCCTGTTTTCTCCATATTAATTGTTGATATATACCTAATGTATGTACAGTTTATATATATTTTGTGTTTCATGTTGGAAATCTTATTTCTTTGACTTCTTTTTTTATCTTTTGCTAGGAACATGTGTTAGATTTTTATATCTGTATTTTTAGTCTGGAGTGGTTCTTTTTGTGCCAGTGAGGGGGAGTATACATTTTCTATTATATATATATTTTTTTTTTTCTATTTTTTTTTTTATTTATTATTTTTTTTTTATTATTATTTCTTTCTTTGTTGGAGTGATTGTCTTAGGTATCTCTCAATTGAATTGATCATGCTGAATTTGTCTCTTAATTAGATATGTGCATGATTAACCATTATATTTTTTTGTTCAATTAGACCTTAGTTCATACTGTGCATTATAGATTTTGACCTTAGTTTATGCTCTGCAATATATAACGTGTAGTGATGTCCCGAACGGTTCGCCTCACAGTCAGCAGACACATTCCAGCCAATCAGCAGCAGACTTTCCCTCCCAGACCCCCCCACCTCCAGGACAGCATCCATTTTACATTCATTGTGAAGCTACATTCTTAGTGAGCTGTCCAGGAGGTGGGAGGGTCTGGGAGGGAGGGTCTGCTGCTGATTGGCTGGAATGTGTCTGCTGACTGTGAGGCGAACCGTGCAACCCACACAATGCAACCCTTACACACAAAGACAATGCATCCTTTGCACACATACACAGAAACACACAATGCAAACCCTTACACACACACTGCTTTTCTTACATACACACAGAAACACAATGCATCTCTTACACACACTCAATGCAAACACTTACAGACACACACCTTGCATCCCTTATGCATACAAACACAGATTCACGCAATGCATCCCTTACACACAACCAGAAACACACAATACATCCCTTATGCACAAATACACACTGCTTCCACTACACACAAACACACTGCATCACCTGCACAAACTGGTATCCCTATACACTACATACCATAAGCACACATATTAGATCCTCTACATTAACACATAACACATCCCCTACACACTCCACTCCCTGTGAGCGAACTCATGGGTGGGTGGAACATATAAGTGGACTTATGAGTGGGCCTTGTGGGCATACTCTCAGTCAGGCCCTGGGGCCCACACCTTGAGCTGTGTAAGGGGCCCCCAAAAAATGGAGCTGCTTCCAATTCTCCCTGAACATTGAATTTTGTGACCACAGTTGCAAACAGCCTCCAGAGATCCTGTTCTACACCAGACCAGTGGAGCCAAACTGCAGCCCATCATCATCCTTATCTGGTTGTAAATAGGCAATCTAGTATATTATTAGTGACACTAATCTATAATTTACCTCACATTAAAGGGACACTATAGTCCCCAGAACGACTGCAGCTTAATGAAGTGGTTCTGGTGGCTATAGCCGGTCCCTGCAGGCTTTTTAATGTAAACACACACTGTGTGCAGCACTGGCGTTAGTTCGTATGGCAGCTCATATAGGTGGGGCATTGTGATGTCACCTGTGGGCGGCAAATACAGCTGTTCCCCATGCAGCCACAGGTGCCACTGTGCTGGGAGATTGGGTTACTCTTCACTTCCTCCCAGCCTACAGAGCAGCGCATGGGAGAGAGAGAGGAGGAGGCATGATTTAATCTTACAACAAATCCAGTAAGCAAATCTTTATACATTTGGGGGGATCAGCTCTGTTTTCACAGTTTATTGGTGTTTACTCTGATGTCTGTATTAATATTAAGGGATTTCTAAGTAGTAACATCAGTGTGTGTCAGCAGGGCCAGCCGTTGGGGTGTGCATGCTGTGCAGTCACGCAGGGTGCCATGACAACAGAGGCGCCCGGCGGACAACACAGCTCACAAGTTGGGGACACCAGCCTAGTCAATTTAAATGATTTGCTGGTGCTCCACTGGTGCGAACCAGCAGTAGGTGCAGTCAGATTATAGCCTCTCCCTCGTGGTTCCGGCGCTCAGTTAGCGAGTCAGAGCACAGGCTCAGAGATTCTCAGCCTGCGCTCTGACAACATTGAAAGTCAGAGCTGTGAAGGAGCGGGTATGGCAAAGAGCTACTGATTAGCATAACATCAATATCTGTTATAAATCCAGGAAAAGTTGGGCACCATTTGATTTGGTGGTGCAATGGGCCACTTGACTGGTTTTGCCCCCCAGGCCTAAGGCTGCCAGCCCTCCCCTGCTAGCAGTCCTGTCTGGGGACAAGTGGGAAAACTGTTTGGGACCTACTGATCCCCTTGTTCAATAAAGCTTACCACCTTTATGTGGACAATTTTTATAGTAGTGTCCGTTTGTCTAAAACACTTTATGGTTTGCATTGCAGACACTGGCCTGCGACACTGTGAGAAAAAATTCCAAAGATTTCCAGAGACCACTCATAGAGGCCAAATTAAAAAAAAAAAGGTGAATGTAAAGCTCTGCGCAAAGCTGAAGTGCTTGCAATAAAATTTAAGGACAGGAAGGATGTTAAAATGCTAACCACCATCCATGACGAAAGCATGTCAGACATCACTGTCCGAGGCAGAGTAAATTCCAAACATGTTTGCATCAGGGCTTATAACAGGCACATGGTCGTGTAGATTTGGCTGATCAGCTGATGGAGCCATATCTTATTTTAAGAAAACCTAAAGCCTGGTATAAAAAGGTGGCTATCTATCTGATGCAAGTAGCAACCCACAATTCATTTTTACCTTTTTTTTTTTTTTTTTTTAAATGAATCCTGGAAAAACCACCTTTCTCCAATTTCAACTTAAAGTGATTTCCACAATCATTTATGGAGATGGTTCATTGAAGTTCCAACAACGGTGCCAGAGGAATCCAGAATTGGTGCTACGCATTTTATTTTTAAGATACTACTAACTGCAAATAAAACAAATCCCCAGAAACGTTGCCGGGTCTATAAAAAAGGGAAAAGGACAGACACCCCCTTTCACTGTCCCAATTGCCCTTCAAAAACTGGACTGTGTATTGGAACATGTTTTAAGCTCTACAACACAGAACATTTGTAATACTTGTTTTTGAATATTTTTTTGTTTCTTTTGAAAGTGGAAAATTTTAGTTTCCTTTCCCCAAATCTCCAGTTAGATTCTTTTTGCAGGAGTTAGTTTAGAGATTGCTGCTAAAGGTGTATGTGATACCTGCACATTTGGTTAAAAAAGTTTTCTGGCAGAAATCTAAAAAGCAATGTATATATAAAAAACAGAATTCAAAAATTTCCCAATGTATGTATAAAAAACAGAATTCAAAAATTTCCACCACACACTTTCTCTGATTTTTTTGGGCAAAATAGTTGGGGAAAAGAAGTCAATATATATATTGATATCAAAATACATGTAGAACGAAATAATATATATGTCTATATACATAAGTATATACGCATATATCACTATATATATACCTATATATAAATAAAAATAATTTTAAAAAATTACACACATATATATAATAATTCTACGTATATATTTATGTAATAATTTTACATAATTAGATAATTTTATTAATTACAATTAGCAGGACCAGCCTGACAACCCAGGCCAAACACAAATATTAGTGTTTCCAAAAAGTAACATGTATTACAACAACGATACTGTCAGTGAAAATGAAATTTTTTGCATTTTTCACACCCAAATGGCACTTACACGGACAATATAATTGTTGTGATGCGTTTTACAGTTTTGAAACACTAATATTTGTGTTCAGCGAAGTCTCCCGAAGATAACAGTACCCCTCATGTACAGGTTTTATGGTGTTTTCAAAAGGTAGAAAGGTCAAATATAAGGCTTGCATTTCAGTTTTTTCACATTGAAATTCGCCAGATTGGTTACATTGCCTTTGAGACTGTACGGTAGCCAAGGAACGAGAATTATGACATACCATTTGCAAAAGGAGACAGCCCAAGGTATTGCAAATGGGGTATGTCCAGTCTATTTAAGTAGCCACTTGGTCACAAACACTGGCCAAAGTTAGTGTTAATATTTGAATATTTTAATATTTGAAATTGCAAAAAAACTAATTTGAACGCCAATTTTGGTCAGTGTTTGTGACTAAGTGGCTACTAAAAAAGACTGAACATACCCCATTTGCAATACCCTGGTATTGCAAATGGTATGCCATCATGGGGGTAATTTTCATTCCTGGGCTACCGTACTGTCTCAAAGGCAACATACCCAAGCATGCGAATTTTAATGTGAAAAAACTGAAACACAAGCCTTATATTTGACTCTGTAACTTTTGAAAACATCATAAATCCTGTGCATGAGGGGTACTGTTATACCCGGGAGACTTTGCTGGACACAAATATTAGTGTTTCAAAACAATAAAACGTATCACAACAATTATATCGTCAGTGTAAGTGCCATTTGTGTGTGAAAAGTGCATAAAATGTCACTGTCACTGATTATATCGTCATTGTAATACATTTTACTGTTTTGAAACACTAATATTTGTGTTCAGCACAATCTTCCGAGAAAAATAGTACCCCCCATGTACAGGTCTTATGGTGTCTTGGAAAGTTACAGGGTTAAATATAGTGCTAGCAAATTAAATTCCCTGAACTTTCGGCCTGGGTTGTCATGCAGGTCCTGCAAATTGTAATTAATAAAATGACCTAATTATGTGAAATTATTACATTAATATATACATAGAATTATTAAATATATATATATATATATATATATATATATATATATACGTGTGCATATATATATATGTGTATTATTATTATTTTATAATAATATATAATATATATATATATATATGTAATTTTTTTAAAATTATTTTTATTTATATATAGGTATATATATAGTGATATAAACGTATATACTTATGTATATAGATATATATATATATATATATATTTTGTTCTACATGTATTTTGATATCAGTATATATATATATATATATATATATATTAATTTTAGAATACCTTTTTAACGAAATTACACATGTATATATATTTTTTATTATTTTTTTAATTTTATTTTTTTGCTTATTTACATATTTATTTATTTTTATTATATATAAATATATATATAACGAAAATGATATATATTTAATCAATATCATTGTACGTGTATTTTGATATTATAAAATTATATATATATATATATATATATATATATATATATATTAAAGGAACACTATAGTCACCTAAATTACTTTAGCTAAATAAAGCAGTTTTAGTGTATAGATCCTTCCCCTGCAATTTCACTGCTCAATTCACTGTCATTTAGGAGTTAAATCACTTTGTTTCTGTTTATGCAGCCCTACACACACCTCCCCTGGTTTCACTTTCAAACAGATGTACTTTACCTTAAATAATTGTATCTCAATCTCTAAAATGAACTTTAATCACATACAGGAGGCTATTGCAGGGTCTAGCAAGTTATTTACATAGCAGGGGATAAGAAAATCTTAATTAAACAGAACTTACAATACAGAAAGCCTAAAAAGGGCTCTCTTTACAGGAAGTGTTTATGGAAGACTGTGCAAGTCACATGCAGGGAGGTGTGACTAGGGTTCATAAACAAAGGGATTTACCTCCTAAATGGCAGAGGATTGAGCAGTGAGGCTGCAGGGGCATGTTCTATACACCAAAACTGCTTCATTAAGCTAAAGTTGTTCAGGTGACTATAGTGTCCCTTTAATATTAAAATACACTTAGACAGCGCATTTGTATTTGTGTATATGTGTGTTTATATACTTAGATCATATATATATATATATATGATCTAAGTATATATTATTTATTTTTACATTGTTTTAACATGTTTTATTTTATTTTCAGGCAGCAGGGGGAGTACCTGTCATTACATGCACTCCCCCTGCTGGCATTTCTATGGACGGCTATGCCGTCCATGTGATCGCGAATTCCTCGCAAGGACCTCGCGATCACATGGCCCGGGGGGGGCGAAGAGGATGGAGGGGGACTCCCTGGGCTTCCAGGTAAGTCCCCATACCGTGTTCGCCAGCTTGGGATCGCCTGCAACTGGGTAAGTACATAAGATCGCAGGGCGTTCTATGCTGCCCTGCGGCGTTTAGAGCCATCAAAATAGGGACGGCATAGAACGCCCTGCGGTCTTAAGGGGTTAAAACTATTTTATACCCAGAAAAAACACATTTAGAACAGGATATACCTTAATATGAACATCATATATACCATAAGTTATTGTATTAGTACCTTAGTCTATACTACAGCATGTTTAACACAAGATAGTAAATGCCTAACAACTGCCCTAAATAGAAGTTGGCTACTGTAAATTATTATGTTCTAAATGATTTAATACGTATTATGTGTCTTGTCCCCAGCACAAGGAAAATAACTGTAAAGGAGGCGGTACAGGCATCCTTCTCTCCCCTCAATGTACATTTTGACCTATCCTCCCTGCCCTTTCCTTCACTTCCTTTGAAGTCTGCCTTTTTAAGCCCACTCCTTTAAGAATTGCCATAATCTATCACCCTCCCGGTCATCCTAGGCTATTCATTGAACACTTTTCTTCCTGACTACCACACTTTCTCTCTTCTAGCACTCTCTCCCTCATACTTGGGAACTTTAACATCCCAATCAACAACCTCAATTGCCCTGATGCCTCCCGTCTTCTCTCTATAACCTCCTCATTTGGCCTCACGCAATTGTCTACTTCAGCAACTCATACAACAGGAAACATTCTTGACCTCATTTTCACCAATCTATGTACCACCCCTAATCTCTCCACTGTTCCATTTCCTTTGTCTGACCACCATCTGCTAACATTTGACATCAGCATATCCCATACCCAAATTTCACCACCCTCAACTCTCCAATCTTACAGAAACCTTAACTGCCTTGATCTCCAGCATTTCTCCACCAAACTCCAAACTCTCCTTTTACCCATCTCAAATCTAACTTGCCCTAATTCTGCAACCTCACTCTACAACTCAACCCTCTCCTCTCAACACGACATCATGGCACCTCTTACAATTAAATGTAGCAAGCGCCCCCAATTACAACCCTGGCACACCAAGCTGACCCCCCTAACTCCAAAAATGTTCTAGAACTGCTGAACGCTGCTGGAGAAAGTCTCACTTTGCATCTGACTTCCTCCACTATAAATTTATGCTACACTCCTACAGCCTGGCTCTCTCCGCTGCAAAAGTAAATTACTTTAACACGCTCATAAGTACACTGTCCCATCAACTAAAACACCCATTTCACACTTTTTATGCTCTTCTTTGTCTTCTTTGTCCTTTTACTCTCCCTCCTCCTACCACTTTGTCCACCACAAACTTTGCATCTCACTTCACTGAGAAGATCTCTACAATCAGAGAAGAGTTTGCTAATTTCTCTCCTTCCCCTACCAATATATCACCCAACCCCACTCCCTCCACCGTTCTACACTCATTTGCACCTGCTTGTCACGTTCTGTTCCTCGCTGCGGATCTTTCCTGCATTGGCTTCTGGTATCCAGTACTCTTTTTGCTATCCTTGCTTGGTTTTTCGGTTTTTCTAGTCTATGTCTGGTTTTCGTTATTGCTGGGTTTCTGGGTTCATTCTTATATTCTGTCCCTGGATTTCCCAGTCTCTTGGATTCACTTAAATGTTTGTTTTATGTTGCCACACCCGCTTGTTTCCACTTACCCTTTTGTTTCAGCCTGGACCTGCAGCAGTTTTTAATCTCTCTGCCCTTTCTTGCAGGTAAGTGCTATTGTGGTATAGTGTGGTTGTTTTAGTATACATTAGGCAGTGTAGGACCTGCCAGATATGGGGTACATTGGCGTTGTTGGCAGGCTTGTCCAATGTATGATCATATAATGTAACTAAATCCCCATGCTTTCCATAATTAGTACTTAGCTATGTTTCCTCTTGTTTTACCTTGTATCTCTTGTCTTGCTTTACTTTGTCTTGTAATCCCAGTCCATGTACAGTCCTGTTCAGTCATGCCCATGTTATGTTCTTGTTTTCCTTATGTCTTGTGTACATGTTCTGGGTTCTCCTAGTTTTGTCTTGTTTTCATGTATGGTGCCTATCTCTAGTCTTTCCTTGTTCTCCTAGTTTGGTCTTGTTTTCTTGTATGGTGCCTTGCTCTCTTAGTTCTGTCTTGATTCAGTACTGGATACATCCCTGCTGCAGAGCCTCCCTATTCAGCTCCTGGGAGGTCTGCTTAATTATCTGCTCCTAGTTCCTGGGATCCGCATAAGCTGATTCAGGGTTCTGGTTGTGGCTGCACAAACGCTGGTGCTTAACACCAGGGGGCGTGCGGTGACCCTGCTAATCCACCTCCACACTGTGACTCCTACTTTCAACATCAGACATAATGAGTCCCGGTCCACGCATCGCCGCCTGGACAGTGTCTGGGTCCAGGGCACCGGACCGCCACCCCTGACACTGCTACAGCAGAAGAGATTTCTGCTCTGCTCCGGTCCTCCCGCTGCACCACGGGTTCCCTTGATACTATTCCCTATCTCATCTGAACTTTTTCTCCCTCTCTTGCTCTTCCTCTCACTAAAATTTTCAATCTCTCCCTTTCTTCTGGCACATTTCCTTCACCCTTCAAACATGCAACGGTAACCCTGATTCTGAAAAAACACCAACAGCCTTGACCCCAACTCCCCATCCAACTACCGCCCTATCTCGCTACTCCCATTTGCCTCCAAGATCCTCTAGAGAGTTGTGTACACCAGACTGACTGACTTTCTCAAATCCAACTCTCTGCTTGACCCCCTTAAGTCTGGATTCCGCTCTGGTCATTCTGTTGAAACGGCTGGGACCAAAGTATCCAATGATTTAATTTCTGCTAAATCTCGCGGCCACTACTCTATCCTAATTCTCCTTGATCTTTCTGTTGCCTTTGACACTGTTGATCATCAACAGCTTCTTCGAATTCTCCGTAATTTTGGTCTACGGGATACTGCTCTCTCCTGGTGCTCCTCCTACCTCTCCCAGCGCTCTTTCAGTGTTTCTTTCTCTGACTCTGTCTCTTCCCCCCAACCACTCTCTGTCGGTGTCCCCCAAGGTTCTGTCCTTGGTCCCCTACTGTTCTCTATCTATACTGCCTCCCTTGGTAAACTCATCAGCTCCTTTGGCTTCCGTTATCATTTCTATGCGGATGACACGCAAATCTACCTGTCCTCTCCTGATCTCTCTCCACCCATCTTTACTCGTGTCTCTGACTGCCTCTCTTCGATTTCCAACTGGATGGCTGCTCACTTCCTTAAACTCAACCTGTCCAAAACAGAACTTCTGGTCTTTCCTTCCTCAGGTCTACTCCTGTATGTCTCCCTCCAAGTCAACGGCGCTACCATCACCTCTACCTCGACAGGCTCGCTGCCTGGGTGTTCTTTTTGACTCCAACCTCTCCTTCACCCCTCATATCCAATCAATCACCAAATCCTGTCGCTTCCATCTCAAAAACATAGTGCGCATTCGCCCATATTTAACCACGGTCTAAGGTGCTGGTCCATGCTCTTGTTCTCTCTCGCCTTGACTTCTGCAATACCCTTCTCAGTGGTCTTACATGTTCCCAGATTGCACCACTGCAATCTATAATGAATGCGAAGCTCATTTTCCTGTCTGCTTGCACCTCCCACGCCTCCCTGCTGTCAGTCCCTGCATTGGCTTTCAGTTAGATATAGGGCTCAATTTAAAATTCTGGTGCTTGCTTACAAGTCCCTACATAATGCTGCTCCAACCTACCTATACTCCCTAATACACAAGTATGTCCCTTGGCTTTGCCAAAGACCTACATATATCCTCTGTCCGTAAACCCATCTCTAATATTCGCCTCCAAGACTTCTCCAGGGCTGCACTTCTTCTGTGGAGCTCCCTTCCCTTCTCTGTGAGACTTTCACCCAGTCTCCACTCATTTAAAAAATCATTGAAAACTCACTTCTTCAAGAAAGCATACCAATTAAACTGTTAGGTCTACTTTTATCCCCCATGACTCCTCTCCTGCAACTGTCAAAAATTACCTACTAAGCCCTCAATGAATACTTTTCTAACAATCTACTTCATACCCGTACTTTTACCCTTTGTGTCATTATACCTCACTCCCTCTTGAATGTAAGCTCATTGAGCAGGGCTCTCCACCTTCCTGTCCCTGTATGTCCAGTTGTCTGGTTACAATTACATATCTGTTAGTCCACCCATTGTACAGCGCTATGGAATGTGATGGCACTATATATAAATAATAAAATAACTATTAATAATAGTAACAGGCTGAATTATAGTATAAATGAATAAAGGAGGGCGTTTGCTGTACTACTGGAGCATACTCCAGTATACAGCTTGCAATACTAATTCACAGAGGTGAGCTAACAAATTAATTTAATCAAATGCAAAATTACACATGAATGCTTGAATACAATTGATCGAATTAATGAAATAAATAGTAAATGTTTAGTGAATGAGGCACTGAATTCTAAAATTCACAATAAGTGAATACAAATGAATAAAAATTTGTGAATGTGACAATTTGCTGACTGAACTGCTGGTGAACCTGTTACTGCTGCATGACTCACAATCAAGACCAGGAGGCAGAGAAGCTCTGTAATGGCAAAGGACAATCTCCTGAGTTGTGGAAGGGCAGTGGTCCAGCCAGAAGAGCGGTAAGGACTCTTGATAGAAGGTGAGTATCTTTTTGTGAGAAGCCAAAACTGGAAGTTCCAGGTAACCTATGACCTGAATGGAACAGCCCAGGTAAGGTAATTGGGGTTTAATAGTACAAACTTCTCCCACAAATACAGACCTATGGCCTTAAAACATAGGAAGCATAATTTATTAATAAAATTAAAAACATGTTTGAGAAATTAAGACATTTTTCAACATTTGCATGGCATTTTAATTGTGAATATCATAATAATGTTAGCTTTTACTGCAGTTAAATGAACATATTTGTGTTCAGCAATGTCTCACTAGTACAACAGTGTGACAGACCCATCTGTATAACTATTATTGCTGGTTCATCTGTTTTATCTCCATTCGTGGAAATACCTGTCCGTATGCCCCTGTTCGTTTATGGCAGGATTATACCGAACAAACTACCAAACGGACGGCCACCCAGAAGAGAAGTGTGCTGCTGGTTAACCTCTTGGCCCCAATTAGAACGTTGTTGTTAACCGCAGACACCTCTTCATTCTAACGGTATGCAGGGTTCATTCTAACCGTTCATATGCCGACCACGAGGCAGCGGCCATTTTAAAACACGCGAATGAACAGCGGTGTTCCACGAGGAACTTATGGAACTATAAACGGACACTTTTTCCTACCGAACACCGCTGAAACTGCCGATCGCCCTTCTTTTTCGTCAAGGCATACTAACACCGGTCCGTTCGGGAGTTTGGATGATACGAATGGACTTAACCCAGATAGCCATCCCATGGAGTCATTCGTATACCGAAAGGACAGTGTGAAAGACTTTGACTCCATTGCGATTGAACTGTGTGCATTGGGTCTGAGCGCTATTCGGTAGTTATGTGCGCTCATATCTAGGCTATCTGGGGATATGTTAAACGAATCCAATGTATTCAGTATTTTTATGCATTTTTAATGTTTCATGTAAAATGGCGGTTTGCCTCTATCCTTGGAGATAATTGGATTTCTTCCCAATTATCTCCAGGATAGAGAGGAGGGATTTATTTGTGTAAAGGGGAGTTTTTAAACCTAAGCCACTGTGGCTACTGTATGATATGTGTCCCAGTCTTCCATCTGGTCCCCTATGGGAGTGCCCTCATTAAAGCAGATCCTATTTTACCCTCAAGATGGAGCTTGGTCTCGTGTTTGGGGGGATTGCTACTTGGAATATTTATTTTGCCTGTTTTAGCTGTGGAAGGAGTTCGGCTGATTCGTTATTCGTGGATTTACCGCATTCCCTTGCACTCCGTTCAGGAGTTTGGCGGTCTACTATATACAGCCTGTGTCTCTGTGAAAAGGGGATGATCGGCTAAAAGGCGGTTTCATCCATTTAAACTGCGAGTGTCTTAACAAACAGTGTACAGGGTTCATGGCATTTTGGAAAGTTAGTGTTAAATTTAGGGCTTTCCAGTTTTCAGTTTTTACAAAATGAAATTTTCCAGATTATTGTCTGGGCCTAGGTTGCCATTGAGACCATATGAAAGCCCAGGAATGAAAAAAATATTAAAATGAATCATGGCATACAATTTGCAAAAGAAAACACTAGGTACAAACCCTGGCCAAAGTTAGTATTCTTACTTGTTTTTTGCATTTTTAACAAAACAAAATCGCCCTTTCACTGATTGTATCATTGTCATTATATGTTTTACTGCTGTAAAATACTCATATTTGTGTTCACCAATGTCTGATAAGTACCAGTGTTGGGGAAAATATTATGTATATATCTGTTTAATATGTGCTTGATTAAGTCTGTGTGTATGGGAGGTCAGGAATTATCTTTTTTTATAAGTACATTTTTTTTAAATTTTCATGATTATATTTATTTAAGGCACTCTCCCATCGAGGATCTCTTCAATATACTTCCACCATGAAGTCCATATTTTATTATATAGAGATAATTTACCATTTAAAATTGTAAAATAGTTTTTTCCATTCTACCTTGAAGTGAGATCTGGCTAATATTTTTAATCCATGCAGGTGGGTCAGATTTTAGCCAGTGTCTTGCCATACATATTTTGATTGCCATCAAAATATTTATAACTATTCTTTTGATTTACTTATTGCGGGGAGATATAAGTGAAAAAGCCATGTTTGTGGTTCCAATGTAATGTTTCCCTCAATAATTTAGATAATATGCTTTCTGACAATGATTTTAACTGTTGCATTTTCAACATCCCCCTTTGTTTAGTGTGTTAAATCTTATATGCCAAGGGACCATATACCAGCGGTTTATTAACTTCAAGAATACCTCCTGCAAGTTTATGGAATGTACGCTTTTCCTAACCATTACCCAGGTTTCTATCAATTTTGTTGTTTTCCAAACCACCAAATCTCTCTCCCATTTACTTATAGATGGTAAATTTAAAGATTGTTGTTTTTTTTTTGTTTTTTTTTTAAATTATTTTTTTTTATTTTTGAAATTATTTTGGAGCTAGGAGATATTGCTATAAACTTAACCAGCTTTGTTGGTGGTGGAACCGAAATGGTTTTTAAGAAGTTTTTCAATCTTAGATAAATAAAAATATCTTGACTAAATCAGTTTTTCTCGTTAGAGCTTCAAAAGATACTATCTCTCCTTCCGAACACAAATCTGCCACTCTATTAACTGCATTACTACTCCAACTTCTAAATCTAGATCTTCAATGTACTGGTTAAGGACATTTATCGGTGTATGCTGAGTAATATATTCTTTAATACCCATCTTTGCTCTCACCCTTGCCCCCGTTTTATTTGCATTGATAATGCTTAATCCAGTACAAGTGGGAGGGAATTAGTTTTCCCACCCAATATCTCTAACAATTTTTTTTTCCAAGCATCACGCAATCAGGTGTGAAAACATAGTTACATCCGCCCCTTTCATACAGAAGATGCTGCCAAGGCGCTTGTCCATGCTCTAGTAATTTCTCGCATGGATTACTGTAACCCTCTTCTGATTGGTTTCTCCAAAGCTGTATTGCCCCGCTACAGTCTGTAATAATGAATGGTGCAGCTAGACTGATTTTCTTATCTAGTCGGTCCTCTCACACCTCACCCCTCTGCCAGTCCTTACATTGGCTCCCTGTATCCTATAAGAGTCAATTAAAAGTCCTAACCCATACATTTTAAAGCACTGAACAATTCTAGCCCCTCTTATATCTCTTCAAAGATCCATAGGTATGCCCCTCCTTGTTCCTTCTGCTCTGCCTGTGACCACCTCCTGACCGCTGCTCACACCTTTATGGCCAACTGGCGCTTGCAGGACCTCTGGCGGGCGGTCCTTTCCTTTGGAATAGCCTGCTTACCGCCATAAGACTCCCCCCTAGTCTTCAATCATTTAAGAAGGGCCTTAAAACCCATCTCTTCAGGAAAACTTATGGCCTCCCAGAGTAACCTCTACCTTACATACCTGTCTCTTGCTCTCTCCTATAGGGCAGTGCTTTACTCTCTCCTTCAGCTCTGCTTTACCCCATTTGATATTTCCTGTCCTAAAGTGTCCTATACCCCACCTCCTATAGACAGTAAGCTCGTTTGAGCAGGGTCCTCTTCAACCTATTGTTCCTCTAAGTTTTCTTGTTATTGTCCTATTTATAATTACATCCCCCTTCTCATAATATTGTAAAGCGCTATGGAATCTGTTGGCGCTATATAAATGGTGGTAATAATAATAATATAGAACACAAAAATCCGGAAAGCCCAACCCAAGTGTTGAGTGTTATCTTTTTTTTTTCTCAGATGTATGAGAGAAATATTTTAAAAATGTTCTCGAAATTGAAATCATCCTGTCACGACTAACAGTGTGGTTCAACATGCAAAACTATGTAACATCTACATGGACTATAGAAGATAGACAGAACGTAAACCGGTCCTTAGAATGGCCGGGTTAATACGTTGAAAAACAGAGAATGGTCAAGGGAAAGCTGAGGTCAAGGAAGCCAGAAATACACAAGATCGATAAGGAAAGCCAAGTCAGGTAAACCAGAGATGAGAGGAGTCAGGAATAGCCAAAGTCAAAATACTGGGAAGATCAAATAACAAGAACAAGGAAAACGCACTCTCGGTAACCAGGAACTGAAACCACAAGAGGGCTAGGGAACTTCAGAGGTTTAAATACCCCTCCTTGTGCTGTGATTGGTCGGAGCTTCGTCTCTGACACCAGTATGAGCGTGTGTGTCGTTTGCGCAACCCTTGTGGCGCGACCTCGTGGTCTGCGCCATTTTGTTTGCCGCTTGTGGAGGGGACGGACACCCCAGCGGGCTCACGGCTCACTGCTGAACAGGTAAATTCACTAACTTGTCAGCGTGGTTCCACCGATCAGGTGCGACCAAGTGCAGCTACGAGCTTGGGGCCGTGACACATCCTAAACAAGAACTTTGAAACAAAATATGCTTTCACATTGTTTACTATAGCCAAAAATAAAGCCTCTACTTTTTTCATTTTGTCTTTTTGCAAATTAAGATTCTGACTTAGAAATTTATAATTTACTGGTATATATCTTTCAAGCTCCAGCATTATTTTTATCTCCAATTAATAATTCTGATTGTTTTCCGAGCAAAACTGTAATTTGCTTTGTAACCCTTGCTTTTGATGGTCTGATAGCCCTTTACTTATAATTTGAGTTTTATGTAGGTTCAGCTTGTAATTAGAGTAATATCCATATTCCCTAATAATCAATATTACTGGGGGGGATGGATGTATCGGGTGTTGTTAATATAAGAAGTGTCATCTGCATACAATGTTATTTTAAAATCCTTTCTAGTCACTACAATGCTCCCTACCTGCTCCGCTTGTCTTATCTTTGAGGCCAAAGGTTCAATGGAAAGAGCATAAAGCGGGGCGGGGGGTAAGGGGCACCCCTGTCTAGTGCCATTATGAACATCGAAAAATGATGAGCTCAAGAAGGGACCTCTAATTTTGTCACTGGGATTGCTATACAAAGCCATGCAACAAATTTTGAATACTTGTTTCCAATAAAAAATCCCAACTGACTCTGTCCAAAAGCCTACACGACATCTAATGCCAAGGCCTCTGTTGCACTTCCCTCACTAGATTCATTAACTTTTGCATATTATCTTCACTAGGGATCGACCGGTATTGTTTTTTTTAGAGCTGATACCGATAATCTGTGCACTTTCAGGCCGATAGTCAATAACTTACAGATATTCTGTACATTTTTATTTTTTTTTACATTCTTTATTTTTGATTGAGTGGTAGACAGTGTTATGTACAGTGATACTCAACAAATATAAACAGTAATGTAACATTAATGGTAACAGCGTTGACATCATTAGTGAAACAGAGGTTCCGATGGGCACCTTGCAAATATACAGTTATTCCTGGCGAAGGAAGAATATGAGTAGAGTGTTGCAGTGGGTGCAAGCCCGTTTGGGGCCAGGTCTATGGAGGCTGCTAGCCATTACGTGCTGCTGGTGAGTCCGAGTCTCATCTGTGGTGTACTACCGGAAGTCACCAGTTCCATGTGTCCACCCGCTGTCACCTGTATGATGTCCAACCCTCAAGTATTTTATCTGTAAGGTGAATACCCGTCCATAGAGATTGTATGAGAAAAGGAGAAGGGTTATAGGAAGAAGATGGGGTAGGGAAGAGGGAGTTGGGTTCAACACAGAACTGGTATGCCAGGAGGGCCGAGGCAAGGGGAAGCACCCCTCCCCCATGGACCACCTCGGCCGCAGTATCAGTCAAGTCAGGTCATCCCATCAAGGTAGGCCTCCCGTGGCTCCCACACCTTCCTGAAGGTTTTTAGTGTACCCGGGACCTGGGTGGTCAGTTTATCCATTAAATATGTGTCTTTTAGTTTTAAGGTGACCACCTCGCATCCCAGCCAGGATTGAGCTATGGATCTTCTAGCAGCTTGTGCGATTTTGTGGATCTATTTTTGTTCTGGTCTAGACAGTAATATTATCCATGGGTCAAGTGTCAGAGGTCTCTTGAAAAATTTGTTATGAGGTCTGTGACTTTTCCTTACAGCGTTTGTATCCGGGGGCAGTCCCACCACATGTGTTTGTACGTGCCTCTCTGTTCGCATAGTCTCCAACATTTGTCTGTTGGTCTTTTACGCATGTGGTAGAGCTGAACTGGGATAGTGTACCACCTGAACATCGTTTTGTATGATTGTTCTTGCTTCATGACACACAACGAGGTCCACCCGTTAGCTTCCCAGTTGTCTTGCCAGTCAGTCTCTTCCAAAGTCTCCCCTTGTTCAGATTCCCACTGGTCGGTGTATCTTAAGCCCACCTATTCTGTAGTGTTGTCGCATAAGTGGGAGTATAACCTAGTGATAAGGCCCATTTGGTATGTTTCTGCATCGCATATCTTTTCAAAGAATGTTAGCTGTGTGCGGGCTGATTTTTTTGAAATTTGGGCGAAGTCCTTAACCTGCAGGTTCCGAAAGTAATCAGTAATCTAGATTTGTTTTATGTTTGATTTCTTCATATATAATGATATTGTCTATGTATAGATGATGTAGTCTCTGAAGCCCTGCGTACTCTAGCCCCTTGAATTCTCTAGGTCTCATTCCCGGTAAGAATGCTCTGTTACGTAGTATGGGCGTCATGGGGGATTGTGGCGTCGTGAGGTTGTATTTTGTGGCATATTTGTCCCAAACCCAGAGGGAGGCAAACACTGCCGGACAGTCAGTCTGTAAGAACGTCCTCTGGTCTCTAGGGGTCCAGAAATAAAATTGGGTAATGTTTGCTCCCATCAGTAGAGATTCTAAATCTACCCATCTGCAGCATCGGGTGGCGAGTGCCACAATGTGATTTGTGTCAGTTGGGCTGCTAGGAAATAGTTGAGCAGATGTGGAAGGCCGAGGCCACCCGCTGGCTTAGGGCGATATAGGATATTGCATGCCACTCTGTCTTTTTCCATGCCACACAAAGGTATCTATGGCTTTTTGAAGTGGTCTTTCTTAGTCAAGTACATGGACAAGGCTTGGAATAGGAATAGTGCACACGGGAGAATGTTCATTTTGAATATATTCTGCCAATCCATGATATGGGTTTATCTGTCCATCTCTCCAGGTCTTCTGTCAATGTCTTGAATATGGTGGCATAGCTGAGTTGGAAAAGTTTGGGATCTGCTGTTAGTCTGATACCCAGATACTTGATGGATTTGAGTGCCAATGGTACCTGATAAGTGTTTTGTACCAGTGCCGTGTCTGTCATATTTATGTAATGTGCAATATTGGGAGTGCACTAGATTTTTCTATTTTTATTTTATACCTGGAGAGTGTTCCGTAGGTAGTTAAGAGTGATGATAGGGCTCGCAGGGAGTCCACTGGTTGTGTCAGTGTGAGAAGGACGTCATCCGCATAGCCCGAGACCCGATATTGCTGTCCCACTACATTCTCTCCATGTATCTCTGGTTGTTCTCTGATAGACTGGAGCAGGGGTTCCAGCGTTAGGATGAACAGTAGTGGCGATAGGGGGCATCCCTGCCTCGTCCCGTTCGTCAAGGGGAAGGGTCTGGTGTTTGCTTCAGTGATCTTTATTTGTGCTGCTGTATTCGTGTACAGTGCTTTCACTGCCATGATGTAGGGAACCTGGAATCCTTAATGCTCCAGTAGGGTGAACATGAAAGGCCACATCACTCTGTCGAACGCCTTCTTGGTGTCTACGGCAGGGACGTATTAGCTGCAAGGCAAACAAGGCATTTGCCTTGGATGCCATTTTCCAGGGGGTGTCAAAAAAAAGCTGCCCCAAATGCCCAGGTCTTGTTAGCCTTGCAGCCTAACTAAAAATCTGGTCTGATGGGCAGCGCTGGTGAGGGAGCACTTTCCCCTGAGCTCTCTGCTCGGCTCCCTCGCGCTCCACAGAGTGATGCCGGGAGCCGGCTCCCGGCATCACTCTGTGGAGCCCGAGGGAGCTGAGCAGAGAGCTCACTAATCATTGCTCCCTCGCCAGCACCGGGCGTCTGCCTAGCAGCCCAGCAGCCACTGGACCACAGGGAAAGGGAGAACTCCTCCAGCATTCCCAAAGGTAAAGAGGTTGAATTTAATTTTTTTTTTTTTTTTAAAGTGAGTGTGTTATTGTGAGTGTGTGTGTGTCTGTTAGTGAGTGTCTGTTAGCGCGTGTATGAGTGTCTGTCAGTGAATGTGTGTGTGTATTTAGAAGGCGGGGCAGGGGGGGAGGGTGGGGTGGCATGGGGGCAGCACAAAACCAGGATACATCACTGGTCTAGGGACCGCGCCAGAGAAGGCATTCGTGATGTTGTCAGTTTCCAGATTAGGTCGATATTCCGTTGCGTATTCTCAAAGAGTTGTTATCCAGGGACGAAACCCACCTGGTCTGGGTGGATCAGATGCCCCAGGAATCAGTTGAGTTACATTTACCATTTTAAATTTTTTTACTATTTCTACACAAATCTACTGTTAACCAAACATGTTTATTTTATTTATTTTGCAAATCTCTTTTTTTATTAAGATAAATGCACAAAATATACATGCCACTCAAAATGTTTTGTTTTCAAGAATATATCTGTGTGTAGTGGATACAGTGAGAGTATTTGATTAGTGAATGCAGTGTGTTTGTGTAGTGGGTGCAGTGTATGTTTGTGTAGTGGATGCAGAGTGTGTGTTTATGTAATGTGCATATAGTGAATACAGTGTGTGTGTGTTTGTGTAGTGTGTGCATAGTGAATGCAGTGTGTGTGTGTAGTATGTATAGTGAATTCAGAGTGTGTGTAGTATTTGTGCCATGAGTGTTTGTGTAGTGTGTGTTTATAATGAATGCACAGTGTGTGTTTTTGTAGTGTGTGTGTGTTTGTGCAATGTGTGTTTGTGTAGTGTGTGAATAGTGAATGCAGAGTGTTTGTATAGTGTGTTTGTGCTGTGAGTATTTGTGTAATGTGCATATATAATGAATGCAGTGTGTTTGCGTAGTGTGTGCATATAATGAATGCAGAGTGTGTGTGTTTATGTAGTGTGTTTGTGTAGGTATGTTATGTGTGTAAAATGGGTGGAGGGCATTTTTATTCTACTTTTTTTTTTTTTGTATAGTTTGTTGTCTATAACAATTCCCAAGTCCTTCTCATGTGTGGTTATCTCTAATTCGCTTCCATTAAGGGTATAAGTGGCTTATGCATTCTTGATGCCAAAGTGCATGACTATGCATTTTTCTACCATGTCCCCCAGTCTATCTAGATCCCTCTGCAGCAAAGTAATATCTTGCTCATATTGTATTACTTTATGGAGTTTTGTATCATCTGCAAACACTAATACATGACTTTCAATGCTTTTTTCTAGATCATTTATAAATATGTTAAATAGAAGGGGTCCCTGAGGGACACCACTTTTCACCTCTGTCCGGTTTGAAAATTTACCATTAATGACAACTCTCTGTACTCTATTTTTAAGTCGATGTTCTACCCAAGAACAAGTATTTTCATCTAGACCGATTTCTTTGAGTTTGAACACTAATCTAATGTGTGGAACTGTATCAAATGCCTTGGCAAAATCCAAATAGATCACATCCACGGCAACACCTTGATCTATACTTCTACTTAATTCTTCGTAGAATGCAATCAAGTTAGTTTGACGTGACCTGTGCTTCATAAAACCGTGCTGATTTTTGCTGATAATTTTTCTGCACGTTTTTTGCAGCAATCATTTGCATCTCTATTGCCATAGGTTTGTCCTAATATATACAGAGGAGAAATAGTTATTTAAAATTTCCACCTTTTCCTGGTGTTCATTAACTAACACCCCCATCCTGGTTTTTAGTGTACCTAAAATTTCAATTTTAGTTTTTTTAGAATTTATGTACTTAAAAAAGTCTTTGGGTTTGGTTTTGCTCCCCTTGCTCCCTCTGGGTATTCATTGGACCTACATTGTTTATTAATCATGTGGTTGTTGCAACTGACTGCCTAAATATGTCAGGCCCAAACCTGGGTCTATACATGTGGTTATTTAAAAAAAAAAAAAAAAAGACTGTTTGATATGTGTTTGGTTATTGGGATTTGTTTATTGAATGCTTACCAAGTACCAAGACATCCCTGAATATTTAAGCCTTAACTAATTCTGGATAGCCAATGTTGTCCTGTTTTCTCACACATCATTTTGTATTGCCTAGTGCTTACAACTCTGTTTGATCTCTGTTAATGCTCTATGCACTTGAAGGGACGCGCCACTGCCCAAATATAAAATAAGTGGAATCACTGTTTAGTGGATGTACACCAAATGACAACATGCATGCATTTTTTTATTTGGGTATGATCTAAAACTGCTTACAAAATCTGCAGTTCTCTTGTCTGCTGCTTTTGCCTGCCCTCCTCTTCTAACAATGCCCATTCTGTGGCTGTCAAGTCGCAGACTTCCTGGTCCAGTTCAATGAGAAGTCTTTCAAGGCGGTTGCTCTGGAGTTCATAATTCAGAACTAAAGTGGTTTGGAGTGCCCCTTTGAGGTAGTTTTCCCCTTTGAGTTAGTTTTCTCCCATCATAAGCAATTTACAAGTGAGAATTAATAAGCCCTACATTACGAGTGTCTTAATGTGCTCTACAGGGCTTCTACCACATGGTATGGGCTTTCTATTCGATTACTGCATTTTATGATTTGCCTGCTATGGCCTCGTTCGACAACACAAGCACATCAATTTTCCACCTTCCATAAACTCAGCTTGCATTACACAGCATAGGTTTTCCTTATACAGTACAACCTCATCCACTTTTTAGACTCGGTTAACATTTCGACCTATTTAGGCTGCTTGTTTTATCGGTTGCCCTAACATGAGTCAATCATGTTTGGCCATATTAGGTCAGCTCAGGTATTGTGATTACTTTCACTGTCTTATTTGTTTGCTCTACATGCATTATTTAAACCTCATTCAGCCATATTCAGTTTAAGCATGAAGTTATACCTGATGTTAATATTATTGAGATATTCTACCATTGTTCTAGCATTTGCTGTTGCTTTCAACCCTATTCTTCCAGTTGTGTATGCATACGTGTTTATCATCCTCCTAAGCATTCTGCATGTAGGTCTTTTTAACATATATCTTATATCTCCTGTCTCTTCCTATGTTTTTTGCATGGCTGTCATGGCCAATAGCCTGTTGAGCCACTGTGGCATTCCAGAGGCATGGACGTCTGTTCCCATTTTGATTCTGTCTGCCGACACTCCGTTTTTTTGGCTCCGTGGGTATGTATTTGTGACAGATCCCTCTGTCTTGGACTACAATAACCGTATGGCTTGTTCGTTTATTTAATTTGTTTTTCTCATTCCTGTGGACTCTATGGCATTCCCCTGTTTCTAACCGAACAAACTACCGAACGGCCAGCCACCCAGTAGAGGAGTGTGCTGCTGATTAACCTCTTGGCCCCATTCGAACGTTCAGGATTAACCGCAGACACCTCGTATTTGATACAGCAGTTGGGTGGCCGCCATTCGAATGTCGAACACGAGGTTGTGGCCATTTTAAAACACACAAATGCACAGCGGTGTTCGACGCCTATCTCATGGAACTAAAAACTGACACATTTTGGCACGAACACCGCTGAAGCCGCCGACCTCCCTTCTTGTTCGTTAGATTGGCACGAATAACTCTATATTCGGTGGATTTGAACAGAATACACCGTACCTCAGATCGGAATCCCGTGACTGTGGGAACACTTTGGCTCCACGGCGATTAGATTGTGTGTGTATAGGATCTGAGTGCTATTCGGTAATTTGGTGCGCTCAGATTCCAGCTATCTGGGGACCTGTGGAATGCCTCTATAAATGTGTAAAATGTAACAGTTATAGAATTTTATGTGTTTTTATGTACTTATGTTTTTAGTTCTCAAAATGGCGTTTAGGCTCTGTCCGGGGAGATAATTGAATTACTTCACAATTATCTTCCCGGGCAGAGCAGGGGGTTCTGGACAAGAAAAGAGGAATGGCTTATTGTGTCTTCTGGGACTGGCTGATGTATTGTCCTTGTCACAGTCCCCCATTCGGTCCCCGAGGGGAGTGTCCACCGGGTGAGGGACTTGCATAAAAGCCGGGCATGTAGCCCTCATTAAACCAGATTCCTGCTGACCCTCAATACGGAGCTGCGTCTCGTTTTTGGGGGGATTATTCGTATGGAGTAAAAGTGTTCGGCTGTTTGGAGGATTACTTGATTTGTATGGTGGCTGTTCGACTGTTTGGGAGGAATATTGCATTCGTATACTGGCTGTTCGGTTACTAGGGAACTGCTGCATCCGTACGGCTACTGTTCAGTGCTTTCTAACACGCAGTGGCTGCCTTCACATTCGGTAAGGGAACGTCTCATACGGCTGTAACCCCTCGCATACCGGGGGAGCCGTTACAATATTACATGATGCTTTATAAGTTTTTACAAACAGTTTCTATTCTGTTTGCCATTTTATAAACTAGATGATTATTAGTAACTCTATCAGGTTCTGTACCATCTCGTCGCCAACATAAGTTACATACAATTTCTCCACAACTCCACTACAATTCTCTGATTCACCTGCATTAATCCCAACACAGCTGCACAGCCACCCTGTAACTCAGGACCCAAATTGGGACACCTTCTGGTATTATACGCAACTTCCTACTCATGGCCCTCACCAGGCCTTTACAATGTGCAGTCATATTCCCCACAGTGGGAGACATGCCACGTCCTAATTTTGCACATCATTTGGGCAATTTGTATTTGCATTACATCTGTCTTACAGGGGTTGCATATTACCCCATTATATTATATGGTATCAACAACATACCTATCCTTAAGACCCTTATTTGGCCAATCACATGGGGTAATTTTAATCCCTCATTATCTTTACCTCACATGAAGCACTTCAGTTCACCTATATCTATTTAGGTGAGTTTATTATATCCTTCATAGATCTCATATGAAACTGCTCACATATGGCAAGGTTGTGAGTGTATATAATGTTGTCCTGGTTTTTATTTCAGGTTCAATGCCTTCACACACTGCCATACTGGGCCTTCATTTCATTCCTATCATGTGACCCTCTGTAGGCAGCCCAAAACGACCAATTCAGCCCCTAACTTGGGCTTTGCATAAGTACCTTCCTGCTTCATGGGGTTTATCTGTATACACCACTCTTTCTTACAGCATTTCATTACACCACGTATACGGTCCAAAACGCCATGGTACATCAATCCCTTATTCTATACATTGTATCCTTCACATACTGTCACTTTGTTCTTACACAGAATTAGAAATGTTATATGTCTCAACTCACCTACACTGAGACACCATATAATCTATTGTGTTGGTTGTATACTTGTCATCCTTTGGCATGGGCCTTATGGGCCTCCAATGCATGCCACATTACCATCCTTCTAGCCTAACTACTATTCCTACCTTTGCAAAAGGACCGGACCAAACACTAGAGCTTCCCTATTGGACATTTCACAACAACTGCACCTTGGTTTGCATATCCTTCTTTTGCTCGTTCCATACATTCGTACCCCTCATACAGCCCTATTTCTCCATTCAGCAGCTCAGGACTTACATTGAGTACTCTGCCTTCCACTTCGACACCTGTACACCCTCACTAGGCCTTCACTCCAGGTGTTTAAAAATGGCCTTACTAGGTCCACGCAAGTTTTTTCGATACGGCCCTCTCTCGGCACACTCCTGGTAACCTGGAACCTATTACTATACATTTAACATATCCAGTCCTCTTCGGTCTGTCACTATTTTAACTGTTTAGAACCTCCACTTTAAGGCACTTGCTAGTTCTGGTATTTCGCTTCATGCAGTACTCTATGGGATTTGAATAGATGCGATGATTGGTTATTTCTCAGGGTGTTATTTTTCATACACGCTTCAGGTACTTCTAGTGGAAGGATGTGCAGTGGGAATGCATGCCTAGATTCAGTACAATCTGGTATCAAGTACCAGCTTTTGATGTAATCTGTTAATTTTCCGTTACTCCACATGTCTGCACTGTTATGTTATCTATTATGCCATGTCACAATGCCTACCTGCTCCAAACTTGCGGCTGGTTAGCTTCAACTTTATAATTTAACTGTACTCTCTGTAACGGCTATCCAGGTAGTAAGGGAGTATCAGCCGTTGGAGGCTGTATAGTAATGGAGTTACTTATTCCCATCCACGAGATCCAAGAGTAGAGTCATGCATAGCTGTCAAAAGGAGCAAGGTATTTGTGCAGCAAATCCACTTCCAAGAACGAGACGAGACTACGTTTTGAAGGGTCAAGCAGAACTGGCTTTTATTGACAAGGATTCTCCTTTTATGCAATTATGCCCTTGGGAGGGCGACACCTACGTAATAAGTACAGTAACCAATAACAAATATGGTACATCCCACACATCTCCTCCGCTCAGATAAAGATTTAACATAATTAACACACACACATGTTTACCCTAGTTTTGGATGTACCCCACATACTTGGGGTACACCTTTAAATCCAGTATCCCCAGATAGCCCTCATCAAGGGGAACAACATATTAAAAAATCATCCCATTCAGTTCAAGTGTTCGGGAGTTATGGGACTTTAAAGTTTTGACCAACCGCATAAGCACACTAGACGAAAATAGTAACATACGTTTTGGCCTTGCGGTCGGTCCTCGTTCGTGCGGTGAAAAGGCATGAAAATCCTGCCATCCGTGCATATCTTGCTGGTCGCTGAAATCCCTGTATGTAATATATCCTATCTAGCGAACGGCAGGGCGTTCGGTAGTTTCAGCACGGATTTACGGTGTTATGGAGGTTTCAGCGGTGTTCGCCTACTCAAGTGTCCGATTTTTAGTTCCAGACACTAGACAGCAAATCATCGCTGTTCGTGCATTAAGATGGCCTCGAACGCGTGCAAAAGTCCCGAAATGGCAGCCACCTAGGATCTGAAACAAAGGATTCATGCATTTCTCATACGACTGGTATATGCCGGACTGGGAGGTAAAATACCACATAACTGAATAGCAGGGTGGTCCGGTGTTCGGTAGTTTGTATTCGTATTTGTACCTGCTGAGTCCCTACTGCATGGATCGCACAAATAGACGAATACTGGCAACAAAAGTCCCGAACTGTGCTACAATAATCCACATAAACCAGGCAAGCATATTCCCTTGTATCATTAGTCTCGGTTAGTGCTAAATATTTCCAGGCAAAAGGTAAAGTTCTGTTACACTCTCACATCTTCACATATACTTCACAGGGGTCTTGTTGTTCAATTATTCTGGTCACCCCCTTAAAGGACCACTATAGTGCCAGGAAAACATACTCATTTTCCTGGCTCTATAGAGTCCTTGGATCCCCCTCACCCTCCGGGCCCCCTTCCCGCCGGGCTCTAGGGTGAGGAAGGGGTTAATCACTTACCTTTTTTCCAGTGCCAGGCTCCCTCGGCGCTGGGGACTCTCCTCCTCCTTTCCCGTCATCGGCTGAACGCGCATGTGCGGAACGAGCCGCGCGAGCATTCAGCCAGTCTCATAGGAAAGCATTCTCTATGCTTTCCTATGGACGCTGGTGTCTTCTTACTTTGAAAATCACAGTGAGAAGTGCGGAAGCGCCACTAGAGGCTGGATTAACCCTGAAACTGCTATGTTTACAGCAGAAAGGGTTGATCCTAGATGGACCTGGCACCCAGACCACTTCATTAAGCTGAAGTGGTCTGGGTGCCTATAGTGGTCCTTTCATGGCCTATATCATTATACCAAGTCTCACCAGTTATACTTTATACCGACCATTGCATATCTGTGGGAACTTTTGCATGTTTGGTCAACTGAGCAATTTATTACACTGTTCAATTTCCTTTGGTTTGTTTGATAACAGATATTAATAGAGAATTTTGTGCTCTGGGCTCAATGCACTTACTTTACCTACCTTACCGGCAATCTGTCTGTTGCATTTTCATTGGTGTTGGTGTCGTAGTTCTGAATTATGAACACTAGGTTTTTTGGTGTCACTCTCTGGTTGGATTTCATTTTTTTTCTCTCCTTAAGTTTAAAAGGCAATCCAGACATGGACCCCCTTGCTCACGGTGCCTAGAGGGATATTGGCTATACCTCACTGATGATACCTTACAAGGTTGAAATGATTGTCTGTGGTTGCTGTATCTCTCGTACAAAGGGAACTTGTGGAATGTCTGATCTGGACTGCCCATACGGGTGGGACCAGTCTGATATGCTTTAGATATGTTCTCTCTGTAATGGCACAAGATGAGCTAAAACTAACTTGAAATCTGAGCGGGGACCCACCAAAGGGCAGGCTAATTCAGCTGTTGTCCGTTCTCACCTCTCTTGCTACCTGTTTTTTAATTTACTTTGGTTTCTTTGGTAACCGATATGAATAGAGAATTTAGTTTTTTGGGCTCATTGCACTTACTTTAACTACCTTACTGACAATCTGTCTGTTGCATTTTCATTGGTGTTGGTGTTGTAGTTCTGATTTAAGAACACGAAGTTCTTTGGTATCATTCTCTGGTTGAATTTTGGTTTTGTACCTCTGTAAACATTTTCTTTTGCCTTCCACTTTACATTCACCTATTCTTAACATCAACATGTAGCATGTCTTTCATTTATCTGCCAGGTGTATGTCTAATCATGCCACATTTATTGTTTTGCATTTACGTTTTTTCAAGTCCCCATGTAAGTGACTTGCATTACGATACTACCTCCCTTCTTACATCAACCTCTCGCTCTAGATTACATATCTTTAGCTTGGTCTGGCTGTTAGCGTACCCTTAGTGACCATAGGTAGTTTTTTACTTCTTGAGCCATTATATAGCTGTCCTGTGAGGCCAACTCCCAACCTTGAGGTATTTGCCCATGGGGCCAAATCATAATTACTGCCTCGTATCTCCGCCATCTTGGAAAAAGCAGTTAGGGCCTCACCTCTCACAGCCAACTTATTTTGAATCTCTTTAATCTTCACTGAGAGGTCAACACACTGCCACAATGCTTGGTGGGAAACTTACATAACAGGTCAAATCATAGGTAGAGCCTCTCATCACTACTTGGCAACTAGTTAGGTTCCTAAGTCACCAATGTGGTTTAATTGTTGTGCCACTTGGCATAACATGGGTCAGACAGTATCTTGGTGTTATAGAGTATCTCCCACTAATGCATTTTCTCTTTTGGGTATGGTTTATAAATACTGATAAAATGTAAAGTATTGATTGCATAATGCAAACGCCTATTAAAGTGTTAAACTACTAACTTTTTGCCCTTTTTTTACAGGCCTACCTGAATGTCGGTTTCAGCACACCACAACCAACTTGTGCACCACTAACATTACTCAACTTATTGTCCCCGACAATAAATGAAATGGCTGAGCCTGTGGACAGACACTGTAGTTGTGGGACGGGATATTGCTATAAATACACAGGTCATCCCTTCCTCTGGGCTGAGACTGTCTGGTTCAGTCCACCCACAACTTCCTTCTTAAATTTTTTAGAATTCCATAGATTGGGCTAGGTGATTGCTTTTTCTGATTGGGTCGTATATATTATGTTTTTTTTGTTACATCATTTTATCTTTTTCAGTTCAACACAGTACAGTAACATAACACTTCAATACAGTGTTTGTCTATCACTTTATTTATTCACTCACATAGCTAAAGGATACTTAGTATTCCATCCTTTTTTAATAATTGATTACTTTCCCCTAGGATTCATATGTTGTTCCATCTAAGAAAGCAATAAGATGTACGTTATATTAGATATTTAGGACATTTAATTAGTGAATTTATTTTTTGCTGCTTAGATGTTATTGACTATTGGCACTTTTCCTAAAATGAGGGATTACACATTTATTAACCATTTAGCATTTACAATTTGTAATTTCATGTTACATGTTCAGCACAATCACTTTAGTATGATGTGAATACCAATTTTTTACACACAGCACTTTATATTTCCGATTTTGTCAATGCACATTACGTGGTTACATGGAATTTTATACATAGATTCATTTTAAAGAACCAGAGGACAATGATTATTCATTATGAACTCGGATTGTAAATTCACTTTCAACCTGTAATTTTTTTCACGTCCTAACTTTCAGAGGCACCATAAAACCTGTACATTGGGGTTACTGTTGTGCTAGGAAGACTTCACTGAACACAAATATAAGTGTTTTAAAACAGTAAAACATATGTAAAACGTATCACGACGATGATATCATCAATGAAAGTGTTGTTTGTGTGTTAAAAATGCAAAAGACAAATATAAATGCTAACCTTTGGCCAGGGTTTGTGACTAAGTGGCTACTAAAATGACTGGTCATACCCCATTTTGAATACCCTACTTTTGCCAATAGTATGCAGGCTTAGGGTAATTCTCATTCCTAGGCTGCCATAAGGTCTAAAAGGCAACATAACCAATCTGGCATATTTCAATGTGTAAATTCAGAAAAGAGGAAAGCCCTATATTTGATCCTGTACATTTTCAAAACCCCATAAAACCTCTACAATGGGTGAGTACAAATTTACTCATTAGACATTGCTGAACACAAGTATGTGTATTTTATTGCATTAAAAGTTAACAGTATTGTGACATTCACAGTTAAAATTCCATGAACAACTAAACAAATAGCAACATTATCATACTTTTTTAGATGTTATTCATATAAAATTACATTTCAGATTTTTATATTAAATGGGAAATGAAAGGCCTCTTTCTCCTTAATACAATTATATATAATATGTCTGAGTATATTTAATATAAAAGAGAAAAAATATGGTTGAACTAACATATAGTCAAATTCCAGGTTTTGTTTTGATTTTATTTTAATCAGCACTTGTACAATTGCCTCCATCCTTAAGGGGTGTAACTTGTTTCATTAGTGTTTCTGTGCACTTTCTTTTTATTCTACCGTTATTTCTGCTGATGATCTGACTTCACAGGGTATTCATATATACTATTTCTAACATTAGGGATGGATCTGTATTGTAAGTAGAATTATTTATAGATTGTAAGCTTGTTTGATCAATGCCCTCTTCAATATATTGTTTTTGCAATTGTCTCATTTATTGTTAAATCTCCCCCTTTGATATGGCACTATATAAATTACAGTAATAATAACAATAATTAAACATTTTTACTCTTCATCTGTTCTTCTGATAACATTTTCTAACACACACATATTGTTAGTCAGTACACATTGCACCATCTAGTGGTTGGTTTTGAGTATTACACACAGCAGTAGAACTACTAACAGGAACAGAACCTTTTTTTCTAGTCTTTTATGATGACAGATCTCAAAACTAGTATCCTTAAGTCACATGGAGTAACTGCTCCTTACTTCACAGAGCCCATAATGCATATTGCGAGACCAACAGATCTCAGAAACTAGACACAGTGGTCCACATGGCACTGTCGAGGCAACTTAAAATCACAGAACCACTTCGCCAGAGTGCAAAAAAGAGCACCTGTAAAATCTCCAAGATGGCAACGAACACTCTGTAAACTCACCAGCCTTTAGAGGGCCCCTCGAAATCGGATGTCATCTCATTTCCTCAGAGGACATTGCAGTTAAAAACAAAAAACTGCACTCTATGCTGTACAAGCTCCAAACAACTATACAGTTACTATTTTTTTAAAAGCTGGACATTGATTTAAGAAGAGAGATGGATGACTTCGAAGACAGAACCAGTCACCTGGAAAGCAAGGCCAAAGAACTATGTAGAGCCCACAATGAGGTGGTGGACAGATTGTAAAGGCTTGAAAAGGAGCAGGTGTCCCTCAAATATAAACAGTAGCTGACTTTGAGGACAGAGCATGGTGCAATAACATTAGGCTGCTGATTCTGTCTCAAATGAAGAGCTAACCACTTACCTCAAAACCCTTTGTAAGACCCTTGTGCCTCAGGTAGATGACTCCACTTAGGCCATCAACTGTGTGCATCGCCTGCCTAGACTCCACGATTCACTGCAGATACTCTGCAAGCACCAATGCCTGATTTCATTATTTCCCACTCCAAAGTCCTCCTGATAAATGCTGCACGGAAACTCCATTGCCTGCCTGACCCTTCTCAATGCTTAAATATATTTACAGATTTATTAGCTAATACAATGGCATGAAAGAGGTAATTTATTAAAGTGACCAAGACCCTGTGCAATAACATAGCCTACAGGTGATATCTCATGAAGCTGCTAGTGTGGTACAGAGAAAAGTCGGTGGTGATATTGGAGCCTGAGGTCGGCATCTCCAAACTGAAAGAATGGGGCCTTTTTCCGTGTGTCAGAGCCTACATTGCCCAGATTATTTCACCATCAAATTTTTCACAGGAATGGTGGATGGCAGGTTGCTTGTGGGCTCAAAAAGCCATATTAATAATCCTAATACAAAAAGAAAAGTCCTGCGCTCACTCCCATCACTCCTGGGCGGCAACAACGACTACAGTACACATCAGTTAATACATATTGTAAAAAAAACAAGAAAAAAGTTACCTGCGCTCTCTCCTTAATCCCTATGTATATTTAAACAAATGGAGGTAATTTAGTTACTCCAATGGCCACTGGAGGGAATGCCCGCCTGCCAACGTAAAGGCAGTCCCCACTAGACGGGTCCTATTTTGACCCTTTACCCTGCTTACTTGAGCTTCTGGCAAAAAATATCTCTAATGAGACAGAAAGGGGTATTTTTTTATATACACCCTTATATACTTGTTAACCCTTAATAGGGAACACACGGGATGGGCAGCATTGTAACCTAGCTGTGTGATACAAAAAGTGAATACAAATACAAAAAGAAAAGTCCTGCGCTCACTCCCATCACTCCTGATGATGGAGGTCATTTAGTTACTCCAATGGCCACTGGAGGGAATGCCTGCCTGCCAACGTCAAGGCAGACCCCCATAGACGGGTCCTACTCTGACCCTTTACCTTGTTTCCCTAGAGCTTCTGGCAAAAATATCTCTAATGAGACATAAAGGGGTATGGCCTTTAGAGAGATTTTTGCCAGAAGCTCAAGGAAGTGGCTTCCAGGTCCAGCTAGGATTAATCCTTTCAGAGAAACTGCTATGTTTATAATAGGGTTATTCCAGCCTCTAGTGGCTGTCTCATTGACCGCCCTGCGCTGGAGAAAGAGGTAAGTTTAACCCCTTCCACCCCCTAGAGCCCGGCGGGACGGGGACCCTGAGGGTGGGGGCACCCTCAGGGCACTATAGTGGTCCTTTAAATGTTACTTGATGACTGCAAGCTTATGCCCAGCATAACTACTGCCATGACCAACTACTACATCCATCTAAAAAACTAACTAAACGATTGAAAAAAAAAAATCGAGGCAAATTACACTCCCTATAATTATTAACCAAGAAAAAGCAAATGAGATCTCTTAAATTGAAATGTTATACTCAAGGCAACAAAGCAGGTAGATTGTTACCTAACAAAATAAAAAATCATTATACACGCGCTAATATTCCCTTCCTAAATTCGGATCAACATCAGCACCGGGGAGGTCCAATCTACGAAAGCTCCCCCTGGCTGGCATTTGACTATACAAAATAGCCGCCACCCAGGGGAGCCCTCGCTGATTGCTTCACTTGCGATTTCGTACCAATGCTCGAGGTGAGAACGTTCTATCTAAACATTGTAAATGGGATATTAGGGTGGTCCCCATTCAGGAAAAGAAAGAGTTTGTTTCGTAGGAGCTCTCCCGAACGGGGAGTGGCCCACAGTATACAAATATTACAGGGAAACACACACAACATAGAAGGAACTCCACAAATAGGCGGTGGTTCTGCCACAACAACAATATTGTTAACGGGGTACTACAACACACTATATAACCTAAAACACGACCCCATGCTGCCACAACTAGACAATTAATCCATTCATGCCTTCTTAAAATCGGTTGAACAGACTGTCTTACCCACCAACAAAATGATAAATTAAATAGTCCAAAATATGTACTCTCCTTACCAAACATTAAAGCCCCAGGGACTGGCACCCTCTCTAACTATTACTATATCTGTCTTGAACTCTTTTTGACCCCTCACCTAACCAAAATTTTTAACAACATCAAAACCTCCGGACTAGTGCCTCAAGAAATGCTAGAGTATTGTATGATAACACTGCCTGAATCTTGCAAACCACCTTCTAATTGTGCTAACCTATGGATTATCTCATTATTAAAAGCGGACATCAAGCTCTACGTCAAACGGTTAGCGTCTCAATTGAGACCTTACCTTCCAGAGGTGGTCTCTGCTTTGTTCTGAAAGGCAGGCTGGAGATAACAACAGGCATTTCATTAACTGAATAGACAGGCTTTCTCTACCAAACAAAGCGGGGTAGTAATGGCGTTCGACGTGGAAAAAGCATTTGACCATCTAAATTGGGATTACATGCAAGCTACATTGTGACGAGAGCAATCTCGCCACATTGCATTGGAGAAGCCTAGTTGCTCACCTGTTGCCTTTGGATTATGGCCCCATGTTAAAAGGCTTGATTTTTCCCTTGCAAAGACAAGAAAGCCGGGTCATTTGGTGCTTGCCCTCTTTGAGCAGTGATACCCCAGATAGCTATGCCATGGAGCCCATTCGTATAATGAAAGACTATGGGAAAGACTTTGGCTCCATGGCAATTGAACTGTATGTGTGTGCTCTGAGCGCCATTCAGTAATAATGTGCGCTCAGACCTAAGCATATGTTGCATGTCTGTATTTTATGTCATAAATGTAACCTTGTGTATTTTATTGTATTTTACTGTCTTTCTGCTGCCATGTGTTCAATGGAGTTTTGCCTCTGTCTTTGGAGATAATTGGATTACTTCTAATTATCTCCAGGATAGAAGACTCTGTGGAACTGGTTTTGGGCAGAAAAGCCATGCTTCCTGTGGTCACAAAGGACTACGATCTATCTTTTGAACCACTGGACCAATTTGTATGATTTTTTTTTATTGGAGTATGCTGATTCTGAAAATGTAAGTTTTATGTGCATACTTTTCAAGATATGAATAATGTGGAAAAATTGTATTTCTCTGCTTGTGCTAAATTACATTACCCATTGTGTAAGGTAATTGAATCACATGCAGAGGAGAGGAATTTGTGTGGGAGTGTCTGAGTGTATTGTATGTGTTTATTGGTTGTGTTCCAAAACCCTGTGGGTGGCACGAATGTGTACATAAGCACAATAAACCCACAGCTCTGTCTGTTCACTGCTTGACCCTCAACACGGAGCTTTGTCTCGTTCTTGGGGGGATTTACTGTATGCTGTTAGAGACTGATTGCCAGGAGTGTAAGCTGCTTGGGTGCTTTTCCTGTTCAGCTATTCGTGAGGTTCCAGTTCTGGAATTTGGAGTGCTACTTGGTATCCTGTTCGGGAGTTTGGTGTTCTGCAGTAGCTGTGCCTGCATCTCTGAAAGGGGACGATTGCCTAAACGGTTTTAACCCCTTGTGTGCAAAACGGTCCGTTATATACATTACTTAAATTGGGTCTCTCCCATTCCATTTATAACAAGCATCAAGACTGTATACTTTAATCACACAGCCAAGGTCTTTAACGCCGGCTTCCTATTCAATCCATTTTCAATCACCTAAAGAACCCACCAGGGAAGTTCTCTCTCTCCCCACTTATTTTTATTTTATGCCTGGAACCCCTTGTACGCCACAAAAAAAATAAAAATTAAAAAATCAAATATAGCAGGTCTTATGACAGTGGCAGGGGAGCAAAAACTGGCCACCAATTTTGTATTGCTGTTCCTCACCAACCCCAAACGTTCTCAAAGTGATGGCCTTATTAGAACAAAATGGCAAAATCTCATATAAAAATAACAGTAAAAAAAGTTCTTCCTATTGGGCTACCTAAACCCCAAGTCCAAATGTTAAAGATGTCCTTTAACTGGCACAAGACTTCCCAGAAATATTTAGACAGAAACTAAACAAATTCACGTATCCACCTAATCCAGGAAAACTATGTGGCCCCTGCCCACAAACTTAAAACACAACTTGGCAGGGGATACAAACAGGAAATTTCCTGGATAGGTTGTATCCACACTGTGGGAATATTTATGGGATAATAATAGTAACAGTGAGAATTGCCCACTAATTCAATTCTTAGACCCAAAGATCGTTTATCGTGTTAAGTGGAATGTATTTCATATAAATAATATCACAATGTTATAAAAATAGATTTATTTATAATAACAAATTAATTAATAATAATATGTTACATGCGTGACAATAATCAATGAATATCCAGTATAAAATGGTATGCAATACAAAGGAATGGCTAAACAGCATTTTCTGTCAAGACTTTTGATGATTTATGACTATCTTTCACAGAGAGAAAGCAAAACTTTTCACAGCGAAGGACCATAAAACCCTGGCTAACAGTTAGAATAACCCTTTCAATGCTGGCTAGATCTCCTAGGTAGTTAAGATCTATTCTTATGTAATTTTAAATAAAATAACATTTAAACCAGTTCATTAGTCATTTCCTGGAACCATCCAATAAGAGAATCTACCATGATTTTTACAAAAGCAGAATTTTTAATTCACCTAAAAAGATATCTTATCTTAAATTAGAGCAAATCAATACACCTGGATAAAACAGCGGTATGCTAACACGTGATAATATCACATCAATATATAATTATTCTTAATTCCACCTGCAGAATGGAATGTTTATAACTATATATTCTTTAGTTAACTAAGATTTCTTAATATGGAAATCTGACCGTGCTTTATCCAGTCATACATTATGCTATTAGTAAATTTTAATTAATTTATTTAATTAAATGAAACCAGTATAATTACCAGTTGAGTAGATATTTCATCCGATTGGTAGATAGTCTCAGGAGCTTATTTGGATGTCTCTCTGCATGGAGGTGTGTAGGTAATAGTGTCCTAGAGTGTCATTGCTCCCGACTGCTAACTTCTTTGCTTTCTTTGCATTTTTTTTCTGTCTTCCCTTTGTCCTAACTTTTAAAGGGCCAGACTCTCTGTACGTCATCAGTTGATAACCCAATAGAAGCACTAGAGGTGTGCTTCTCTTTCAGATCGCAATTTAGTTATTTGGTCTATAGAGGGCAGTCTTGTCCCACTAAACATACCTATCCAGGAAAGAGTTAACTTTTCCTGGTGGCTATTTTGACGTCATTTTGGGCTATCTTGATAGTGGCCATAACTTACATTTGCTGTCACTTCAAACAGTTTTGTCCAGACTTGGTGTCCGCAATTCCTGCTATAATTTCTAAAATGGCAGATCATGAACTAAGTTTAACCTTAAACTTCAAATGGTACCTTATACATATAGAAAGTAAAATTAAATTATTTAATCTTCTCTGTCACAAATGTCTGGGTTTAGAATTGATCTATTCCATTAGCGTTTTAGACAGTCTATCCAACCCCCGTTCTCCTTATCATTTGGTTTGTTTATACTTAGTTTTACAGATAGAAATCTTGTGTCTTTTTGTTAGCTTGAAAATAACAAAATGGAGTCTGGTCTGTTCAGAGTGACTCAGAATATACACTTTTAATTTCTATCATAGCACAAGATGTCTGCCGATATAAATACCCTGACATAACCCCCCTTTAGTGCATTTCGTAGCCAAAATTAATTTAGCTTATGAATAAGCACTATAGAAGTTACCAGACATATTGTGCAATCACATCATTTCTAACATAGGCCCGTGCGTGGAATGAACATTTTTGTATATATTTGTACCTGTAATAATTTTGAACTTTACACTTAGTACAATCAACCATAATATCATTATTACATAGTACATTATTTTCATTTGAAAAATGTCTTTGGGAGTTACATATGGTATGGCCAATAAAAAGCAAATCTCCATACGTTCCGGATCAATTAAGAGAGGTATAGCGCTCCCCATCTCAAAGGCCAGATTTAATTGCATAGGCTCAATTGTTTCTCCATCCACATTGGTAAGCATCGCATGAACAATATCCTTGGATACAAAATACAGAGGTATGCGTCCCCCTGCCAATTCGATCATTCCAATTTGCACTTCGTCAAGAAAAGCAAGTGTGTGGAACAATATTGGGTCATGCAGAAATAGAAGTTCACGCTTAAATAAGTCATGACTTTGGTGCAACTCAGTGGATTTGGCAATTAACTCCGAATGCAATTTGTTGTAACAACTGTGTCTTCCACAATAGTTAACACATCTTGGAGAAGTGTTCTTTGCTGGTTTATCACCTGATGAATATCGTTAATGTGTTGCTTTAGCGCATAGATTTCTATATCCAGCTTTTGGACAATAATAGAGTTGGCTGCAGACATTCCAGTTGCGACAACTGCACCGACAGTGGCACAAACTAATGCAACAATTATAGCGGTGAGGAACCTTTTGGGTCGGTTGCTCATCGGAATAGAACTGGATACAAATGGTTTCTGGGCTTGCTCCAAGATGTTTCGCACACGGTCCTGTGCTCTTTGGAGGTGCATCTGGTACCAAGTCTGTAACTCAGGAAGCTGCATCGATGAAATGTTGTATGCCTTCTCGATGGAAATCTTGGGGTCCAAGCTGACGAACACACGTCGGGTCAGGATCCTCTTCTCCGTTAAGATGAACCCTGGTGTCTCTTGAATCAGGATGCCGGAGGATGGTCCCATCTCTGCGATCGGGTCGGTCCGTAGCTCTTGGCACAGGAGCAGTACGATCCAGAAACACGCCACATCCTTCTTTGACATCTTTCGACAGTCACGGATCAGGAACTCGTTTCAGACTTATCTACTAATGATTCTAGGTTTGTTAAGCATACAAACTTATAACAGTGTGACATCACTTGGCCTAGGACAACACATTATTACGATTCATCAACATATGTATTCTCTCTAATTCTATTTTTATAACTTCATCCCTCACTACATTTATTACTGACTCCTCAGCAATTCGCCTATAGCAGTTAAACAAGCTAGTAACCTGCTTAAATGTAGTTATTGGATGGCAAGGAAATGGTTAATGACATGAACGTACATGAGATCATGGCACATCACAACATTTCACATCATAATATACCACGTGCATCAAGCATTCATCCAGGTTAGTCGTTCACCCTTCTGCGTCCGAATCCACACCTAATTAATTGAGATTTAGGATGACAAGCACGCAACTGGTTAATGTGAACCCACTTTTCAATAAAATCACCATCCTTAGGAATTTTTATCTTATACGCTACAGGGGAAATTTTGTCAATAATGACATATGGCCCTTTCCAAGAAGGTAAAAATTTATTTTCCTTGACTTGATTTTGCGCAAAGTTATACAGATAGACTTGATCTGTTATCTCATATTCATTTTTCGTGGTTTTTAGATCGTAATAGGTCTTAAGGTCGCTGCTTTTTCTAGATTCCTTTGGGCAAAAGCAAACACATGCTGTAAATGCTTGCGCAAATCGTCGATATACTGATGCGTAGTGGCAGCATTGATCAAGTTATGATCCGAAGTACAATATAGTAAATGCTGTGGTAAAACCATCTTTCTTCCTGTCATCAATTCAAAAGGTGACAATTTGGTAGCAGTGCTAGGTGTGGCTCTAATCGCCATTAAAACTAGGGGCAATTTAATGTCCCAGTCTTTACCAGACTCCTTAACATATTTCTTCAGAATATTAACGATAGACTGGTTATATCGCTCTACCCCCCCGCTAGACGCAGCGCGGTATGCAATATGTAGCTTTCGTTTAACACCTAGAATGTTCCACATCTTAGCCATTACTTCGCTGGTAAAATGACTACCTCTGTCTGACTCAATTCTTTGAGGCAGACCGAACCTGGAAAAGACATGGTTAATCAACAAAGTGGCGCACACGGTACTCGTGTTCTCTTTACAAGGCAAACATTCTATCCACTTTGTGTACATACATGTAACTGTTAACATGTATTTGTTACCTCTTGAAGATCTTGTTACAGGACCTATAAAGTCAATTTGAATATCAGACCATGGTAATGACACCCCCCTCTTCTGAAGTGGTGCACGATGGGTTGGACCATGAGGTTGATATTGCGGACAAATCAAGCATCCCTGACAGTATGTCTTAACATCTCTTAACATGTGTGGCCAATATGCATAATCACGCAATATCACATATGTGATCTTATCACCACGATGCCCAGATGTAGGTGCATCATGTGCGTGTTGGAGCATTAACCCTCTGTATACAGTTGGGACTACCCATTGTTGTATACCATGTTTAGAAGTTCTGACCAGTAACCGATCCATGATACTAAATTGGACTCTATATCTCATCAAGATTCGTAAATCTTCATTATCTGTGCAATCCACATCTGTGATGGGATTGGCAGTAGGGTCTTCTATATGTTTATTGAATATGCCTATGACGGGATCATTCTTTTGACTGGTAATCAGGTCCTCACTAGGAGCTTCTTGACTCCATTGCACGACATTTAAGTCGGCATTATCTCTAGCCTGTCGTCTAGTTATGGCTTCAACATGAATTGAACCCATAAGATCATCAATGTTTAGGGTTTCACCATTGATGGCAGCTTGTTTTGCCAGTGAATTGGCTAAGTCATTACCATCCTTGTCAATACCTTCTATTTTAGAATGGCCTTTGGTTTTCTTCCAATATATGGTCAAACCATTTTCCTTAACCAACTCATCGATTTTACAAAACAATTTCCCATGTTTAACAGGTTTGTTATTGCTTTTCAGCATTTGGTTACGTTTACAGCTAGGCAGATATTCGACGAAACTGTTGCGAACATAGTTGGAATCAGTTATAATAACAAATTCTTTGATACCATATTCTATTGCCATTTGAATGGTCTTATATACTGCACAGAATTCGGCTATCTGACTGCTTTTGGGACCAATATTGTATCCTATAGATACATTGGGATAATCACCTGTCCAGGCGATTCCAATACCTGCAACTAACTTCCGTTCAGCACCAACGACGTGGTGATATGAACAACCATCAATGTATACCCATGGTAGTGGTCGACAGTATTCCTCGTCATAAACTTTATAAGGGGATAGCAATTGCTCTTCTAGGAAGTCATCTCCGGTGTCATTATCATCCAGAGATGGAGCAGTATAGTCATGTAATTCTGCTAAACCTTGGGCAACTGGGCTTCTCTTATTATGTTTATAACGGACTTCTAACGGCCATCCCTGTAAGGATAGAGTCCATGCAGTAATCCGACTGTTAGAGAGATTACCGTCTCTAATTCTTTCACTCTGCAGATACTGTAGAGGTTGGTGAGCTGTTTCTACAATTATTTTCTCACCTTGAATATAGCTACGAAAATTTTGTAGTGCCCAGACAGTCGACAATAACGCCTTCTCACACGTGTTGAATTTAACTTCAACAGGTGACAAAGTCTTGCTAGCATATGCAATAACTTTGTTTAAACTGTCCTGCTTCTGATACAGAACAGCACTTATGCTTAAATCGGTATATCCTGTCTCCAGATAGAAGGGTTTACCCCCCTCTGGGTATGCTAAACAGGGTGCCTGAGTGAGCTTCCTCCTCAGTTCACTTACCGCTTGGTCCTGAGGCTCCCCCCAGTTCCAGGTAGTTTCCTTTTTAAGCAGGTGTAAGAGTGGTTTAGTTATTTCTGCATAGTTATCTATAAACTTACGGGAGTAGTTAGTCATACCAAGGAACGATCTTAATTCCCTGATGTTTGAAGGTGTTTTAGCCTTTAGTACGGCTTCAACCTTCTTCCTCTGGGGATTTAATCCTTCAGAAGTTACCTCATGTCCGAGGAAATTGACATGGGTGCGACACCATTGCGCCTTTTGTAAAGACAGTTTAATCCCTGCCTCTCTTAACTGAGTGAGAACATGTCTAATCTCTAAGATATGCTTATCAAAGGAAGTGCTTTTCAGCAAGACATCGTCGACATATGATAACGTTCCTCTCTCGAGTGCGTCAGGCATAGCTTTATGCATGAACACAGCGAATTCATGACCAGAGTTTATATAACCGAAAGGCATACGGGTCCAGGTATACTGCTGCTTTCCAAATGTGAAGGCCAATTTGTATTGGTCTTCATTATGGACTGGTACAGTCCAATATCCCTGCGCACAGTTAATGGCAGTGAATATTTTGGATCCCTGCATTTGTACCAAACATAGGTCTATGTATGGCGTTGGCCAACCAGACATATAGACGCGTTTGTTTAGCTGTCGTAAGTCAGCGCATAAACGCCATTGTCCATTAGGTTTCAGAATCCCCAAGATCGGATTATTATATGAACTGTGCACTGGACGTATAATGCCCCTTTCCTTTAAGTTCTGAATGATGTCTTGTAGACCATCATGTGACGCTAATGGGAGTCTATATTGTTTGATAAATACAGGTGGTAAATTTGGATCAGTTTGTATTCTGGCTACGTGGAGGTTAGTTAACCCACAGTCGTAGGAATCTTTGGCAAAAATATCTTGGAATTCCATTAGGATTTCCTTTAGCTGTTGCCACTCAGCATCGTTGGAGCAACCGTCAGCTAAAGATATTTGCTCTTCTAGCCTTTCCTGAAATCCTGGAAAGATTTCAGGCTGGCCTATCTCATAAGCTTCTTCAAGCCTAGAAGTTAGGTCAGTTCGGTGTTGACTTACCTTTTCTCTTTGGTCGTGATACTCTTGTGATTCCTGCTCACTGAGCGGATGATCGAAGGTGATAGATGCTTCTTTGATTTTACATGAGCCTTCTTCAACGTTGAAGGGCTATATAGATAGGATAGTGAATAATCCTTCTGGGGAGGAATGGAATATTTGATCGACAATTTCGTCCTCAGTTAAGTATTCTTCAGGGATGAGGCCTATAATTTGGTTTTGGAAACCAAATGTATAGTACTCAGCATCCAATGCTAGACCTAATGATGTTCCTTTTGGTAAAGTAACACTATTGGGTGTAACCTTGTTGACCATTATATAGGTGGGATTCTTACCAATACTTACCATTGGTGTATGTGTTACCACCATCCCTAATTGTTGTATCCTGTTGGATAAACAGATCAGGACATCAGAGTTTTCCAGTCTCTGACCCTTCTTGACCAGTAGGGGTTAAAGAAAGGTACTTGTCCCCTGTGGAATGGTTATGTTACCAGGTACTTGGATACTTACCGCATATGGGAGTATTTGTCCTGATTTCAGGGCATTTTCCTCGTGTGGGTATCCACAAGGATTACCTTTTAACCTTGTCCACAAGTTGGAATTAATCAGGTCAAGGTGTATGGCAAAGCGATGTATGACATCATTGCCAACGTAAACCTGATAGCGAGGTTCGTTTATCAATAAGAATAAATGTTTAACTGTCTTATCTCCAATGGAAATAGATAGTAAACATTTTGCTATCACATTGTGACACTCTGATTCGCCATCCAGATTCTGGATCCACCTGTCATGTGGGGAAGTGTACCTGATCATTTTAGGATTAGCGATCTGCTTTAACAGACTTCTGCTAATATAGCTGTTCTCACTCTTTAAGTCCAGCTTTGCATTCCTACTTCTTTCTAAGTCATTTATCTGAATAGGAAAGAATAAGTTGTTATTAACCCTTTCAATTCTGGCAAGGAATTGAGCATGACCTGACAGATCTACAGATTCAACATAGTCCCTGTGGAGAGAAATGGTTAAAACATCACCTTCCAGAGAGACATTCTGGATCCTCTCTGGAGCAATTTTTACGGAATGCTCATCTACAGGTGCGATTGCATCATTCACCTGCAGGATAGTCACGTCAGGTGACTGACTATTCCTAAAATGTACCTCTATCGAGTCAGGTCTTTCTTCTATCACATGGCAGTTACGATCAGATTGTACATGTGATTTCTCATAGGTTATGGGAACTTTAGCTTGTGACCATACAATTCCATTCACACAGTCAATAATTGTGTTAAGTCTTCTGAGTATGTCTATACCCAGAATCAGTCAGTCATAGGGGAGATCTACCACTATTACCGGGTGTCTAAAGGTTTTGTTACCTATTTTAAACTTTAACCAGGTATTGCCAATAACATGAAGGGCATTTCCTCCTACACTCAACAGAGCATTGGGGAAATCTCTTAGCTTCGGCTTATCCGTTGCTAAGTCCATTACCTGCTGGAAGTAGGTATTGGATAAGATAGTGGCTTGTGAACCAGTATCTATTAACCCTTTGAAAGGCTGGGGTAGCGAATCCTGTATTTCTACAGACATGTAGTACCTTCCTTCATGTTCTTCTAATTCACATAAGAATTTAGAATGTGTCAACATATCACTTGTTTTCCATACATTACCTGTCACAGCAGTAGTTTCTACCTGTACTGAGGAATGCTCTGTCTTACCCACAGGCCCATCCTTTTTAGGAATATCTTGAACTGTCAAGCGGGAACTAGTGGTCGGTATCTCATCAGTTAACCCTTTCAGGTCTGGATCCTGGAAACTAGTGGTTGCTGGGGCTACTTTAGCCTTTGGCTGAAATGAAAAAACAGAGGAACACGTTGCGCCTCCTTCACCCGGAAGTGAAGTGACTGTATAGGCAATAGGTTTTCTAACACAACTATTGTTTGTTTGATTGTTAGTACCTGGAAAGGAAACAGGGTTAGGCATTACATCTACTGACAACCTAGCCTGTTTAGTCACAGTAGCTATTATTGCGGCGGAACCTGTTGTTGTTGCTGCGGTTGCACAGGTAGTTCTGCAATTGGAGCTATCCCTAAAAAAGGATTTCTGGCAAAGACTTGGTTAATCTTTGTCATTTCCTCCATTAATTTGCCCATCTGGTCTGTCAATTGACCAACCTGACGACACAAATTATTTCCTCCATTGCCATTTTGTCTTTGCCCATTAGAATTTGGCTGGGATGGCTGAGACTGTTGGGAGTTATTGGAAGCAGATTGGTTATTTCTGTTTCCATATCTCCTATTTCCCTGAGGATTCCTTCTCCATTGGGAATTGCCTTGATTCTTATTAACCCAGGGGCGTTTAGACTTTAGAAATTAGATTTACGTGGCTAACTACAAGCACTTATTGCTATCAGAGTGTCAATACACTTTAAAAAAAACACACCAAAACACCTCTTGTGCCTGCAACAATCAACTAATGCTGTGCACTGTATTTTGTAGATTGAATAAGGCTTCTATACCTTACAATGTAGCCACAATCACATGACAGGAATACATCATCTCAAAGAGACTATCACCAACCAATGCTACGTTTAGTCTCTGAAGGCCCTCCAAACCCATATTGGGTCTGCAAAGTTTAGTCACTAAGTCTTCCTAGGGGACTACCTGTCAGTGCTACCACTGATTCTAGAATCAGTCTGACATAGACAACAGCACTGCAGTACAAAAACAACATAAACATCAATAGTAACATTACAAATGGTCAATAAAAGGATAAGGAATCCGGTCACACAGACTAGCATTTACCTGCACCATTCTTTCATTTGATGGACACTCAAAAATGACACTAACGCCATCTTTATAATGGTATGGCTAACTTCTGATATGACCGGTCTGTTGAATGTCCACAAAATTTTAGGTAGGTGCAGGTTTTACACTGGTGTCTGTGGTATTCTGATCCCGGACAAGGAGCCCCCAACTGTGGAAGTAGCAACAAAAATCACCAGGTTCAATAAAAAGCGTTTTAATTGACCAAATACAAATTAAAATACACATGAGATATCTCTTGGAAGATTATCAAAAAGTAATCTGACATCACATTACAATCCTCACTTATACTTTAGACCAGAAACTAGCCGCCTGTTTAGCTCAATCAGAACTCCAAATATGGTCACATTTCCTATTGGCTAAATTCTAGTGTAAATGACAGTTTGAGGTTATAATAAGTTTAGGGTTCAAAATACATGTTTCAACAGATCTTTCAAACAGATGGCTTGACCAACAGATCTTTCTAACAGATGGCTTGACCACAGGAACTTACATAAGTCTAGAATTTAACCTGTTCAGTGTTGGCATGTGTCTAACTACAGATATTTCATTAGGATAATCCCCCCCTTACCTAATCTATTTCAAACCCTAACTTCTTCTAAGATGGCGGACAAACCGCAAAATGGATGACAGCATGTCAGTAGCAGGTTACATATGTTCACAGTTATGAGAAGTCTAATGGACGAAAGAGAATGGTCTGTTTGTGCTACCTTGATTGTTGTAATGGGATATGAGGAAAGAAAGGGTGTATGATTGGGAAAAGTAGGCTAATTAGTAAATGATAGAAAGGCCCAAAAGTCGTCATGGTCTTGTTGTAATAATTCCCCGTGGGGAGACTCTCAAACTAAGCCTACTGACATCTGTAAATACCCTGACGTAAGTGTTTTGGTATTCATAGTGACTGTGCAAGTAACATAAATCCATAACCAACTTTTGTAAGTGCCGGGATTTTGGTCAGATGTATGTTGTTGGTAGGTGTAAGTTGATGATTGTTGAAATTGAGATCGGGATAGTACGTCTGCTGTGGTGTTATCCCCTTCTGGACCAGTGCCTGAACCTAAAGATTAGTTCCCAGTCCCCGTATGGGGCTTGATACATATTGAATTTGTCCATAATGATTAACATACATATCTTGGTAAACAAGAAGGTCTCTAAGAGTGGACATGGAAAGTACACACCTACATAAATAGGACAACCAGAATACCATGAAGCGTGAATATATAATAGGGAAAGTGGAAAGAACGATGTAAGTCCATTTACCCTTAGTAAAAGATGGTGCACGTAGTTTGATTGTAAGGGAAGAGCCTGACTGTGACCTATGAGTAATATCTTATATATGTAAAATCTGATATCTAGAAATGGAGGAACAACGTCCGAGAATACAGTATACCTAGGAAGATTAAGAAGATACTTCTACACAAACGTAACATACAACGTGAGAGAATTCAATTCCCCTTACACAGAAAATGTAGACAAAAAACATAAATGAGCATGAATCATAAATTGATGAAAACTGTTGAATGTACATGTAGGGTGGACTATGCGTGTGTCAAGTATAAAGAGACAAGCCTCTTGATGTTCCATGAATAAGGGGTGAAAAAACTATTTAACCTGCAGGCTTTTTAGTGTGTACCCAATAGGAGTGATAAGGCTGAGTGATACCTGATTGATTGAACATAACCTGTTAAGATAAAAGTAGATGCAATGAAGGACCACTTATCAGTAAACATGGATTGTATAGCATGGTGAGACTCGATGGCAGTGAACTATGGGAGATCCCTAACGGTCCAATTTGAAATACCTTATAAAATGCAGGAGGAGTACATTGTACATTGAAAATCTGGAGTCTGCCAAACATGTGAGCCATTTTTTTTTTTTTTTTTTTGCTGATGATACTAAAATATGTAACAGGGTTGATGTTCCAGGAGGGATAAGCCAAATGGCAAATGATTTAGGTAAACTAGAACAATGGTCAGAATTGTGGCAACTGACATTTAATGTGGATAAGTGCAAGATAATGCATCTTGGACGTAAAAACCCAAGGGCAGAGTACAGAATATTTGATAGAGTTCTAACCTCAACATATGAGGAAAGGGATTTAGGGGTGATTATTTCTGATGACTTAAAGGTAGGCAGACAATGTAATAGAGCAGCAGGAAATGCTAGCAGAATGCTTGGTTGTATAGGGAGAGGTATTAGCAGTAGAAAGAGGGAAGTGCTCATGCCATTGTACAGAACACTGGTGAGACCTCACTTGGAGTATTGTACACAGTACTGGAGACCGTATCTTCAGAAGGATATTGATACCTTAGAGAGGGTTCAGAGAAGGGCTACTAAACTGGTTCATGGATTGCGGGATAAAACTTACCAGGAAAGGTTAAAGGATCTTAACATGTATAGCTTGGAGGAAAGACGAGACAGGGGGGATATGATAGAAACATTAAAATATATAAAGGGAATCAACACAGTAAAGGAGGAGACTATATTTAAAAGAAGAAAAACTACCACAACAAGAGGACATAGTCTTAAATTAGAAGGACAAAGGTTTAAAAATAATATCAGGAAATATTACTTTACTGAGAGGGTAGTGGATGCATGGAATAGCCTTCCAGCTGAAGTGGTAGAGGTTAACACAGTAAAGGAGTTTAAGCATGCATGGGATAGGCATAAGGCTATCCTAACTATAAGATAAGGCTAGGGACTAATGAAAGTATTTAGAAAATTGGGCAGACTAGGTGGGCCGAATGGTTCTTATCTGCCGTCACATTCTATGTTTCTATGACTAAAATAACCCAGGTGTCATGCATACGCTTAACAGCATATAACGTGAAATTAAAACCTTACAGCATTATGTCATATGTAAAATTCTAATAATGTTTAATGTGTAGGTGAATTGTGAACCTGTAATGTGACCATACTTGTTGGCAGGTAATTGCCCGATACGTAGGCCTAATATACATTTGGGATAGTCCGGAGACAGATAAGTGATGTACGTATCAGGTGATGAACCTAGCAAGGGCAACTTGTATATGGAAAATTTAAAGGAGAGTGGAATAGGTTGTGATCCAGGAGAGTAGTGATATTGGAGAACACAGAAATTGTTTAGGTATTTAAAAACAATGTCAATGAGAACATATGATGAAAGTATTTACGTGGAACATAAAATGTGTACAGATAATTTCAGCAGTATTGTAAACATGCTAAAAATGTGTTGGAAGTAAACCAATACCAACAACCCTTAAGTGAAAATAACTAAATCCAAGGTAAAACCTGATTTAGCAGAAAAGCCCTATGTAGGATTTACATTAAATGTGTACGGTGTATGTTTATACCAGTTAAAATTAATATAGTTTAATCGTGTGTATAGGCCCAAGTTTGAGTCTGACATTACTTTTATACAGTCGGTTGCGACACCTAGCCATGTATGGGACTAAAATAGAATTGCTGATGATAAATATATCTTAGGACCTAAGCTAAAAAATTGATAAAAGGAATGGAGCACTTTAGTTATGGAAAAAAAGGTTAAAAAATATAAATCTCTTTAGTTTGGAAAAACAGCGCCTCAGAGGGGATATGATAACATTATACAAAAATATTCAGAGCCAGGACAAACCATTATCTGGAAATCTATTCATAAACAGGGCTATACATAGGACACAAGGTCATGCATTTAGGTTGGCAGAAAGGAGATTTAATCTAAAACAAAGGAAAGGTTTTTTTACAGTAAGAACTATAAGGATATGGAATTCTCAGAGCCCATACAGATGTTTAAACATCTTTTGTTTCAGTTTTTAGTTTTTTGGTATAATGGGGGAGGTTGTTGATTACTATATTGAGTTAAAAGGATTGCTTGCGTGAGCCGCTCTAGGGCATGACCAGCTTGTTCGGGTATATGCAGCCTTTCCAGCCATGACCAAGAAGATGGCGTCTCCATGACTTTAGTTCAACTGCCAAATTGAAGAAAGGTCCAGTCCTCAGGGCCTTGGGAGTAGTAGGGATAAGGGATTCTGCGAGAGGGCCTGGGCTGACAGGGTTGGAGCATTGTTTAGAGATAGAAGGTCACATGGAACTATTTCTTGCAACATCCTATAGGGAAATTAATGAGTTAACCATGAAAAACATTGATGCAAATTGATAATATGTAGGCTTGCTAACTAGTGCCGATAGGCAAATAAATTAACTACAAAAAGAAAAGTCCTGCGCTCACTCCCATCACTCCTGGGCGGCAGCAATGACCACAGTACACATCAGCTCCAATATATATAGTAAAAAACAAAGAAAAAAGTTACCTGCACTCTCTCCTTAATCCCTATATATATTTAAACAAATGGAGGTCATTTAGTTACTCCAATGGCCACTGGAGGGAATGCTTGACTGCAACGTCAAGGCAGACCCCCCTAGACGGGTCCTACTCTGACCCTTCAACTTGCTTCCTTGAGCGTCTGGCAAAGATCTCTATTGAGACTGAAAGGGGTATTTTTTTTTTTATATACACCCCTATATACTTATTGTGACGGACCCGCTGGCACTCCGACCGAGTACCTCCGCCAATCGATGCTCCTAGTGCTTGCCGAGGACTTCAAGCACTCCAACCGACACCATCAGCACTGCAGACTTATCCCATCCCCCAAGCATGAGCCAAGGCTTCAAGAAAGGGTGAAGAAGGTCTGTTTTAATGAGCTCACAAAAGCAACAGCACTCATGCAGCAAAAACAACTCCTCCTCAGAGGAAAACAAAATCACAGTTAAAGACAGAGAGTGTTTGGAAATATGGCAGTTATTAAGGGTTTTTAAACTGGTGTTCTAGGAGGGAGGGGAATAAAACAGTCAAACGAAGTCCATAAAACAGGGGTTTTTTCTTCACACTCTGCATCCGAAGTGCATAGCAAAACTGCAGATCCTGTGTCTGGCTGTGAGAGGCTCTGCCTATGATTTGGGCCATGTGGGCTTGTAGTCACAATGCGTTGTGGTGGGGTGTTGGCCTCTCGGTGATGGTAAAAGAGTCAATACTTGTGGCCGTGAAAGGTGTGGCCTTGCGGGATTGATATGTTAGGTTTTTTTAAACTGAGGCCAGCTCCTATCCCTAAAAACCAGTTCATTTTTCCTAGACAGGGTTTGTCTCTTTTGTGAATGAACGTGAATGGAAATGTAAACAAACTGAATAGAATCAGAGAGAGAAGGGCTGGAAAATTCACCTGATGAAACCACCGATTGTGATGTGAACCTGAAAATAGAAGAGAAATACAGTGACCAACAGAAGGAAACAATGTGCTCTTTATGAGCAGAACATGAAGAGGACAGTCTGATTGTGGCTTAAACTTTATTATGATATGTGTCAGTATGATAAATACATTATTATTGTTAACCTGATAGGCTTGGGATTGCAAAATGTCTGTATCCTAGTATGACTATTGATGTAAAACTTCTAGACAGGAAAACAGATAGCATGACAGAAAGTCAATATCCCGTAGGATATCTTGAAACATAAAGGAACATAGTAAAACGTTTTTAATATCGAATTGTGTAGCGCATGATGGAATGCGTATGGAGGATGTTAAGGGTTAAGGGTTTCTAATTGTATTCGGTAGTCGTAACAAAGACAGAATGAGGCCTTGATATTTGATATGAACAGAAACAAAAAAACTTATTGTTTGAATACCTGAAAAAAACTCTAAACTCACAGATAAATTCTTGTTTACCGTATCTTTTAGTAGACATGCTAATGGCTTTTACATGAATCATATTTGTAATGATTGACAAAGACGGGTTTGATTGGTAGCCAATGTATCTGAACGTACCTAATGTTAGTTTAACACCACGTGACGTTTAAAACGCAGTATTACTCTAACAGGAGGATGATCAGTACTACAATCTGAATTGGTTAATGAAAGGGTTCACCTGAACGGATTATACCTGAAAGATTTGATTTTAAGAAAGCGTATTAATCACTGCATGGTATAATTTGAAACTGGATGTACTGTAAACCCACTAATGGGTCACCAAAGTAATGAACAGTAAATCCAATTAACAAATTACTAGTGAAATTTAGAAGTTTGTAAGTGAACACTTAAATCAACCTAATAGTACCTTTCAAGTAACCGTTTAAGCGTACATCTTTCTACATTTAATTTTATGCATTACTGATTTACATGTATGTGATTTTAAACGGTTTTATATATATAGCGCAATAAGATGGATTTCAATTTTCTAAACACAATTCTGTTGTGGGGTATTTGCTTTATTTCTGTACTTTTGTTTCAAACAGAAAATCCATGAACGGTAAACCCCTGGAATGATTTACAGATTAAATAAGAATTTAGCGTTCCTTGATTTAATGCAGTTCATCTGTTTTGTCTTTTCCCATTCGAGAGTTATTATATACGAACCTCCTCCATTCGTTTCCTCAACAAGGACCACCCCTGTACCCGATTAGAACGTTCACACCAGCAACTTAAGTGAGAAACCGCAAGGCCCGTTAGGCTGAAAATCACAACAGGGTCTGGAGCCGTTCACGTCTGTCTGATTTGAGTTCCATGAACTCGACAGCAAAACACCGCTGGCCGCGTTTGGCTAAACAAGATGGCCGCCGCTACGTGTTCGACTATATGAATGGCTGCCACTTCGGTACTATGACTGTTTCCGAAGTGCCATTTCAAAAGTGCAAATCTTTTCCAATAATATTTAAAGGGGCAGAAACAGTGCTTTAAAATCCAATATATGTATCCAATCCTCCTATATGTCTTTATACGTGGGGAAGATCGCTAGTCAACCTTATTATTGATGTGCCTTCAATCAAATTTTTTGTTGTGAGTGTAACTTTGAACATCACTATTAGTATTCACTTAAGATAGTACACTGTGATGTTTTTTTCTTTCTTCTGTAGATCTTATATTTTATGCATGTTTTGAGAGGACTGGAAGGAGTCCTTTTTGTCAGATTCTGCAGAGTGAGGTATACATTTGTATAGGTAAAGTGTCCACTTGTTTGGTTTTTACCTCCTCACTTTATGTCTTTCCACTTGTGATTGTTAAGGGAAGTGGGGTATAAAACACATTAGGACAGGAAATAGCAATCGAATAAGGTGGGAGTGAAGCAGAGCAGGAGGAGAGAGTAGAGTGCTGCCCTTTAGAAGAGAGCAAGAGACAGGTATGTAGGTACTCTTGGAGGCCATAAGCTTTCCTAGAGAGATGGGAGGCACTATAGAGGTAGATGGTGGGCACTATAGGGGTAGATGAGGGCCACTATAGTATGGAGACCAGGTACAATATAGGGGTAGATACCCTGTAGGGGCACAATAGGGGTAGATGGGGGCACTATAGGGGTAGATGGGGAACAGGGGCACTAGAGGGGTAGAGGGGGGGCATTATAGAGGTAGATGGACTCACTTACCAGGCAGCAGATTCGGGCCTTGGTTAGCCCCTGTAAAATGTAGTTTGGATCGTTAATGTCGATGCTAAATCTTCTTAATTTCTTCTTCTCTTCAGTTGATTGCTATATATACGTCTTTTGTATATATAGTCTTGGGCCAAATTTGCTCACCACATTAATATATGTCTATATTAATGAAAAGTACTAATACGCAATCTGATTTACGGTTTCTTCAGGTTTATTCTTAGTTACTGATTAGTGATGTGCATGAACCGGGGAATTTAGGTTGTGAGGCAGTAACCATGAACTTCCATAAATGTTGTGAGCCATGAAAGCATGGTAACTTCAATGGGCAGGCGAATTTTAAAACACAGGGACTCTTTCTGGCCACAATAGTGATGGAAAAGTTGTTTCAAGGGGACTAACACCTGGACTGTGGCATGCCGGAGGGGGATCCATGGCAAAACTCCCATGGAAAATTACATAGTTGAAGCAGAGTCTGGTTTTAATCCATAAAGGGCATAAATCACCTAACATTCTAAATCACAATCAATATGGATGTACCTGACATATGACATATTGACACCTTGACATATGGATTGACACCTGTCCTCAGAGCCCCTGATGCACGGACACAGAGCAGAATAGAGACTGGTCCCCCCTACATAGGGTCACTTGGCAGATATGGATTGACACCTGTCCTAAGGATCCCCTGATACACGGCTTACAGAGCAGAATAGGGACTGTTCCCCTACATGGGTCACTTGCTTGAATATGGATTGACACCTGTCTAAAGGTTCCCTGGTACACACACTGACACAGAGCAGAATAGGGACTGGTCCCCCTACATCGGGTCACTTGGCAGATATGGATTGACACCTTGTTACAAACTGCTATTTGTAACGGGCCCTTTAAATGGCAAATTGCCCTGCTTCCTTGGGTTGTGGAGAAGCCTATTTGCCAGCCTCCTCCCGCATGACTATGGCCCCTGGGAGATTGTGAAAATGTATGCACTTTTATTTGGTGTGTATGGCCCTTTAAGACTGTTGGTGGGCATATTGGGGCTTATGGACTCTTTATGTGACTGGTGCTGGCCCTTTAAACACCTTTTCTGGGACATCAGGAAGATTGGGACACTGCCCTTTAAGGCCGTGTCCCCAGACTTGTTGGGGACACGGCCCCTTTAAGACGGTGTCCCCTGTGTCCCCAGACCTGGTGCAAACCCTTTGTGCCTGCCTTGCTATTTCCCACTTGGTTCAGTAAATGGGAAATTATTTCGGCAGCTACAGAGACTAAGTCCCATTGGCTGATGGGACTTAGTCTTTCAACCTAGAAATAGACCGACCTCCCCAGCCAAATCTATGGAACTGTTTTGGGCAGGAAAATGTGCTTGCGGTCGGTCAAAAAGGGACCTCCAGCTAACTTTTTAACCCCTGGATGGATTTGGCTGATTTTTGGTTATGTTTATGTTTTAAGTGTGCTGATTCCAAATATGTATTTATGAAGATGGGATGTGTAGTTTTAAAGTTACAGGGTATGGCTAAAAACTGTATTTTTACTGCCTGTGTTTAATTATGTTAATCTCTTCCCAAACGTCATTTTGTTCAAAGTGGAGAGAATGTTAAAAAAATATATTTTTGTTCGGGGTGTGAGAAATGCTTTTCAGCCGCTTCTAATCTTAAGCATCATTTGAGGAGCCATACAGGAGAGAAACCTTATTTGTGGTGTGTTTAGTATTGTTCTGATCAGTTTAATGCCTTCCGCGTCTCCTATCAGTGGACGTGTATATGGCAGCCATTTTAGGAACCGTACACCTGGGACCCGAGCAAGGTCACCTTACTCGTTCAACGAAGCTGACAACATTTGTCCCTGAAACTATCCTGGACATTCTGTACAATTTGTAGCATGGATATGGCAGTGATTTCTGTAACAGGGAGATGGAAGAAGATGCTTGAAGTGCGGTCCTCTTACTGCAAATTTGGGGCACTGCGGTCAAGCTAATGACACCAGATAGGAGTGGTGTGTTTAGTATTGTTCTGATCAGTTTAATACCTTCCGCGTCTCCTATCGGTGGGCGTGTACACGGCATTGATTTTTGTAACAGGGAGATGGAAGAAGAGGCTTGGTCGGTCCTCTTACTGCAAATTTGGGGCACTGCGCGGTCAAGCTAATGTGACACCAGATAGGAGTGGTGTGTTTAGTACTATTTTTATCAAGTTTAATACCTTCCAGCGTCTCCTATCAGTGGTCCTGATACACACTGACACAGAGCAGGAATAGGGAATGTTACCTGACATGGTCCTTGGCAGATATGGATTGACACCTGTCCTCAGAGCCCCTGATACACACTGACACAGATCAGAATGAGGAATGTTACCCAACCTTAGGGGTCACTTGGCAGATATGGATTGACACCTGTCCTAAGGATCCCTGATACACACTGATACACACCTACTTGAATGGTATAGACATTTTTAGCAGCTCCTGGCCCGAACACCTGACCCACATAGGAGCCGTAATAGACCGGATTAGGGAGTCGGGACTGACCCTAAAGCCCAGTAAGTGCCATATAGGAACGTGTAAAAACCTCCCCAAGATAGTAGTATGGGCCCCAGAGTGTGAACAGGCCTTCCAACAGCTCAAGGCGGCGCTCATTAAATCACCTGTACTTTCTTCTCCTGATCCAACTAAACACTTTCTCGTCCATACAGACGCTTCTATGCTTGGATTGGGAGCAGTACTGAGCCAAGTCGGAGCAGATGGTGGCGAGCAAGCCGGGGCTTATCTAAGCCGTAAACTTTTGCACAGTGAAGTATATTCACTGCCATTGAAAAGGAGTGCATAGCGGTGGTGTGGGCCCTCAAATAGCTGCAACCTACTTGTATGACAAGCGTTTACCTTACTCACAGATCACAACAAATTTGGGGCACTGCGCGTGCAATCTAATGTGCCACCAGATAGGAGTGGTGTGTTTAGTACTATTGTTATCAGTTTAATCACTGTTACGCCCCCTATCCGTTGATGTAGAGCAAGACGCAGCAGCAGAAGAGGACTAAGCCGAGGAGGTTATGGAAGAGGATGGAGTAGGAGGAGTAGAGGAGGTGGCAGCGTACTGGCAGAGTACGCTGTAGGGCTGACACACCTGCTTGAAGATAACTAACTGCTATTCAATCTATAACTGATGTGTTTGTTTCACAGGCGAAAGTGCCCTAAAAGATGGCCGAACCCAAGTTGAGAATTTGGCGGGGATCAATTATAAAGTCCGACGAACGCATTCAGAGCTAAAATACAGCAGCGTGGCCGGACCATTTTAGCCCAGGCAGCTCATCTCATCAGGCCTTTTTTTTTAATCTAATGCTTAGCTTAAGCCCAGTGTCGGAAGTCCCCTTGGGATCCACCCCATCCTCATTCATCTTAATAAAGGTGAGGCTAATCAGACTTTTGACCTAGGCTGACTTCCTGCTTCTCGGTGACAATACCTCCTGCTGCACTGAAGATTATTTCGACAGGACACTTGAGGCGGGGCAGGCCAGAGAGGTTCTATATGGGGAGGTGGGATAGCTCAGGCCACAGGTCAAGCCTGCACACCCAGTAGTCGAGGGGTTCATCGCTCCTCAGAGTGTCGATATCTGCAGTTAAGGCGAGGTAGTCTGCTACCTGCCGGTCGAGTCGCTCTCTGAGGGTGGATCCCGAAGGGCTGTGGCGATGCGTAGGACTTAAAAAGGTCTGCATGTCCTCCATCAACAACACGTCTCTAAAGCATCCTGTCCTTGCCGGCGTGGTCATGGGAGGAGGAGGATGACTTCCACCTCTCCCCCTGTTAGATTCCCGTTGTGCTGTGACATCACCCTTATACGCTGTGTAAAGCATACTTTCAATTTATTTTGCAAATGCTGCATCCTTTCATACTTGTTGTAATTCGGTAACATTTCCGCCACTTTCTGCTTATACCGGGGGTCTAGTAGCGTGGACACCCAGTACAGGTCGTTCTCCTTCAGCCTTTTTATACGAGGGTCCCTCAACAGGCACGACAGCATGAAAGACCCATTTGCACAAGGTTGGATGCCGAGCTACTCATTTCCCGTTCCTCCTCC
>OW240917.1:21204980-21243799 GCA_933207985.1 Pelobates cultripes | reverse complement strand
TAATTAGATATTTTTGAAAAAAAATATTAAAATGATTTATTATGAAAAATATTTAATTGTTTTGGTATCTATCTATCTATCTATCTATACACTAAAACAATTATATTTTTATATAAATTGGCCCCAGCAGCATCCCATTTATGCATGTTTCATGTATATATTTGGGAGTCTAGGCCAACTCCTTGGAGTTACAGGTTCCTCATCCCAGGGCCCTATTTACCCTTGTACTGCAGAGAGCCCCAGATGGATTTGTCTCCCCAAGTAAGTGGGTTAATCTCATAAGAGCAGACATTAGGCTGTTAGAGTAGGACCTGCCAAGGATGGGGTACATGGATGTTGTGGCCGGTGTATGCAATGTATGATCATATACTGTAACTAAACCCCCATTAATATTATATATATTATTATTTTGCCTAGATTAGGTGTTTAAAAAAAACAAAAAAAATACAATCTGTTAGCTTTGAAGTTGCTATTTAGTGGATGAGCGAATGCACTGGATTTTGTATGAATTGACCCCAGCAGCACCCCATTAATGCATGTTCAGGTGAGTGCAGCCCCCTGGTTTCATATATATATATATATATATATATATATATATAGGTGAACGCTTGGCACTCACCTCCAAAAAAATATAAATTTGTAACTCACATGCCTGGGTGCAAATTGTTGGCGTCAAATATATAAACAAAAATAAAAATCAAAATGCACTCACAGGTCTTCTGGTTAATAGGAAAACTGGTGCTTTAATAAATCATCTGTGATGTACAAAAAAATCAATCGACGTTTCGACCCTGCCGGGTCTTTTTCAAGATCATATAATACATGACAAGAAAGTGTTTATATATAAAATACAAATCTAAGTGAATAAACACTTACCCAATGGTGAAGTGAGGAGGAGTGTGTTTGCCCGTTAGAACCCGGAAGTGAATGGAAGCTGCACACAACGTCACGTGATCAGGGCGTCGTACAGGGAAAAAGTGGTTGCCAAGGCAACAATACACAAAGTAGAAAAATCCTATGCCGGGAGCAAGTAGATCAGTGTGAAGCAAGGAGTGGGTAGTGTAAACTACCAATACAAAGTGAATGATACAAAAGTCAGGAGAATCGAGTACATAAGCAGCAAGTGCTGTGCAGTGTCATGTGAAATCCTGAGTGATAAACGTGTGAGCACACAACAAACAAATATAATAAACTGTGAAAAACGAATACCTGACATCATAAATAAAATCAAAGCAAAAGAGCAGAGTATATACAAAAATACTGTATACAAAATTATACAATTATCTTATACATGATATCCACTAAAGTGTATAGTATGCAAAATTAGTAATATAATAATTTGATGCTAGACAATATGACATAAACACCAAGTGACACACGGGTTTTTTATAATGAAAAAACATCTAAACTAAATATATAGCCTAGAAACCTACGAAGGAGGCTGAGGAAACCTGAAGAATAAAGAATCAGCTGCATCTTAAGTAATCCAAAAAACATGACAACGGAGAAATAGATACAGAGACCAGAGCTAATGAAAAAGATCCTTAAATAAACAAAGCCAATAAATTGATCTAACGTGCTCTCACAAATGGGACTGTAGCATATGATTTCTCCATACATATAAACCAAAAAAAAAATTATTGTCAATCTAATGCTAAAGAGAGCTACAAGTTAATCATAGAAGGGTGCTGGACAAGTCTCTAAATATAGATGGTCTAAAAATAATATCTAACTTGTAGTATCAAGACAATAGCACAATGAAAAATAATTGGCAAGTGCGAAAAATAAAAATTACAGTAAATAATAATAAAAGTAGAAATTCTTAGATAAATGGTATCTAACATGCAGTGTCAAGCTGATAGCATATGAGGACTCTCTACATACCAAGTGTTAAAATAGGATAAAGCACCAGCAATAATCAATAGACAACAAATCTAATAGTCTAAGTCAAATGGAAATATTGCAAAAATGTGGAAAATATATGTAATAAACAATAATGTGGGTAGCGTATGATTGCTACCTACAAAAAAAAATAAAAAAAAAATAAAAAATAAAAGGTAGTTGCAGAATGGAACTGGTGCATACTGGAGTAGTAGGACAGAATATATCTGAACAACAACAAATAATTAACAAGGGCATAGAATACAAATAACTGGAAGTAATGAAAAATAATCATAAAAAAGATACATGAAATCTACAGGTATCTTAATGGAGAAAACAAAAAATAAAAAATAACTGACTAATGGAACTATCTGAAGCTATGCTGGTGACAAAAAATGTAAAGATGTATATAATAATGCAATAATAGGCATCACCACAGGGTAGATATACTATATATATCTATAGTATATATATAGATATACTATATATGGACATATATAAGAGCTAGAGACCGTTTTGAATCCAGCACGAATATTAAAATCACGAAGACACAATTATTCCTCCCTATGACTTATCATACAGCAACTTCAAAAATAAAAAATACTATAAACAGACACTGGGACGTACTGCAAGCCGATAAGAATCTTCCTCCGATCTTCCAACAACGTCCTATGATCAGCTACAAAAGAAACCGCAATCTGAGAGACTTACTAGTTCGCAATGATCCTACACAATGCTATACTAAGAAAACATGGATCAAAAAGAAGGGCTGCTTTAAGTGCACGGGCTGTGTGACTTGTAGCCATATGCTGACCAGTACCTCCTTTTCCCACCCACATACGGGTAAAAGGATACCGATTAATCATTACATCACTTGCACGACGGATCACGTAATTTACATGGTGACATGCCCATGCGGACTATCGTATGTTGGGAAGACAGACCTCACATTACGTGACAGAATGAGGGGACATCGCTCTGGTATAATGACGGCATATCGAGACCAAACCACGGAGAAACCAGTAGCCAAACACTTTCTGGCTATGCAGCATCACCTTCCTACGCTCAAATTTATAGGCATTGATCATGTACCTCCTCTAGTTCGGGGTGGCGACCGATCCAAAATGCTTCTACAGAGAGAAGCTTACTGGATCCACCACTTGGACACGGTCACACCCAAAGGTTTAAATGAAAACATCATTTATTCCATGTTCTTATGATTATTCGTGTACTCTTATTTTATGTCCATATACAGTATATCTGCCCTGTGGTGATGCCTATTATTGCATTATTATATACATCTTTACATTTTTTGTCACCAGCATAGCTTCAGATAGTTCCATTAGTCAGTTATTTTTTATTTTTTGTTTCCTCCATTAAGATACCTGTAGATTTCATGTATCTTTTTTATGATTATTTTTCATTACTTCCAGTTATTTGTATTCTATGCCCTTGTCAATTATTTGTTGTTGTTCAGATATATTCTGTCCTACTACTTCAGTATGCACCAGTTCCATTGTGCAATTATTTTTTATTTTTTTTAATTTTTTTGTAGGTAGCAATCATACGCTACCCACATTATTGTTTATTACATATATTTTCCACATTTTTGCAATATTTCCATTTGACTTAGACTATTAGATTTGTTGTCTATTGATTACTGCTGGTGCTTTATCCTATTTTAACACTTGGTATGTAGAGAGTCCTCATATGCTATCAGCTTGACACTGCATGTTAGATACCATTTATCTAAGAATTTCTACTTTTATTATTATTTACTGTAATTTTTATTTTTCGCACTTGCCAATTATTTTTCATTGTGCTATTGTCTTGATACTACAAGTTAGATATTATTTTTAGACCATCTATATTTAGAGACTTGTCCAGCACCCTTCTATGATTAACTTGTAGCTCTCTTTAGCATTAGATTGACAATAATTTTTTTTTTTTTTTTGGTTTATATGTATGGAGAAATCATAAGCTACAGTCCCATTTGTGAGAGCACGTTAGATCAATTTATTGGCTTTGTTTATTTAAGGATCTTTTTCATTAGCTCTGGTCTCTGTATCTATTTCTCCGTTGTCATGTTTTTTGGATTACTTAAGATGCAGCTGATTCTTTATTCTTTTGGTTTCCTCAGCCTCCCTCGTAGGTTTCTAGGCTATATATTTAGTTTAGATGTTTTTCATTATAAAAAGCCCGTGTGTCACTTGGTGTTTATGTCATATTGTCTAGCATCAAATTATTATATTACTAATTTTGCATACTATACACTTTAGTGGATATCATGTATAAGATAATTGTATAATTTTGTATACAGTATTTTTGTATATACTCTGCTCTTTTGCTTTGATTTTATTTATGATGTCAGGTATTCGTTTTTCACAGTTTATTATATTTGTTTGTTGTGTGCTCACACGTTTATCACTCAGGATTTCACATGACACTGCACAGCACTTGCTGCTTATGTACTCGATTCTCCTGACTTTTGTATCATTCACTTTGTATTGGTAGTTTACACTACCCACTCCTTGCTTCACACTGATCTACTTGCTCCCGGCATAGGATTTTTCTACTTTGTGTATTGTTGCCTTGGCAACCACTTTTTCCCTGTACGACGCCCTGATCACGTGACGTTGTGTGCAGCTTCCATTCACTTCCGGGTTCTAACGGGCAGACACACTCCTCCTCACTTCACCATTGGGTAAGTGTTTATTCACTTAGATTTGTATTTTATATATAAACACTTTCTTGTCATGTATTATATGATCTTGAAAAAGACCCGGCAGGGTCGAAACGTCGATTGATTTTTTTGTACATCACAGATGATTTATTAAAGCACCAGTTTTCCTATTAACCAGAAGTCCTGTGAGTGCATTTTGATTTTTATTTTTGTTTATATATTTGACGCCAACAATTTGCACCCAGGCATGTGAGTTACAAATTTATATTTTTTTGGAGGTGAGTGCCAAGCGTTCACCTATACATATATTTTGGTGGGGCGTCCCACCTTCTTGAGCACCCCTATCATTTATGACTAAAATACTTTGTGGATGTGTTCTGCTCCTTTTTCAAGTGATCACAGCATGGAGGATTTTTTATCAAGAGCTGGAGCCCTAGCTGACACGGCTGAAACACTTTCTATCAGTGATGAACATGCTTTATCTGTTTTATGGCCACGGTCTACTAAAGATCTCTCTCACACAAATACACCTAAGGAATTATACAATGATTTACTAAAGCTAAAAAGACGTGAAATAGACTTAGACCTCCATGGCGTGTTCATCTCTGACTATTTTCGCGCTAAGAGAATACCTAGGGGATTTAGAGTCAGAAATGCCCCCACGATTGGCAGACAGAATCCAGACTTTTGCAAACGCTGGATGAACATCGCCAATAAGTGCTCCTTAGACTGGATGGTCATAGTGGTTGAGGAGGTCGGTAAAGAGCTACTCCAGGTGAAAAAGTCTATTCAGGAATTTGAAGTAACAAACGTCACCTCTCTACAGGCACCTACTGCGAACGAGATGATGATTAAATTACAAGACGACATCCAGAAATATCAGAACGAATTAATTCGTTTTAAAAAACAAAAATTAACTAAGGTTAATCATGATTATACACACCACCAAGTGTATAGATGGCTCAGCGGTATGGATACCACCACTAGGAATATTCTTCCTAGATTTAGACCCCGCATTACCAGACCTTCCTCGCACACGATTGACATCAGCTCGGGGGAATCAGCCTCGGATGCTGAATCTAAAGATACCAGACCACAGTCCAGAACTGAACCTTTTTTAGATATTGGCACTCATCATCAAGACCCCCCAGGTATGGGCATGGGTATGGAATCCAGCGGACTAAGAAAAAGAGACCCCCCAGGCGAGGGAAAAAGGGTCACCAGATATGCCAACACCGCCGCCAAACCTCCATCACAGAGGAAACGTCAGTAGTCTTTAATCTATCTAATAAACTACTAACAGAAGCCCATCTCAGCCTTTTAAGCAAGGGTCTTACTTTTATCCCTGTTAAAAAACCACAGGCATTCTCAGTTGAAATCGATATGTACAAGTTACAACGCACTCTATATGCCAATGAGTACAGGAAAGAAGATCCTACATATCAACCAAACCCTTTTATTACCAAGGAGAAAAAGGATATCAAATCAAATAACATGACCATTAAAACCTATGTACAGACCATACATAAGGATGCGCTGAAGATCATAAAAACTCCACCGAAACATAGACCCAATTTAACTTTGGATGAAAAGGCTGCACTTCAGGATCTCCGTGATGATGCGAACATAGTAATTCGCCCTGCTGATAAAGGCGGAGGCGTTGTGATTCAATCATACCAGCAATACAAGTGTGAAATTATGCGACAGCTGAATGACACTTCAACGTATCGAAAACTCACTTATGATCCTGTGCTGGCATTTCAAAACAAGATCCAACAACTTATTGATATGGGCCTCCAAGCTGGATACATTGATTCTAACACAGCTAAATATCTTTTGGTGATTCACCCTATACATCCAGTTCTTTACACCTTGCCCAAGATCCACAAATCCAGCCATAACCCCCCAGGCAGACCCATAGTCTCGGCAAGGGGTGGTCTGTTAGAACCCATTGCCAAATACGTGGATTATCATCTACAAGACAGCGTCAAAGAGTTACCATTCTGTCTTAAAGACACCCAAGATCTTTTAAGCCAACTTAGAGAACTAGGACATGATATCCAGCGTGAATTCATATTTGCCACTCTGGACGTTCAGAATTTATACACCGCAATACCACAAGCCGAAGGTATTGAAGCTGTTCGTATCACCTTGTCCAAATGCACAGCGTATAAAGGTCCCCCTATTGAATTTATTTTGGAACTACTCACTATTGCACTCTCCTGCAATTATTTCAAATTTGAGGGCAACTTTTACTTGCAGACATCCGGAACTGCTATGGGGGCAGCCATGGCTCCATCATATGCTAACATCTTCATGTCCTGGTTTGAACAAGAATACATTTTCTCCACATATGCGAACAAAATACTGAAGTATTTTAGGTTTGTCGATGACATCCTTCTTCTTTGGACTACCACACATCAGGAATTGGAAGAAATGGTTCAACAACTAAATACGTTACCCACAACTATAAAATTTACGCTCAACCACAATCAGGATCAAATCCACTTTTTGGATGTTTTACTGTACAAAAAAACAGGTGATATTGGCTACACTCTATACCGTAAAGATACAGACAGAAATACTATTCTATCAGCCTCTAGCTTTCACCCCCAACATCTTAAAGACTCTTTACCTATCTCACAGTTTCTTAGAGTTTTTCGCTACAACAGCGATACCTCTAATATGAACGCTCAGCTGGCTGAAATGAAACAACGGTTTATTGACAGGGGCTATGCCCCCCATACACTGGAGATTGCTCAACAAAGAGCTAGAGACCGCTTTGAATCCAGCACGAATATTAAAACCACGAAGACACAATTATTCCTCCCTATGACTTATCATACAGCAACTTCAAAAATAAAAAATACTATAAACAGACACTGGGACGTACTGCAAGCCGATAAGAATCTTCCTCCGATCTTCCAACAACGTCCTATGATCAGCTACAAAAGAAACCGCAATCTGAGAGACTTACTAGTTCGCAATGATCCTACACAATGCTATACTAAGAAAACATGGATCAAAAAGAAGGGCTGCTTTAAGTGCACGGGCTGTGTGACTTGTAGCCATATGCTGACCAGTACCTCCTTTTCCCACCCACATACGGGTAAAAGGATACCGATTAATCATTACATCACTTGCACGACGGATCACGTAATTTACATGGTGACATGCCCATGCGGACTATCGTATGTTGGGAAGACAGACCTCACATTACGTGACAGAATGAGGGGACATCGCTCTGGTATAATGACGGCATATCGAGACCAAACCACGGAGAAACCAGTAGCCAAACACTTTCTGGCTATGCAGCATCACCTTCCTACGCTCAAATTTATAGGCATTGATCATGTACCTCCTCTAGTTCGGGGTGGCGACCGATCCAAAATGCTTCTACAGAGAGAAGCTTACTGGATCCACCACTTGGACACGATCACACCCAAAGGTTTAAATGAAAACATCATTTATTCCATGTTCTTATGATTATTCGTGTACTCTTATTTTATGTCCATATATAGTATATCTACCCTGTGGTGATGCCTATTATTGCATTATTATATACATCTTTACATTTTTTGTCACCAGCATAGCTTCAGATAGTTCCATTAGTCAGTTATTTTTTATTTTTTATTTTTTGTTTTCTCCATTAAGATACCTGTAGATTTCATGTATCTTTTTTATGATTATTTTTCATTACTTCCAGTTATTTGTATTCTATGCCCTTGTTAATTATTTGTTGTTGTTCAGATATATTCTGTCCTACTACTTCAGTATGCACCAGTTCCATTCTGCAACTACCTTTTATTTTTTATTTTTTTTATTTTTTTGTAGGTAGCAATCATACGCTACCCACATTATTGTTTATTACATATATTTTCCACATTTTTGCAATATTTCCATTTGACTTAGACTATTAGATTTGTTGTCTATTGATTATTGCTGGTGCTTTATCCTATTTTAACACTTGGTATGTAGAGAGTCCTCATATGCTATCAGCTTGACACTGCATGTTAGATACCATTTATCTAAGAATTTCTACTTTTATTATTATTTACTGTAATTTTTATTTTTCGCACTTGGCAATTATTTTTCATTGTGCTATTGTCTTGATACTACAAGTTAGATATTATTTTTAGACCATCTATATTTAGAGACTTGTCCAGCACCCTTCTATGATTAACTTGTAGCTCTCTTTAGCATTAGATTGACAATAATTTTTTTTTTTTTTGTTTTTTTTGTTTTTTTGTTTTTGTTTATATGTATGGAGAAATCATAAGCTACAGTCCCATTTGTGAGAGCACGTTAGATCAATTTATTGGCTTTGTTTATTTAAGGATCTTTTTCATTAGCTCTGGTCTCTGTATCTATTTCTCCGTTGTCATGTTTTTTGGATTACTTAAGATGCAGCTGATTCTTTATTCTTTAGGTTTCCTCAGCCTCCCTCGTAGGTTTCTAGGCTATATATTTAGTTTAGATGTTTTTTCATTATAAAAAGCCCGTGTGTCACTTGGTGTTTATGTCATATTGTCTAGCATCAAATTATTATATTACTAATTTTGCATACTATACACTTTAGTGGATATCATGTATAAGATAATTGTATAATTTTGTATACAGTATTTTTGTATATACTCTGCTCTTTTGCTTTGATTTTATTTATGATGTCAGGTATTCGTTTTTCACAGTTTATTATATTTGTTTGTTGTGTGCTCACACGTTTATCACTCAGGTTTTCACATGACACTGCACAGCACTTGCTGCTTATGTACTCGATTCTCCTGACTTTTGTATCATTCACTTTGTATTGGTAGTTTACACTACCCACTCCTTGCTTCACACTGATCTACTTGCTCCCGGCATAGGATTTTTCTACTTTGTGTATTGTTGCCTTGGCAACCACTTTTTCCCTGTACGACGCCCTGATCACGTGACGTTGTGTGCAGCTTCCATTCACTTCCGGGTTCTAACGGGCAAACACACTCCTCCTCACTTCACCATTGGGTAAGTGTTTATTCACTTAGATTTGTATTTTATATATAAACACTTTCTTGTCATGTATTATATGATCTTGAAAAAGACCCGGCAGGGTCGAAACGTCGATTGATTTTTTTTTGTACATCACAGATGATTTATTAAAGCACCAGTTTTCCTATTAACCAGAAGACCTGTGAGTGCATTTTGATTTTTATTTTTGTTTATATATTTGACGCCAACAATTTGCACCCAGGCATGTGAGTTACAAATTTATATTTTTTTGGAGGTGAGTGCCAAGCGTTCACCTATACATATATTTTGGTGGGGCGTCCCACCTTCTTGAGCACCCCTATCATTTATGACTAAAATACTTTGTGGATGTGTTCTGCTCCTTTTTCAAGTGATCACAGCATGGAGGATTTTTTATCAAGAGCTGGAGCCCTAGCTGACACGGCTGAAACACTTTCTATCAGTGATGAACATGCTTTATCTGTTTTATGGCCACGGTCTACTAAAGATCTCTCTCACACAAATACACCTAAGGAATTATACAATGATTTACTAAAGCTAAAAAGACGTGAAATAGACTTAGACCTCCATGGCGTGTTCATCTCTGACTATTTTCGCGCTAAGAGAATACCTAGGGGATTTAGAGTCAGAAATGCCCCCACGATTGGCAGACAGAATCCAGACTTTTGCAAACGCTGGATGAACATCGCCAATAAGTGCTCCTTAGACTGGATGGTCATAGTGGTTGAGGAGGTCGGTAAAGAGCTACTCCAGGTGAAAAAGTCTATTCAGGAATTTGAAGTAACAAACGTCACCTCTCTACAGGCACCTACTGCGAACGAGATGATGATTAAATTACAAGACGACATCCAGAAATATCAGAACGAATTAATTCGTTTTAAAAAACAAAAATTAACTAAGGTTAATCATGATTATACACACCACCAAGTGTATAGATGGCTCAGCGGTATGGATACCACCACTAGGAATATTCTTCCTAGATTTAGACCCCGCATTACCAGACCTTCCTCGCACACGATTGACATCAGCTCGGGGGAATCAGCCTCGGATGCTGAATCTAAAGATACCAGACCACAGTCCAGAACTGAACCTTTTTTAGATATTGGCACTCATCATCAAGACCCCCCAGGTATGGGCATGGGTATGGAATCCAGCGGACTAAGAAAAAGAGACCCCCCAGGCGAGGGAAAAAGGGTCACCAGATATGCCAACACCGCCGCCAAACCTCCATCACAGAGGAAACGTCAGTAGTCTTTAATCTATCTAATAAACTACTAACAGAAGCCCATCTCAGCCTTTTAAGCAAGGGTCTTACTTTTATCCCTGTTAAAAAACCACAGGCATTCTCAGTTGAAATCGATATGTACAAGTTACAACGCACTCTATATGCCAATGAGTACAGGAAAGAAGATCCTACATATCAACCAAACCCTTTTATTACCAAGGAGAAAAAGGATATCAAATCAAATAACATGACCATTAAAACCTATGTACAGACCATACATAAGGATGCGCTGAAGATCATAAAAACTCCACCGAAACATAGACCCAATTTAACTTTGGATGAAAAGGCTGCACTTCAGGATCTCCGTGATGATGCGAACATAGTAATTCGCCCTGCTGATAAAGGCGGAGGCGTTGTGATTCAATCATACCAGCAATACAAGTGTGAAATTATGCGACAGCTGAATGACACTTCAACGTATCGAAAACTCACTTATGATCCTGTGCTGGCATTTCAAAACAAGATCCAACAACTTATTGATATGGGCCTCCAAGCTGGATACATTGATTCTAACACAGCTAAATATCTTTTGGTGATTCACCCTATACATCCAGTTCTTTACACCTTGCCCAAGATCCACAAATCCAGCCATAACCCCCCAGGCAGACCCATAGTCTCGGCAAGGGGTGGTCTGTTAGAACCCATTGCCAAATACGTGGATTATCATCTACAAGACAGCGTCAAAGAGTTACCATTCTGTCTTAAAGACACCCAAGATCTTTTAAGCCAACTTAGAGAACTAGGACATGATATCCAGCGTGAATTCATATTTGCCACTCTGGACGTTCAAAATTTATACACCGCAATACCACAAGCCGAAGGTATTGAAGCTGTTCGTATCACCTTGTCCAAATGCACAGCGTATAAAGGTCCCCCTATTGAATTTATTTTGGAACTACTCACTATTGCACTCTCCTGCAATTATTTCAAATTTGAGGGCAACTTTTACTTGCAGACATCCGGAACTGCTATGGGGGCAGCCATGGCTCCATCATATGCTAACATCTTCATGTCCTGGTTTGAACAAGAATACATTTTCTCCACATATGCGAACAAAATACTGAAGTATTTTAGGTTTGTCGATGACATCCTTCTTCTTTGGACTACCACACATCAGGAATTGGAAGAAATGGTTCAACAACTAAATACGTTACCCACAACTATAAAATTTACGCTCAACCACAATCAGGATCAAATCCACTTTTTGGATGTTTTACTGTACAAAAAAACAGGTGATATTGGCTACACTCTATACCGTAAAGATACAGACAGAAATACTATTCTATCAGCCTCTAGCTTTCACCCCCAACACCTTAAAGACTCTTTACCTATCTCACAGTTTCTTAGAGTTTTTCGCTACAACAGCGATACCTCTAATATGAACGCTCAGCTGGCTGAAATGAAACAACGGTTTATTGACAGGGGCTATGCCCCCCATACACTGGAGATTGCTCAACAAAGAGCTAGAGACCGTTTTGAATCCAGCACGAATATTAAAATCACGAAGACACAATTATTCCTCCCTATGACTTATCATACAGCAACTTCAAAAATAAAAAATACTATAAACAGACACTGGGACGTACTGCAAGCCGATAAGAATCTTCCTCCGATCTTCCAACAACGTCCTATGATCAGCTACAAAAGAAACCGCAATCTGAGAGACTTACTAGTTCGCAATGATCCTACACAATGCTATACTAAGAAAACATGGATCAAAAAGAAGGGCTGCTTTAAGTGCACGGGCTGTGTGACTTGTAGCCATATGCTGACCAGTACCTCCTTTTCCCACCCACATACGGGTAAAAGGATACCGATTAATCATTACATCACTTGCACGACGGATCACGTAATTTACATGGTGACATGCCCATGCGGACTATCGTATGTTGGGAAGACAGACCTCACATTACGTGACAGAATGAGGGGACATCGCTCTGGTATAATGACGGCATATCGAGACCAAACCACGGAGAAACCAGTAGCCAAACACTTTCTGGCTATGCAGCATCACCTTCCTACGCTCAAATTTATAGGCATTGATCATGTACCTCCTCTAGTTCGGGGTGGCGACCGATCCAAAATGCTTCTACAGAGAGAAGCTTACTGGATCCACCACTTGGACACGATCACACCCAAAGGTTTAAATGAAAACATCATTTATTCCATGTTCTTATGATTATTCGTGTACTCTTATTTTATGTCCATATATAGTATATCTACCCTGTGGTGATGCCTATTATTGCATTATTATATACATCTTTACATTTTTTGTCACCAGCATAGCTTCAGATAGTTCCATTAGTCAGTTATTTTTTATTTTTTATTTTTTGTTTTCTCCATTAAGATACCTGTAGATTTCATGTATCTTTTTTATGATTATTTTTCATTACTTCCAGTTATTTGTATTCTATGCCCTTGTTAATTATTTGTTGTTGTTCAGATATATTCTGTCCTACTACTCCAGTATGCACCAGTTCCATTCTGCAACTACCTTTTTTTTTTTTTGTAGGTAGCAATCATACGCTACCCACATTATTGTTTATTACATATATTTTCCACATTTTTGCAATATTTCCATTTGACTTAGACTATTAGATTTGTTGTCTATTGATTATTGCTGGTGCTTTATCCTATTTTAACACTTGGTATGTAGAGAGTCCTCAAATGCTATCAGCTTGACACTGCATGTTAGATACCATTTATCTAAGAATTTCTACTTTTATTATTATTTACTGTAATTTTTATTTTTCACACTTGGCAATTATTTTTCATTGTGCTATTGTCTTGATACTACAAGTTAGATATTATTTTTAGACCATCTATATTTAGAGACTTGTCCAGCACCCTTCTATGATTAACTTGTAGCTCTCTTTAGCATTAGATTGACAATAATTTTTTTTTTTTTTTTGGTTTATATGTATGGAGAAATCATAAGCTACAGTCCCATTTGTGAGAGCACGTTAGATCAATTTATTGGCTTTGTTTATTTAAGGATCTTTTTCATTAGCTCTGGTCTCTGTATCTATTTCTCCGTTGTCATGTTTTTTGGATTACTTAAAATGCAGCTGATTCTTTATTCTTCAGGTTTCCTCAGCCTCCTTCGTAGGTTTCTAGGCTATATATTTAGTTTAGATGTTTTTTCATTATAAAAAGCCCGTGTGTCACTTGGTGTTTATGTCATATTGTCTAGCATCAAATTATTATATTACTAATTTTGCATACTATACACTTTAGTGGATATCATGTATAAGATAATTGTATAATTTTGTATACAGTATTTTTGTATATACTCTGCTCTTTTGCTTTGATTTTATTTATGATGTCAGGTATTCGTTTTTCACAGTTTATTATATTTGTTTGTTGTGTGCTCACACGTTTATCACTCAGGTTTTCACATGACACTGCACAGCACTTGCTGCTTATGTACTCGATTCTCCTGACTTTTGTATCATTCACTTTGTATTGGTAGTTTACACTACCCACTCCTTGCTTCACACTGATCTACTTGCTCCCGGCATAGGATTTTTCTACTTTGTGTATTGTTGCCTTGGCAACCACTTTTTCCCTGTACGACGCCCTGATCACGTGACGTTGTGTGCAGCTTCCATTCACTTCCGGGTTCTAACGGGCAAACACACTCCTCCTCACTTCACCATTGGGTAAGTGTTTATTCACTTAGATTTGTATTTTATATATAAACACTTTCTTGTCATGTATTATATGATCTTGAAAAAGACCCGGCAGGGTCGAAACGTCGATTGATTTTTTTGTACATCACAGATGATTTATTAAAGCACCAGTTTTCCTATTAACCAGAAGACCTGTGAGTGCATTTTGATTTTTATTTTTGTTTATATATATATATATATATATATATGTATGTTTTTTTAAAACAATATCTGTGAGCTTTGAAGTTGCTATTTAGTGGATGAGTGAATGTGCTGGATGTTGTGTATTGTGTATATATATATACACACACAAAGAATTTAAATATTTTTTATAATATTAAACCCTTTAACATTTTTAATATTATTTATGTTTTGATATTGTAACATGTTGAAGAACAGAGCGTGGAGACAGTCTGTGTTGAAAGTACCTATGGCCATCTAAGTGACTGAAACTAGAGGAGATATTAGGCAGAAATGTACAAACTGCTTTTTTATCTAAAAAGGCAGCATTTACATTGAAAACTACATGAAGCTGTATTGGCTATGGTGACTACAGTGTCCCCTTAAGGATCCAATAATAATTACGTTATGTACAATTTTACCAGCAGAGACTATTTCCCTGCTGGTAACAGGGTGACCCCAGATATAACTGATATGTAAGGCTGCCATCTGTCAGCTGGAGCCAGAATTCATAATTTCATGAAACAACAGTGATCTCTGGGTTAACAATCAAACAATCAAAGTGAGTGCTGCTCTTTAAATGGAGATGTAAATACCCTGCAACACAACAATAAACCTCAAGATATATGATATGAGATACCATGTAGTCTTTACTTTTGCAAATAATATGCATGTATGGGGTAACTGAAATTGTCAAATTGCTACAATGCCCCAAAGTGAGACATAGGCCCATGATTCTATAGCTTGTAGAACCACCTTTAGCAGCAATAACTTGAAGGATTCATTGTATGCATATTTTTATCAGTCTCTCACATAGTTGTGTAGGAATTCTGTCCCACTCTTCTTTACAATGTTGCTTCACTTCATTGAGGTTTCTGGTATTTATTTATGCACAGGTCCTGCCATTGCATTTCTTATAGGTCTGGACTTTGATTGGGCCAACTTTGATTCCTCAGTTTTTTGCACATGGAAATTTGCCAGACTATGTTGCCTTTGAGACTGCATGGCAGCCTAAAACACTCTAAAACACTATTTATGTTTAGCAATATTTATATATATATATAATTAATACAAAAACATTACTGAACACAAATGTGTTTTAGAGTGTTTTAGACTGCCATACAGTCTCAAAGGCAACATAGTCTGGCAAATTTCCATGTATATAATGTCATTCATTTATTCATCCATCTTAAAAAAGCTGTATATATATATTTTTATTTTTTATTTTTTTAATTTTTTCTTCAGTATTATGGCACTGCCTGATTGGAGCCATGTGATCACTCTGTGAGCTGGGCTGTCAGGTAGGCCCCGAGAATGTAAGTCAGCCGGCAGCTCCAGGGCTGAAATCTTTAAAGCCCATTGAATGCAGAAAGGCATAATGGGTGTTAAGTCCTGCTATGAAACATATAATTGTTATTATGTCCTGCTATGCAAAACCATTACATTCTTAATGTGTGTACTTTCTTTTTCCCATGACTCTACATTGGGGATATTGTTTTACTCAGAACAGTTTGTCAAGATTTGGTGGTTTGCCTATAGTGGACTTGGGCATAGTAAGTTATCTTGAATTGCTTTCCTAAAGCTGCAGTAATTATGTGCACAATATTATTGCCAAAACTCTAAACAATATGTGCTTATTTGCATTTTTTTACAATAAAAAGGAATGTAGATATTGATATGTCACATTCAATCAAGCTCTTTTAATCAGTATATACAAATGTTGCTAGAGTAAATTAGAAATATGGAAATTGCATTTTAACACACACAGAAAAAAAAGCCAAAATTACTTGTGTTTTTTAGTAAATACAAACAAACAGAAGCTGTGTACTTAAGGAGTTAAGAATGCAGTATCAATGAATTTTCAATTACATATTATCGTGTCGGATCGGAAATCCCATATATATCCTATAATGCACCTACTGCTTTTTTAACTTACACTGGATCCCTCTTTGCCTCCTGAAACGCCAAATATATGGAATCGAATGCACATGTGTTTTGAGTGCCGCACACACATTAGGCCTTCCCCCTAGGAAAACATTGATTCCATGTTTTTTATCCGGATTTTCAAGACACTTGATGTCCTTATACAAAGTGCTAGGATGTCCAGAGTCATTTCACAGAGTTAAGCTTTGTGCAAGACCAGAAAGAGAAGAGTCAACCTTATTCGAGCAATGTAAGCATTGAAATTTTGCTAAAACTACAATATTTTTACTTGTTGGGTTAAGCAAACAGGGTCACTGCATCCAGACCCTTTCAGTGAGATTAAGTGGTCTAGGTGCCTATAGGGTCCCATTACTTTTTACATGTTTCAATATAATGTTACTAATATAATTATAATTAGAAGTATTATTAGTATTGTGTTTGCCTTTAAAATATTCAAGAGTGTTGTACAATTATACAATGGGGAAAATATCACAGCACGTCATTGACGTGAAGAGATCTCTTCTCAAAAAAACTTATCAGGGTTATTCACTAAAGTTAGAATTTCAAGGGAATTCAAAGATAATTTCTAATTCAAGACCAGACTAACCAAACTAAATTAGGAGCTCATTTTGAGAAATTTTAGTTTTGCTATTTTGACCTTAAAGTTGAAATTCATGTTGATTTCACCTTGTATTCTCACTTAGTATATAACCAATGGATACGTTTTCAGATTATTGATAATATTTTTTAGGTCCTTTCTTTACCATTTTTTTTTTTCATGAAAAAGGAGATCACTAGTTGAAAAAGTTATCACAAAATTGTAAAATAAAACACCAATTTTGTGTGTAGATTTCTTTTCACAGAGCGATAAACATCAAGTTCAGTACATTTATTCATATTATTTATTTGCTTTAATTTATGGCAAATGTCCTAATTTATTTTTATGAGCGTCGTGTACTTCAGTTCTACAAACTACTGTGCCATCCATGCACCAAAGTATAGATTCAGTGATGAGATGTGCAGATGCAGATCCCAGCTTTGAAATTCTTAATACTTGGAGTTTGGTAATTAGTTTATAGTCCATTATAAAAAAGCCTATAAGTGACTGTTCAATTGACATACACTACTATAAAGAAGAAAATATACAAAGACAGATTAAGCTTTACAATTAAATGTATGAGATTACTACATGTGCTATTCTGTATATTTTACATCATTTTGTAAAGAATTTTTTTTCACACTACATAATTTATAAAAAGCTGGTCTTCAGAAAGAAAGTGCTTAGGGTAAACTAGTTCCTAAGTTCAAACAATAATATTTTGAATAGAATGATATATTAGAAAACAATTCAAAACAAAACAATTGCAAGTATTACTATCACTGTCACGATATGCAAAAACAAAAAAAGAAACATAAATTGGCATGTGTTCACATAGAATTAATGTTCATGAATCTTTAGTATTAACAAATACATTTCTATTCTTTTTACAGTGCTACTATGAAGACTTATGTAAACATTCTTATTTTTATTTTTGCTATTGAAAAGATAAACAAAGATATCAATATTTTACCAAATATCACATTGGGATACCATTTATTAGATTCATGCTCAGACACAAGTAAAGCTGTGAAAAGTGTTCTACAGATTTTATCTGGACCCGACAAGACAGTTCCTAATTATTACTGTAGCGATTATAACAAAGTGGCTGGTGTTATTGGTGATCATGTTTCAACGACAACTCTTGCCATAGCAGAAATACTGGGGATGTATGGATATTCTCAGGTGAGTGAACCTATGGCATCATCTTCAACTTTCAAAGAGCTCTTACTTGTCCTTTAATGATACAATGTTGTTTAGAAAGCAAAATGCAACAATTACATACTATGCAAAAACAAATCAGCTATATGTGTTAATTTTATTTCTGTAACAAAATTGTAACGGAGCTCCTAGTACTCCAACCTAGTACCTCCGTTGATGTATGCTCCTAGTGCTTCCTGAGGACTCCAAGCACTCCACTTGACACCATCAGCACTGCAGACCGAACCTCTCTTCCTGCAGAGAGCGACGCTGGAACAAGCTCTTAAAAGAGTGCAGTGATTATAGCTAGGGGAGTATGTAGAGTATAGCAATCCCCCAGTGTAGATGCAGTCGTATCCCCCCAATCATGAGACGAGGCTCTATGTTGAGGGTCAAACAGGAACAGGCAGAGCTGTGGTTTTATTGTTCTTATATACACATTTTTTTACACAATAGTACCACCCACAGGGTTTTGTGGAACAGCCAATCAAACACGTAATATACAGTAAAACACTCCCATTCATTCCCACAAAATCCTCCCCCCTGCCTGTGATATAATTACTGAACACAATGGGTTAATGTAATTATCACAGGCAGGAAAAACATACTTTTTACATATTTACTATAACTTTAAAACTATGCATTCAATCTTCATAAAAAGCACATATTCTTACTCAGCAGCACATTTTCCTGCCCAAAACAGTTCCATAGATTTGGGCTGTGCGGTCGGTCTATTTTACACTGAAATCGCCGAACAGGACTTAGTCTCTGTGGCTGAAAACTCAGTGGAGGACAAGGTAAGGGTCAACGGTGTTCGTGGAAATGTGTAGCCGATTTCAGTTCAATGAATTTGGCTGCACACACCGCTAACCGCGTTCGAATGAATAAAGATGGCCCAGCGGTCGGCAATTTACCTACAGCAGGCTCCCAGCCTGGAGGTAAATTAGCCACACGCTTCCACTTCTGGGTGGTCCGACTATGCAATACTTGGTTCAGTAAGCCTCATTTACTGAACCAAGTGGGAGAAAGTCACAAACAAAGTATCTTTGGGGTCTGGGGACACAGTCTTAAAGGGGCACTGTTCACAAAAGTCTGAATATTTCCCCAGATGGTTCTTAAAGGGCTGTACACACCAGGGCCATAGTCAAGAGGGAGGAGGCTGGCAAATAGGCTTCTCCACAACCCAGGAAAGCAGGGCAATTTGTCATATAAAAAACAGTGACAAAAAGCCTTTTGTCACAAAAATAATTTTGCTTTGTTATTATTTATTTAAAACATATGTATAATGTTTCTGTTGTGCATGTATGTTGTTCTGGTGTCTATATCATCAAGGACCACCCAGAACTGGCTCAACTCCCAACAAGCCAAGTCCCCGGAGGAGATCACCCAGCTCTTTTTATAATGGTCTCCCCAACAAAGTGCAAGAATGGTTGAGAGACAGACAGCCCAAGACCCTCACCGAGGCAGCGCAGCGGGCTGATGAATATGTAGATATCCAGTAGCCCTGGCGCCCAATTGCCCCTGCTCAACACCGACCTCCCCTATGCCCTACAGCCCCAGCCACCACTTTGAGGCGCACCAGCAGCGGGTCCCCACAAGAGGAGGATGGCACAGCCAGCCTCCCCCTGCTTCCACTGCCGCCAGCCTGGCCACTACAAGACAGAATGCCCTCAGCTAAATAACCCCAGCTGGTCTCGCCCGGTGGTCAGACAGACCCCAAGGGCTGCTGCCCACTCCTGTCAAATTGTCCCCACGTGAAGATGCCTATCACCTATCTCCCAGTGAAGACTTGGGCATAGTAAATTATCTTGAATTGCTTTCCTAAAGCTGCAGTAATTATGTGCACAATATTATTGCCAAAACTCTAAAAAATATGTGCTTATTTGCATTTTTTTACAATAAAAAGGAATGTAGATATAGATATGTCAGATTCAATCAAGCTCTTTTAGTCAGTATATACAAATGTTGGTAGAGTAAATTAGAAATATGGACATTTACTCTACATGAGGCCAACCCAGCTCAGGCTGCCCATGACAACAGGGCATACCACCAACAGCCCGTCCAGTTGAATGGACATGAGGTACAGGGGCTATGAGACGCGGGGGCCACTTTGACCAAACTATGATAAAATAATTCTTAATCTTAGAATGGCAGTCAGATATCTCCTTGGATCAAGAAGCTATTACCCCACTAATTAATATTTATATCCCTGAATATTATGTTTATTCAATTGCTGTCTAAATATCTGTATGGACTCTGATAAAACCACTTTTTTGGGTAGATAACTCCACATCTTTATTTTTCTTACTGTAAAAAAAAAAGCTGAGTTGATATATTTGCAAGCCTTACAGGACCAACATTTGTAAATGCCCTTCGCCTGTGTCAGCCAACCTGACTATTAGGCTTTTTGGGTTAAGGGGTGCCCACGAAGGCTACTTAGTGCTTAGTATTTCCCCCCTGCCCAATTTATCGTCAGTTACCTCTATCTCTGACCCAGGATATAATACTTTATTTATCCTACAGTTCTGTCCGTTACACTTACTTATTCTCGGTAATCACACCATATTATTTAAGCCCAAAAACCGGACAGGATCTCACTTTAACACCAGACAGTATCCTGTGAGGTCAGTTCTGTACGTCTCACTGTTTTATTGGTAATCACACCATATTATCTAAGACCCAAATCCTGGCAGGACCTCACTTTGACATTAGACTGTATCCTGTGAGGTCAGTATAGCCTCACAGCGGATACTTTGATGCCACATATCCAGACAACTTAGTATCAAGTAGTGTGTGGTAATCTACTTTGCAAACATCACTATTTCTTCTAACATTTTGCAATTATTAGTTGTAAGTCTGATGTCTCGCCGCGGCGAGCTCCGGTCAGCTGACACATCCCGGCCAATCTCCAGCAGACCCTCCCTCCCAGACCCTCCCACCTCCTGGACAGCATCCATGTTAAAGCTTCAACATGAAGCTTCAACATGAAGCTTCAACATGGATGCTGTCCAGGAGGTGGGAGGGTCTGGGAGGGAGTGTCTGCTGGAGATTGGCCGGGATGTGTCAGCCGACCGGAGCTCGCCACGAACCGCGACGAGCCGTTCGCGGGAAGTTCGCGAACGGTTCGCGACATCACTAATTATAGACTTATACAATACAAATATGAATTAACATTAATTTAATTTCCATTTTAAGAGACAGCAGAAAAATGCAAATGTTGTAGGTACTTCTGATTTCATGTGTATTACAGACTGCCATTTACATTTTAAGTAGATCCCCAATAATATCAACAGCACACTAACAGATATTGCCAGGTAAGAACATAGCTTACCTAGCAATTATTGTGGCCATTTCATGTCCTACACTAGAACACAACCAGGAACCAATTGTCCACATATATTAGCCACATTTAATTATTTTTTATTTTTAGGTAAATTTGAATTATATTCTCGTTTTTAATATATTTACCTTGTGATGACCCTTTCTTGATACTCATTTTTTAATGATGTGAATTAAAGTATCTCTAATAATGTAACAATAATATTGTTGCCTTGCAGATCAGTTATGGAGCAACAAAGTATGCTCTTAGTGATAAATATTTGTATCCACACTTTTTCCGGATGGTGCAAAATGACCATACTTATTACAAAATTTTATCCCGCCTTCTGAAACAGTTAAACTGGAATTGGATTGGAATTTTAACAACATATGATGATGCTGGAGAAACAGAGCAGCTAGCTTTTATGGAATACTTGTCCAATGATGGTATCTGTGTGTCATTCACCTTCAAATTGTCTGTCTATAAACTCACCATTAAAGAGAGTGAAGTACAGAGCATGTTATCCACTATTGAAAAGTCATCTGCTCAAATTATTGTACTTTGTGGATCATATGATATTGCAATTTTTTCAGTGATTTCTATGATACAGTCGTCAACCAAGAAAATGACAATAATTATCCCCCCATCCTGGTCCATAATTCATAATTCTAAACCAAATAAGTTTACTACATTACTTAATGGCAGTTTGGCATTAGAGGATTATTACATACCTTTACCAGAATATGGAGACTTCTTTGATAATATTAATCCCTCAAATCGTCCAAATGAATTCATTCTTTCTTATGTATGGATTACAGAATACCTTTTTCGTTATGAAGATCCATCAAATTGCACTAACATCTACTCTGATATCATTGCTGAGGACTATCTAACACAGGGAGCTTCTCCTCGAGTATATTACACAGTTCTTGCCATGGCTTCTGCCCTACATGAGATGCACATAGATCCTAATGAAAATTACATAGGTTATAATTACAGATATCAGGTAAACACAATGAAATTGCCTACTGCATATTACATTTAAAATACAAGTTTACATTTAATTAACTTTTGTACCAGGGGTTTGACAGCATTTCAAACAGACAACCTATGGGTTCACAGGGTTTCAATATATGAAAAGTCAATCAGCAAGCAATTATAAGTATAAATGACTCAAATTATCTCAAATATCCTTAATGCCCCAGAACTAGAGGGAATAAGATATTGTCTAATCAATTTAGTGAGTTATCTGCTAAACTGCTAAATTATCAAAATTAATAAAAGTCATTTTCTTGTGATCTGTTTAGCTGTTTTGTAGATAGCTCCCTAATTGTTATCCTTACCTGGAATTGCCAAAAGCATATTACCAAATAAGCGAGCTATCTGCTAAATAGCTAATTTGGTATCCTTAAAATGGTAAACAAATGTAAAGACACCTACTAAATAGCTTAATAGATTATCTTCTAATTTACTTAATTTTGATCTTTCCCCTTGCAAGGTAAGATGAGGGAAAGGGGAATATTCATTTTTTAAAAAAAAACTATTATTAAAATAAAAATTGTAAAGCTTTTCCCTATCCCACTCTCTACACCCCCTGCACACAGTACACTCTCACAGACAGTGAACCCCCCACATACAGTACACTCCACCATCACAGAGTACACCTTTGCATACACACACAGTGCACCCCTCACACACATTATCTCTTCATCCACATACATACTTCTTTCCCAAATACCTTCACCTCCACACACACACATGCTCCACCCCATTACACACCAAATCTCATATATATATATATATATATATATATATATATATATATATATATATATATATATATAATAAATACAGCTCCTTGATAAGCACACAATGCAACCCCAATACACATACACTCACAATGCAGCCCCTAGATGCACACGCACATACTTTACAGGCCCTTGCAGAGCACACACATTTTCCCACACACCCACAAATTGCTATTTTTATTTTAATCTAAATCCACCCAGACTTTGGGAGAGCTGAGTGGATCTTTCCCTGGCGTCCAGTGTGTCTCCTCTCAGTTTTCCTGCAGTTTCACTGTGCTCCTCTGCGCTCTCTCTGTAGTGATGCCGGGGCCAGAGTGACGTCATGTCACTAAACAGCGCGCAAGGGAGCAGAGAGGAACTGCAGGAAGGTTGCTGCTCCTTCTCATTTTAATGTTTCCTGCGTGGCTTAGAGCTGACAAATGCCAGGCTCCAGGGAGAAATGTCTAGTCGCCGTGGCAACCTGGCGCCTGGAACTTGTCGAGCCCTGTGTATGTATGTGTGTGTATATATATATATATATATATATATATATATATATATAGAGAGATAACGGACCACCTGGCACCCCAAATGGGTACCTCCACCAATCGCTGCTTCCTAGCTGTCGCCGAGTTCCATAAGCACCGCACTGGACACCATAAGCATCATAGCCCCTTAGCCGCCGCAGCTTGGCTGGGGTCTAGCAGGTATAGCAGTGTATCTCTTACAATAGCTAGTGATTATAGCAATCCAAAGAACAATCCCAAGAGCAGGGATTATAGCTGGTATCGCTTTCCCCTACAAGCACAAGATGAGACTCTGTGTTGAGGGTAAACTGGAGCTGCTTTATTAATAGCCACAACTGGCCTTATATGAAGGTCCCCATGCAAGGGGTTTACTTTAACATATAACAGGGGCACTCCCCACTGGACCTAAGAGTAGACTATGACAAAGTACATACTGTATTTACATTGGCTCTCAGGTCCAGGACACTCCCACACAAAACAGGATAATCCCTCTCCTGTGCCTTGGGTCAAGAACTGTATTAAACTCAATTATGTCCAGACACAGAAAACATTAATTTTTGCATAACCTCAAAAATACCTTTAAACACACAAAACCCCTGGGTGACCAACATATCCGAAAATCACCCAGATTGGTTCAGGGGTTCAGGAATTTCCTGGAAGTCATAATTTGACCGACCGCATGCATGGTCCCATGCCCAAAACAGTTCCAGAGAATCAGGGCTTGCGGTCTATCTAATTCGGTAGTTTTAAAACCAAACAAACTAACGAAAATAGTCAATGTTTTTACCTTGCAGCTTGTTAGTGCCCTTATAAGTTGTGTGGAACCGAACGCAGAAAATCCTGGAAGTCCAGCGGTGTTCGGGAGTTTCAGTGTCCGAAAAGAGTTCCATGAACTTGATGACCAAACACTGCTGCCTGCGTTCACGGGAACAACATGGCCGCCACCTCGTGGACATTCATGTGAACAGTGGCCACCCAGACAAACTATAAGAACACTGCAGTGAGAAGTGTTATAAACTGTCAATTAGGCTTAAAAAGCTCCCGGTTGGTTCGTGCGCCTGTTTGGTTCCTGAACCAAACATAAAATCCCATGTGTAACGGAATGGGCTATATTTCAGTACCCCTTTTTGGTGCTAGAAGCTGTCCATACCGCTGTGTGTGTATTTCATTCTGTTATATTGTATCCCTCCATTGCAACACTGGGTTCCTGTGTAATTTTGTGTATTTGTTCAGTACTAACACCAGTTATATTGGATTCCCCTATATCGTTCGCCAAACAAAGTACTGAACAACCCAGCCACCCATGAGGGGAGTGTGGCACCAATTGACCCTATTAACCTTCACCATACCTGGTTAACCACAAATGCCAGAGACCCTGTGTGATAGACTTGGGTGTTTAGCACTTACTTAGGCATTGGAGTTTGTTATGATTTATGATTTACATTTTTTCTTCTATGCCTATCTAGTAAGTCTCACAAGGAGAGAGGCTTTCTTTATTTTATTTTACTTTATCCGTCTGTCTACGTTTGATTATTAGGGCTGCCAATCTTTTAGACAGTGACCTTTCTCCCTTTGTCACTTTTTCTGGTGCTTAGGTACTAAGTGAAGATTTACTAACACTGTATGCATTAAAGGCCCAGGACTAATAAAGCCTATATGTATATTGCAGACTTAGGTGTTTAGTAACCTTATCCCCTCAATTACTTAGACATTGGAGTAGCCTTATACGGCTAGTTCGGTATTTATTATTATTTGGAGTTAGCTTAATTTTGTGCTGATACTTTCTGTTACGTCAGATATTTAGTGGTCTCCCTCTGGTTACATTGTTCCATACCACTGGATGCTTTGGTGCCTACGTTTTTATCTCCAGTTAGCATTATATTCAGTTTGTGAATTTTTGCTTTTTTCGTTTCTGTTAATATCCATTTTATGCTTATCAAATCAGGGCATATCCACTAAGCACTGACCCTTGTTTTAGGCATTTTAGATTATTGAAATTTGGCGACATTTTGTATGTATTATTATTTGTTATTGTTAAAATATTATTTTCAGTATTTGTATTTTTGTGCTCTCTTACTTTAAATGTAATTATGCATTTTTTTTATTTATGTTCATTATTACCTCAATACAATTCTTTATTTTATAATATTGCAAATTTCTTTCTTTTTTCTTAACTCCCCTTTGTAGACCCTCTTTTTCTATTGGAAAAAGGGGATTTGAGAATGTTTTTATATATCACAGAGAGGACCTATACCTTTTGCAAATCAGACTGATTCTTCCCATAAGGGCAGTGAAGATCAGAAATACTGGCACGTTTCCTCTGAATGAGAGAAACAGCAACCCCGGACAATCGTTTCACCCTTCTCAGGGCCTCATCAGTGAGCTGATATCCTTCTAGGCACAGTGAGAATGGGGTCTGTGTCTGAATTGCCCTATTCACTAATGGAGACCCTAAGTAAATGTATTTAAGCAAGAACAGAAAATATAAAAATGGGCAAAAACTCTGAGAAAACTCAATAGTAAGAATGATCATGCAAGGTATCTCTTGTGATAAAGACAAAAAAGCATAACTAACGAAATTACAAAAATCCCAAAAAGTAATAGTTCCTTTTTAATGTGTAGTGTATGAGAATTGTATGTAAATAGTGTGTTAAAAAGTGTCATTATAAGTAAAGTGCACCCAAGAAAAATGCTCTTTTGGAATTCAAGGGTGCGACTTATTTTCATAGTCAATTTAAATAGAAGTAAAACAATACTCTAGTATTGTTTCAATAAATGTATATAATGTTGCTGATTTACCTGTAACTTATAACTTGAGCATATATCATATATGCTCTAATCCGTTCAATTTTGGAAAATGCAGAATGCTTGGTTGTATAGGGAGAGGTATAAGCAATAGAAAGAGGGAAGTGCTCATGCCATTGTACAGAACACTGGTGAGACCTCATTTGGAATATTGTACACAGCACTGGAGACCGTATCTTCAGAAGAATATTGATACTTTAGAGAGAGTTCAGAGAAGGGCTACTAAACTGGTTCATGGATTGCAGGATAAAACTTACAAGGAAAGGTTAAAGGATCTTAACATGTATAGCTTGGAGGAAAGACGAGACAGGGGGGATATGATAGAAACATTTAAATACATAAAGGGAATCAACACAGTAAAGGAGGAGACTATATTTAAAAGAAGAAAATTTACCACAACAAGAAGACATAGTCTTAAGTTAGAGGGGTAAATGTTTAAAAATAATATCCAGAGGTTTTACCCTGCTGAAAGGGTAGTGGATGCATGGAATAGGCTTCCAGCTGAAGTGGTAGAGGTTAACACAGTAAAGGAGTTTAAGCATGCGTGGGATAGGCATAAGGTTATCCTAACTATAAGATAAGACCAGGGACTAATGAAAGTATTTAAAAAATTGGGCAGACTAGATGGGCCGAATGGTTCTTATCTGCCGTCACATTCTATGTTTCTATGTAACTCTGTGTCCAGAATTAAAAACAACATCGTTTGCTTGTTTTGCCTTTTTCTGGATAAATAACAATGGGTTGTTGGAAGTTGAACCCCGCTATGCTGTGATTTTTAAAAATCTAATTTCTTGTATGATTATATCTATCTGTTTTTTCCTTTTTCTTTTATAGCTTAATCATTATATAAAAAATCTCAAAAATATGTTTGAAATGAATCGCACCATGCTTTTTGATGATGCCAGAGAATTTCCCTATCATTATACATTTACAAATTGGGTAAGCGTTCCTTGTGAGTCAGTAGAAAGAAAGGTTGTGGGCAACTTCTCAGAATGGGTACCGGAGGGACAACAGCTTTTCATCGACACCAAACGTATATCATGGCTCAACAATAATAATCAGGTGAGAGTAAATCGTATACAGCTGCATATCATAACTCCTAATATTGGGAGGTAAGGATGAGGGACAGGGAGAATGGGGGAATTAATGATATGGATGAATTGTCTGTAAGAGGATTGAGCAATGCATTCTTAGCTAGCCTCACTCAGAGCTGCATATAGGCAAATCATTTACTCTCCCATGGGGTAACTTTATTCAGCACAGCAATATCTAATAATATTCTGCACTGTTCTTCTGGGGACACAGAAAGGAATCCTGGGGTGGAAAAAAGTGCTCCTATTTAGCTCTTTCTAGAGGTTTTGTAGGTATGATATACAACATATAAATAACAACCAAAAAATAATAATTAGATAAAACAGGCACCAACAAATATTTAACAATTAAAAAAAAAAGTGAAATAAAGTTAGGTGTATATCCCTTTAAAGTGTAAAACACTCTCACTATAAAGGCCCTGGAGGGATGAAGCTCCTTGAGTTTGGTGGATCCACAAGGCATAAGCTGGACCGCAGACAGAGATTGTTAGTATTTCTGAATTTCTCAAGTAGAGTTATAAACATTTAAAACAAATCAAATATTAAAATCCTTGGAAGGCTCTCTGTAGCTCTTTAGTCACTCAGCTGCCCTTCCTTTCTCACAGTCTGGTTTCTCTCTATCCCTGGAGGTCCTAAAGTGACAATGGCACACAATCCACTCAAATGTAGTGAGTTTGATATCATAAAATTGTATCTGATTATATGTTTTTAAAGTGTGTAGATGTTCTGCACTAGATGTTCTTATATGTATGGTAGGCCTGAGGATGACTTTTGCCCCACCGCCTCAACTGGGGTAGACACTAACCCAGCTGAGGCCCCCCAGAGCCAAGGCCCTTCCATCATGTTTTGTAACTCCATCTTAAGTATATTAACTCCAATATTTGCCAAACCTGAACTTTACTATATAGGTGTATGTAAAACACACAGCATAATGCGCACCTTCTCCAACACCGTTACTCCTGCAATTCTAACCATAGCAATCGCAGAACCAACTCCTGAACAAAATGAAACCATTGAAGGAAATAATGCACTAAGGGGAACTAAAATCATTAAACAATGCAGTAAGAAGAGATTTAACAAAATCTACACCACAACCTATTTGCCCTATTCTATGGCTGGAGCTGGTCATCTTGCTCTCTGATCAAACTAAAACGGTTACAAGAAATAATTCCTTACTTATCCAATAACTCAAACCATGCATTAAACAGACTTAACTAAACCTACACTGTTACCACTATGTGAATGGATTTTTCACCAGTTGATGATGCTGCACCACTTCTGAGTACACCCTGTAGTACTCGGCATCATCCAACATGCCCGAGACAATGGAGGCCTTACAGGTACCCTGGGAGGAAAGTGGTATACAGCTGGACATCGACACTGAACACTCTTCGGGCAAGCAAAGGGAGTAAGCTGAGGGATACAAGACTGCGAGGGATGCCAGGGAACATCTGCTACTTTTGGATTTGGGCCTACACACTAGTACCTTCAGATGGGTCTGTACCATATCCATAGCGGGATGATAGGCTGATTGCGTGTCTGAGTATCTTATGGAATCCCTACCTATAGTCTATCAACCACTAATGCAGCATTCTAATAATTATTCTATGTCTAATATTGTTATATTTTGCAGCTTGATATCCTCATACACAACAAAATGAATGCTTTCTTTATAGTCCCTAGAGCTTCCAGGGGTGGTATCCTTTATAGTTGTCAAATGCTGTATTCGTAGCCTGTTTTTTTTCTGGCTGGTTACTCATACATACCTACTATGTTTATTTCATAATTGTTTTCTCATGTATACCTAGCCTGTGTTATTATTTTAAAAATAAGGTTGAATGTTCTAGAAGTTAACTCATATGTTTATTTACATTGACATAGTCATGTTTTTCTAAATGCTAAAACTGGCTATATATGTACACTCTTGCTTTAAAGGACCGCTCTAGGCACCCAGACCACTTTAGCTTAATGAAGTGGTCTGGGTGCCATGTCCAGCTAGGGTTAACCCATTTTTTTCATAAACATAGCAGTTTCAGAGAAACTGCTATGTTTATGAATGGGTTAAGCCTTTCCCTATTTCCTCTAGTGGCTGTCTCATTGACAGCCGCTAGAGGCGCTTGCGTGCTTCTCACTGTGAGAGCACGCCAGCGTCCATAGGAAAGCATTCTGAATGCTTTCCTATGTGACCGGCTGAATGCGCGCGCAGTTCTTGCTGCGCGTGCGCATTCAGCCGACGGGGCGGAGAGGAGAAGGATCGGGGGAGGAGAGCTCTCTGCCCAGCGCTGGAAAAAGGTAAGTTTTAACCCCTTCCAGAGCCGGGCGGGAGAGGGACCCTGAGGGTGGGGGCACCCTCAGGGCACTATAGTGCCAGGAAAACGAGTATATTTTCCTGGCACTATAGTGGTCCTTTAACTCTTTAATGCTATGGCTTGCCATTACAGTTTTTAAATACAAAGAATACACACAGAGTAGGTGTAGAGATAGAAAAAAAAACCCTAGACCTCCCAGTGAGGTTTTAGTGCAGCTCTGTATATTTGTAAATAAGAACTCTCCCTTCAGAACTTTCTCATTGGGTGGTTTTTAAGTGCTTGTTTTTTTTTGTAAGGAGAACACATAAGAACACTTGTATGCTTTGGAGTTAATTTACAGACACTATTGCTTGTATTTTCCTATTACAGCGAAGGCATCTCACACCCCCAAAATAAAATCCAGCATACTATTCTCTTTCCAATAAATGAGTCTTTCTCGAAAAAAGTTAAAAGAATACGCTAAGCACCAAAAGAACTTTAGAACTGATACTTGGCAAAGAATTGACATCTACTTGAGGTTTGACAGGCTCTCACACAAAACCTTGTCTAGATATGACTATTAATAAGAAAATAGTTTGTAATATATTTTTTTCCTACGTTGCTAGATGCTAGTATCAGACTATTTTTTTTTATTTAGTTGCATTAAATTAGTTTACATTTGAAATCAAAACGTTAATCAAATATCATATGTAATCCTTTTGTTTTAGATTCCAAGGTCTCAATGTTCAGATAACTGTTTACCAGGATTTAGGAAAATGCCCAGGACTGGAATTGTAGCTTGCTGTTACGACTGCACAAAATGCCCCGATGGAGAAATATCCAATAAATCTGGTATTGTACCTGAAGCCTCACAAAAGGACATACATATATAAGGGTCATGGGTATATCATTATATAATTGCAATTTCTGCTAGTTTTGAGGGTATTGCCAAAGCATTGGGTTTAATAGAACAAATGATAAAATAAGTCTCAATTAATTCTAAATATTAAGTTGCTAGGTAGACCTGAACTTACCTGGACCACAATTGCTTGGATCACTTTGGTTCCACTTGTGGAAGTGATGGTCAACGATAGGCTCATTCCCAATGTCGCAAAGTTTTACAGACAGGCAATTCATCCCTAAAATATTTTTCACTAATGTTAGCAACTAGCAGCCGTTTTCATACTAGAACACCTTGTCAGTATTGACTTGGATTATGCTCTGATTATTATTATGTGTACTAAATTACACTTTCTAAGTATACAATGCTCTTATAATAGGCCGGTGCTCCAGTGCAATTATTATTAATTTTTTATTATTTATATAGCGCCATCAGACTCTGTAGCACTGTACAATGGGTGGACTAACAGACATGTAATTGTAACCAGACAATTGGACGTACGGGAACAGGGGGGTGGAGGGCCCTGCTCCACGAGCTTACATTCTAGAGGGGGTGGGGTATAGTGACACAAAGGGTAAAAGTAGGGGTACGAAGTAGGTTGTTAGAAAAGTATTAATTGAGGGCTTAGTAGGTAATTCTTGTTTTCTACTTCAATCTATTTGACAAATGCATGGACATCTGTGATCAATTAGTGGCAGCACTGGGAAAGTGTAAATTAAACGTTAAGGCACTGCAGAGCTCTGTTTTGTGTAAATTCTTGACAAATGCAATTGGTGAATTGTACATAGTTGATGTATGATATAAAAATATAAATTGAAAGTTCAGTCTAGTTATACTGTTCTGTTTAGGAGTATCAAACATGTTAAAATGCTGTTTTTTATCTAATTTATTATATAGATATTAGCTGTGTTTTTCTTTTTTTTTTAAATAAAAATATGAATAAAAATTGCATTGTTTTTTTTCTGTCATCTTTCAGATAGTGTAAACTGTATGAAATGTCCAGACAATGAATGGTCCAATGAGAAGAAGAATACGTGTATTCCCAAAGTGGAACAATTTTTATCCTACAACGATGATGCTATTACGATTGTGTTTGCATTTGTTTCAGTTTTACTTTTCCTTATAACTCTTATGATATTAGTGATTTTTCATTTATTCAAAGAAACAGCAATTATCAAAGCCAATAACAAGAATCTCAGCTTTGTTCTCCTGGTTTCTATCATGCTGAGTTTCCTTTGTGTGTTTTTGTTCCTCGGTCGTCCTGTGGATATAACCTGTAAGATGCGTCAATCTACTTTTTTTATAATTTTCTCAATAGCAGTCTCTTCTGTTTTGGGAAAGACTGTCATGATCTGTATAATTTTCAAAGCTTCTAGGCCCGGTAGTAACTGGAAAAATTGGGTCAATATGAAGGTATCAAACTCTTTAGTTTTGTTGTTCTCTTTAATTCAAATCATAATTAATATTACTTGGTTGATTGTTTCTCCTCCATTTCACGAGCTGGACATGCAATCATATCCAGGAATTATCATTGTTCAGTGTAATGAAGGCTCGGTTATTTTATTTTATTCGGTCCTGGGTTACATGGGTTTCCTGGCTGCCGTTAGTTTCATCCTGGCTTTTCTAGCCAGGACATTACCGGACAGTTTTAATGAAGCCAAGTACATCACCTTCAGCATGCTGGTATTCTGCAGTGTTTGGATTGCTATGATCCCGGCCTACTTGAGCACTAAAGGGAAGAACATGGTGATTGTAGAGATTTTTGCCATATTGACTTCAAGTGCTGGACTTCTGGGCTGTATATTTTTACCAAAATGCTTTATCATTGTTTTTAAACCTGAAATTAATACAAAAACAGTTATGCTTCATGGCACACACAGATGAATCTATAAACATGTATATTAACAATAATAAACATTGCAAAATAAAACGATTTGCAAACTGGGATTCTTCTATTTTATTTTTCTTCAATAATTTACACAGTGCTCGACTAAGTACCTAAAGTGTATTAAAGAGTGGGGCACAATACATATTACCAGTCGTATCTACTGCCACCTGTTAGACTAGAAATATTAAAGAGAAATAAATGTACCCATCAATATTTTAGTACTGTCAGGTTCTCAAGTCATTCAAGGCAGAGCATATGAGATGCACAAGGAGTGAAGAGTTGTTGGGTTGTTATTTAATGATGAACACATACATATCTTGGGGGGGGTATAAAGTTTTGGATCTTAACCCCTTAACCCCTTAAGGACTGTGGCAGTTGTAGTTCTGATCAAAACAAAATGTAAACAAAAACTTGAATTTGCGCTATATGTCTGTTCAGGCGTAATTCACCTCTTTCATGTGAAGTGCACCAACACTTATCATATATAATTTTGTTCAGGAGAAACAGGGCTTTCATGTCACATCAAATATTTGTATATTAACCATAATTAAATATGAATAAAATATAAAATAAAAATGAGAAATTTATTTATTTTAGTTTTTTTTAGTTTTTCATGGACTTTTAACTGTGAATATCACAATACTGTTAGCTGTTACTGCAATAAAATACACATATTTGTATACAGCGATGTCTACCCCCAATATTCAGGTTTTATGGTGTTTTGGAAAGTTACAGGGTCAAATATAGCACTTCCATTTTTCAGTTTATACACATTGAAATTTGCCAGACTTGCACCGAGGACCACAACCACTGCATACTCCACAATCACCGTAGCTTAACTGGAGTCTCGCCATCTTCCTTCCACCCTGGATCAGCCTCTGTCCTCCAGGACCGTGTGGGAAAGACCTCTCCTCCAGGAGAGCGTATCAGAAACAGCTCTTACAAGAGCTAAGTGGTTAAAGCTCAGGGGAGTATGCAGAGCATAGTAATCCCCAGTGTGAATATAACTGTCCTCTCCAATCACGAGACAAGCTTTCTTTTATGCAGGTTTTCTACACATAATACCACACACAGGGTTTTGTAGAAAAACCAATAAAACACGTACAATAAAGTAAAACACTCCCATTCATTCCCACAAAATCCTCCCCTCTGCCTGTGATATAATTACTCTATACAATGGGTTTAAACTGGTCTGGCAGTGTCCCTGGGACAACGCCCTATTGGAGAACAATGGACAGGAAAAGGGGGAGGGGAAGAGGCACATTCTTCCATGGAATCAAAGGAGCAGAAACAGTGCAATAAAATCCAATATGCCCAAATAACATTTTTAAAAGGGCAAACTCTCCCAGGAGCCATAGCCACAAGGCAAGAGGCTGGCAATTAGTCATCTCCAGTCACAAGTGGCGAAGGGCACTTCATCACACATCTCCCCTTTGGGGGGGAGACTAACCAGGAATCGGACCTTCTGTCTGTCAGTGCTTAAGTTAGTCGATCCACCCACCCACAATAAGCAAGTACTAGAGCAGCCCACTCACAATAAACAGGTACAAGAGCAGCCCACCCATGACAACCAGTTACTGCACATGTGTATTCCTCTGGCGTGATGGGGCAACATGCTGTGTGGAGAAGGGGGGCACAGGCCAGCTGTGCTCTGCCCCGATGCCAGCACTTCTGCTGGGGTAGCCTGCTTGGGACTTGGCTGGGGAGGGGAGATATCACTTAACCCTCCTCTATCATTTACCCCCTCCTCCTGGTATCCCTGTGAAGGTAGTTGGGGATCTAGACTGGCTGTCCAGCATCCCTGTAGGTCAGGACCACGGTCCCATCTGCGCCGTCTGGGAGATTGGTGTCTCCCCTTGGTGGGTAAAGCTGCCGCTGGGGAGAGAGGGTGCTGTGCTTCTCTCCCTGAAACACAGGCTGCCGCTGGGGAGGGCGACTGACTATCTCCACTCCCATAACATTGTCCTGCTGCTGGGGAGAGAGACCGACTGTCTCTGCTCCCTGTAGGACACACTGCTGCTGGGGGGGGAGGACAACATCTTCGGCCCCCTGTGATGCAAGGGAAAGGAGATCACTTGTCTCCACTCCCAATACAACACTCTGCTGCTAGGGAGAGAGCCTGGCTGCCTCGACTCCCTGCAGAATGCACTGCTGCTGGGGAGAGAGACCGGTTGTCTCCTCTCCCTGGGACTCACCCTGCTACTGGGGAATGAGGCCGATTGGCTCCACTCCCTGTAGGGAACACTACAACTGGAGAGATAGGCCGGCTGCCTGCTCTCCCTGCAGCTTACATTGCTGCTGGGGAGAGAGACCAGTTGTCTCCACTTCCTGGAGGGAACACTGACGACTGCCTGCTCTCCCTGCAGCTTACACTGCTTTTGGGGAGAAAGACCGGTCACTCACTGACAGACAGACACACATACACACTCACTTACAAAACATACACTCTCACTGACAAACACACACTCACTAACAGACACCAAACAGACTCACTAACAGACACACACAAACTAACACACTCAGTAACACACTCACTGACACATACACACTCACTAACACACATACACACTCACTGACACACAAACTAACACTAACACACACACTCTAATACTAACACACATACACACACTCTAATACTAAAACATACACACGCTCGAATACTAACACACATACACTCTAATACTAACACACATACACACACACTCTAATACTAACAGACACACACTCTAATACTAACACACATACACACACACTCTAATACTAACACACATACACTCTAATACTAACACATACACACACACATTTTTTTAATTTAATCCCCCAGCCTCCCAACCTTTGGGAGTGCTGAGGGGATTCCCTGGGGTCCAGTGGGGCTGCCCTGCTGCCGGTCCTGCGGGTGCACAAGGGAGCACTCTCCCCTGAGATTTCTCTGCCCAGCTCCCTCACGCACTGCTTACTGATGCCAGAGTTGGAATAAAGTATCTGTCACAGCTCCGCGGGCGGCGGTGAGGGGAGGCTGCACGCCACTTACAGCACTCACCCTCGGCCGCATTACACAAAGACTATCGCATACCGAACCCCCTCCATCCCTGTTGTAACTTTTCTAAAAGGCTGTCTGATTCGGAAAAGAATTACAACGTCGGGAACAGGGAACTATTAGCTATTGTGGTGGCTTTTAAAGAATGGAGGAACTTATTAGAAGGAGCTAGACACAAAATCCTGGTTATAACTGATCATAAGAATCTCTCCTATATAGCCGATGCTAAAAGGTTGTCCTCTCGTCAGGCCAGATGGTCTTTATTTCTTTCACGCTTTCAGTTCATTATCACATATAGGCCTGGATATCGTAATGTTAAGGCTGATGCTATCTCCAGACAGTACGAACCTTTGGAGTCGATTGCCCCCGCTCCTGTACCTACATCTAAGATAATAGCTGCTACCTGTTTAGTTATTTCGTCTCTTTTCCTTGATGGTATCAAGACATACCAATCCCAAGCACCCTCTGATACACCTCTTGGTAGATTATACGGGAAAGAAAAAGATAGAAAGAAATTATTAGCTTTATTTCACACCGCCAAAACTGATGGTCATCCAGGGGTTACCAAAACATACAAGGGTCTCCTTCAACAGTTTTGGTGGCCCTCACTTAAACAAGACGTGGTAGATTATGTGCAGGCTTGTCGTGTTTGCACACAGTGTAAATCCCCTAACGTTAAACCCCCGGGGCTCCTAATGCCCCTTTCTGTACCCAAGAAACCATGGTCCAACTTATCCATGGACTTCATTGTAGCTCTTCCTTCATCTGATGGACAGACTGTAATTTTAACTGTGACTGATAGGTTCTCTAAGATGGCACACTTTGTTCCCCTTAAAAAGCTACCTTCTGCGGTTCAGTTGGCTCGGATATTTGCCAGGGAGGTGTTCCGCTTGCATGGTATACCTCAGGATATCGTATCCAACAGGGGTCCTCAATTTGTCTCTCGGTTTTGGAGGGGCTTTTGTGCTGAGATGGGGATCTCCTTGTCGTTTACTTCCTCCTATCATCCACAATCTAATGGAGCTGCTGAACGGGCAAATCAATCTGTGGAGTTATATTTACACTGCTTCACTAATGCACACCAGGACAACAAGTCTCATCTCCTTCCCTGGGCTGAATTCGCCAGGAACACGGTGACTCATTCGTCCACTGGCTTAAGTCCTTTTATGGTTGCTTATGGGTTCCAACACTCTGTCCTTCCCGGTGTGTTCTCCGACAAGGGAATGCCCGCTTTGGACGAGCACCTTGCCTCCTCGCGGAAGATGTGGGATCAGGTCCATGCTGCTCTCTCCCGTGCGGCTGCTACTCAGGAGAGATTTGCTGATCGTTATAGGTGTGCGGCTCCTTCTTATGTCCCGGGTGATAGGGTTTGGTTGTCCTCTAAGAATCTCCACCTCAGGGTTCCCTCGATGAAATTTGCACCCCAGTTCCTTGGTCCCTATAAGGTATTGCGTAGGGTGAATCCCGTGTCCTACTCGCTGGCCTTGCCTCCTTCCATGCGTATACCTAACACTTTTCACACCTCCCTTTTGAAGCCCTTGCTCTGTAATCCATTCTCTGGTCCTCTCAGGCGGCCGGATTCCCTCGGCGCGGTCTCCGGTGACGTGTACGAAGTGGCTACTCTGCTTGATTCTTGTTTTTCTCGGGGTCGGTTGCAGTATCTGGTGGATTGGAAGGGTTACGGCCCTTGGGTTTCTGCCTCTGATTTGGACGCGCCCTCTTTGATCCACTCCTTTCATGCCCGGTTTCCTTTGAAGCCTTTGGCTTCCCACCCGTTGGGCGGTCCTCGAGGGGGGATTATGTCACGGCTCTGCGGTCCTCCCTCCTCTTACCTGTAGGCGAGCGGCGTCCCCTCTGCGCTGCACGCTGCTCGTGTCCTCCTCCCCGCCTCCCAGCGGCAGCATGTGTAACGCTGCACACTGGGAGTCCCGGCATTTATGTAAACGCCAGGGTCACTCACGTGACCCGGCGTTAAAGCCACAGTACCCTAATTTCAGTGGGAGGTATAGATATCTCCCACGTGTGATTATTAATTCTGATTGGAAATTATCCTAGCAGAATTAAGCACTGCTGTTAAATATTTACCTTTCCTGTCTCTCAGTGCCCTGTTGTGGTCTTGTGATACCTGTATTGCAGTTTGCTCGTGTTTTTCTCTGGTTACCGATTATTTGACTTGTTATTTCGATTCTCCTGTATTCTCCATTCCTTTGACCTCGGCTTGTTTCTCGTTCTCCTGTTTTCTGGCTCCCTTTACTTGGCTTGTCTCCTGACTATTCTTAGTGTGCTTAACCCGGCCATTCTAAGGACCGGTATAGCACCCTTCCTCTCTGTGACCTGTTAGCATGTTAGGTTCCCGAATCGTGACAGTATCGGATTGGGATGGGAATTACACAAGGGGATTGGTAAACCACCTTAGTTTTATTCATATAATGCTTTATTGTGTTCTACACTATTGATCTTAAGAAAGACCTGAAGGTTGAAACATCAATAGGGACATATGTAAAAATTGCTTGATTAATAAATACACAATTTGTTTGCAAAATCCTTGGAGTGCACCCCATTTTCACTGATTATTTATTCAATGCTGGTTTGCACCAAGATGAACAGTGAATTTATCCAGAAGACATGAGTGCCGTCACCTGACTGTGGAGTGTGCACCAGAAGTGTACCTAAAAGCCAAATGAAAGCATCATGACTATCAATATGATTGCAACATCTGAATTGGACAAAAAAAGGACATTTAAATTT
>OW240917.1:21192858-21203869 GCA_933207985.1 Pelobates cultripes | reverse complement strand
AGCCTATAGATTAGGGAGTGAGGGGGGGCATCCTATAGATTAGGGGAGTGAGGCTGGGGGGGGCAGCAGCCTATAGATTAGGGAGTGAGGCTGGGGGGGCAGCAGCCTATAGATTAGGGGAGTGAGGCATGGGGGGGCAGCAGCCTATAGATTAGGGAAGTGAGCATAGGCGTGCGCAGCCTATTGCATTAGGGTGTGCACCCTAAAGCACAAACACACGCTGTGTGTGTGTGTGTGTGAGGGTGCTATGTGTGAGGGAACTGGTAGTGTGCTGTGTGTGTGAGAGAGGGTGTTTGTGTGTGCGTGTTTGTTCTGGTCCTGTTAGTGTGCTTTGTGTGGGTGTTGTGTGTTTGTCAGGGTGCTGTTTGTGTGTGGGTGCTGTGCGGGTGTTGTGTGTGGGTTTTGTGTGCTGGGTGTGTGTGGGTGTTGTATGTGCGAGGGTGATGTATGTGTGTGGGTGCTGTTTGTGGACTGTGTGTAGGTGCTGTGTGTGTGTGCTGTATGTTTGGGTGGAGGTGGGGATTAGTTAATATCCCAGTCCTGCTGCCTTCCCTGGTGGTTCAGTGGAGAGTGAACTCTAGCCCGGGTTCTCTGCTGCCTCCCTCCATGCTGCTGTGGACCGGTGAGGTAGAACTTTGATCTCCCCACCGGCCCATGGAGGCTTAGACCAGAGCCGCCGCTTGGATAGCGTCGGCTCTGCATGAGCCGACCGGGGAGATCCAGAGATCTCCCCTGCCGGTCTCAATCCATTGGCGTACCGCAGGGATTGGGGTGTGCCCAGGCACACCCGACACACCCTGTGCACATGTCTATGGAAGTGAGGGATGGGGGAGACAGCCTACATGAAGAGTCAGCAAGGAGCAGGAAGGTAAAGTAAGAAAAAGAGAAGGAACAGAAATGAGCAGGAAGGGACATCAAGGAGCAGAAAGGGTCATCAAGGAGCTGGAAGGTAAAGCAGCACAAAGGTAAAGTAGAAGGAGCAGAAAGGGTCAGAAATGAGCTGGAAGGGGCAGAAGGAGCACAAAGGTAAAATAGGAGAATGAGCAGGAAGGGCCTGCAAGGAGCAGGAATGAGCACAAAGGTAAAGGAACAGAAAGAATCACAAGGAGCACAAGGAGCACAAAGGTAAAATAGAAAAGGGAGCAGAGAGGGATCAGAATGAGAAAGGAGCAGAAGGGCGCTAAATAAGCAGAAAGTAGCAGAAAGGTAAAAGAGCAGAAGGGGCCAAGGATAGAAAACCGTGTCAGAAGAAAAAAAAAAAGACTGTCAAATGAAGGAGAGGAAAAGGAGATTGGAGCAGGAAGGACAAATGAAGTGAACCTCCACTTTATTCTGGACACCACATCATAAGGCTTTGGTACCTGGGCCAGGCAGGGAAACGCTGGACCTTCTCATCTCCAAAGGTAAAAAAATATCAGTATTTATGTGTTCACTTTTATTTACTGAGTGTCAGGAAGCACAGAGGGCTGTTGGCTTGCTGATTGGCTAGAGCGGTCAGCTGGCACTCTAAGCCAATCAGTAGCTCCCCATTCATAAAAAAGTAAAAATATTTTATGAACCGGGAACTAGCGATTGGCTTAGAGCGTCAACTGTCCACTCTAGCCAATCAGCGGCACCCATGGCTGACGTCAATCTGCACTTCCTGACACTCTGTTTCAGAAGCCAAATACCACTGAGCGACCTGGAGCTGGAAGAAGCCTTTGGGGTTAAACCATTTGAGAGTGATTTAACCCTTAAAGGAAAGCGAGCACCCAGGGGCTTCCTGACATCATAGCATTTTCATTTAGGTGAAGTTGTTATGGTGACCAGAATGGTTCTTTAATTTGCTTAAAGGAACACTATAGTGTCAGGAATACAAACATATATTCCTGACACCATAGTTGTGAAAACGCTATTCACCCTGGCTTTATGTGTTAATGGCTATGCCCCTTCCCTTTCATGACACTGTCAAAAAGGTACCAAGCATGGATGTCATTACAATTATGCCCCCCCCCCTGGAAAAATTCCTGCGGACGCCCATGCATCTGTGGGATGTGCTGAAACAACAAATCCGATCCATGGAGGCCTCACCTCGCAACTTGCAGAACCTAAAGGAACTGCTGCTAGTGTCTCGGTGCCAGATATTTAGAGGTCTTGTGGATGTCTTGATCCATCAAAGGTGTTTTGGCAGTGTGAGGGGGACCTATCTGACATTCGGCAAGTGGTTTTCATGTTGTGGCTGATCAGTGAATAATTACCAATTAATACATCTCATCTCATAAATAACATATTTTATAACCTAATATAAAAAGTTACTTGTGCACTATCCCAGATCTCAATGCACATTTAAATAACTGGAGGTTTTTAGTATCACTGCAGTGACCATTTAAGTATACGTTCACCTGCCACATCAAGGCAAAACCCTTTTAGGTAAGTCCTACACTATCAATTCACCTTGCTGTCTTCAGTTAGAAAGTAACATCTCTAAGATAGAGAGGGGTATTTTTCTAAACCCTTACATACTTATTAAACCTTAATAGGGAACACATTTGATGGGCAGCAGCATGTAATATGGCTGTGTAATACAAAAGCAAATACAGACATACAAAATTAAACCCTATGCTCCAACTCCCTAGAGTTTTTTAGCTACACCATGCTGACAATGCCCAACAAAGACTGAAACAATTGTCTGGGGTTGCTGTATCTCTTGCACAGAGAGAACTTGCCAGTATTTTGGTTCTGGACTGCCCTTGTGGGTGGGATTTGTCTGATTTGCAATGATATAGTTTTGAGACCTAAACGGGGATTTACTGAAGGGCCAGCTACTGAGTTTCACGAAGCTTTTGTCCATTCTCAGGGTTCTCATATTCTCTGTTTTTGCTGTAATGCATTAATGTGGCTCACCCCAAGTCAAAAGGGAATTCAGACGTGAACCCCGTTTTCATTGTGCCTAGAGGGGTATCAGCAACACGTTGCTGACGAGGCCCAAAGAAGGCCAAAATGGTCGTCTGGTGAATTGTTAGTGAAGGACTCACCTAAGAGCTTTTGCCTTGACGTGGCAGGTGAACTTACATTTGAATGGCCATTGAAGTGACACTAAAAAAACTCCAGTTATTTAAATATGCAGTGGGATCTGGGATAGTGCACATGTGGCTTTTTTTCTTAGGTTATAATACATTTTATTTATATATCTTCCCCTTGAGGTGTATTAATTGGGGTTGCTATAGCTTTCATGCAAAGAGAACTTGCCAGCAGAGAGAACTTGCCTGCATTTCAGTTTTGGACTGCTCTCATGGGTGGGATCAGTCTGATATCTAATGGTATAGGTTTACTCTGTAATGGCACAAGTGAGCAAAACAATATTGAGACCTAAGCAAAGGTTTACCAAAGGGCCATCTACTGAAATCCTCTAAGCTTTTGCCCATTTTAAGAGTTCTCATATTCTCTGGGGTTTTTTTTTTCACTACGCACATTAACACTTAATAGTGAACACATGGGGTGAGTGTCAGCATTGTAACATGGCTCTGTAATACTAAAGCAAATACAAACATACAAAATTAAGCCCTATGCTCAAACTCCCATCACTTCCACCATATTTTATAACACGTTAATAACATCCTGTCACACTTTAGCTTGAAGGTCAGAAAAATGATGATCCTGATCTCAGCTGTGTCCTGTCCCCTATAGAATATACAACTATAATTGTAACTTTCAATGAAACACAATGACTCAAAATAATTCTGCTCCTACATTTTCTTTCAGCTGTGTTCTGCCCCTTATGGAATATGCAAACATAATTATAGCTTTCACTGAAACGTGTTGACTTAAAATAATTGTTTGCTTTGTAGAATTCTTCTCAAAAAGAAAAAAAAAGGAAAAACTATTACCAGATAGATTCTAATGATAAGTGTTACGGTACCTCCAGGAACGAAATGTACAAACCACCGTTTAGCGAGTATTCCCCGTTCGCAATAATGTGGTCGGGTAGCGGGTATAATAAAACCATGCGAACCGCCAGTCAGGGAAAACTCCAAACTCCCGAACGGTACCTGTACGGCTAGTTCCCTTCGCAAGCCGCAAATCCACGAACGGCAATTAATAACCGAACGACAATCTCTCCCAAGCGGCAAATAATCCAAGTAAGCAGTCTCTCGCCGCTGGTATACAAATCCCCCCAATAACGAGACCAAGCTCCGCTTTGAGGGTAAAACACGAACTGGTTTACTGTGGGCTACCTGCCCGGTATTTATGCAGGTCTCCCACTTGGTGGACACTCCCCTAGGGGACCAAATGGGAGACTGAAATCACAGAGGGACATGGGGACATTCTGGACATACATCCCCACAATATTCCCAGCATGCAGTACAGTTCCCTCCCCTCTGCTCGGGGAATAATTGGGAAGTAATTCAATTATCTCCCCGAGCAGAGGCAATCGCCATTTTAGATACAAGTTACAAAAACACACAAAAATCCATAACTTAATAACTGCTGAACATTTTACATCAGTCTTGCATATCCCCAGATAGCCTGGATCTGAGGGCACATTATTGGAGAATAGCGCTCAGATCCCATTCGCACAGTTCAATCGCCATGGAGTCAAAGTCTCTTTCAGTTCTTCGGTATGCGATTGACTCCATGGGACGGCTATCTGGGTTAAGTCCATTCGTGTGGTTGAATCTCCCGAACGGCTGTCGTTCGCATGCTTTTGTCGATTGAGAAGGGGAGGTCGACGGCTTCAGCGGTGTTCGGCTGAAAAAGTGTCCGTTTTCCGATCCATGAAATAATCGTTGAACACCGCTGGTCGTTCGCATGGACAAAATGGCCGCCGCCTCGTGGTCGACATACGAACGACGACCACCCGGCATTCGGTTTTTAATTGAGAAGTGTCTGTGGTTAACCGCAACGTTCTAATTGGGATCAATAGGTTAACCAGCAGCACACTTCTCTTCTGGGTGGCCGTCCGTTCGGTAGTTCCGTTCGACAAAACCGACATTCCCTTAAACAAAGCATACGAACGGGGAAATTCATGAAAACGGCAAAACAGACGAACAACGCAGTTATAATCCAGACAGATGGGTCTGTCACAATAAGTATATATATATGTGTGTTCGAGGCTACATCGTTATGGTTAATGCAAGATTGTGTTGTGGCGTAACCTGTGATAGGAAAAAGTTGGTTGAGATGTGCCAGAAACCATAGATGATGCTGTAGGCCTGTAGATAAAAGTGGGCAAAAATAAATAATTACCATGTTGTGTAAATATATTTAGACAATTAACATAATACCATGTGATTACCTTATGCTGATATTTATAACAAAACCCTCCACATTCCCGTACAGGTTGTGGTAGAAAATTAATAGGTTGATGACATCCATCGACCCAGTGATTTTAGTGACGTGTACTGGAATGTCTGGCTAGATGTAGTAAAACTGCCCCCTCTGAGTCTAGTAAGGTGGATATGTCTTTAAATAAGTTTCATAGACTGGCAGCATTTGGTGATTGGTTGGAGCGCTAGTTTAGAATATCCCCTTAAGCGTCGTCTTGATTGGATAGTATGAAAGGAAGCTGGTGCTGTAGGGAAGTAGGGAAACATGTGATGTTGGATGCCAGTCAGGTGTAATAGTATTGTGAGCCTAAATTTACAGTGGCAAAAAAAAGTGAACACTACCAGAGACACCACAACCATCATTATGTATGTTATGTTCTGTTAAGAAACTCTTGTAGAATGAGAAGGCCTTGTTGTAGGATCTATGAGTATTGATAGATAATGCCACTAGGAAGTCGCAACTGGAAGAAGTCTGTGCAATATAGTACAGGCCGTGCCATATAATAGCGTGCAGATGCCCAAGAGATAGGTGAATCCCCAACCCTTTACCGGGTAAGTTGCCAAAAAGAGCCACGTCACTGGTTTGCAAATGAATCTCGGTTGTAAAAGCAAGAAAACCCAATAAGATTGAATTTAACTAATCTGCCAAGATTAATTTAGAGGCAATGAAAGGACCACTTACCTGTGACATGAATAGGAATGGTGAGACATGGTCACAGCAATCGCTGGGAGAACACTAAGGGCTCGACTTAAGACACCTTAGACCCTGGAGGAGCAATATCATGTATCGTGCTTTGAAAAAAATCACTTAACACTTAACCAATTATTGATGTATTCTTCTCTGTTATCTTTAATAATGCATATGATGTATTAGTACTTTATAAGGTGGTCCAACCCCCGAAAATAAACATTCCAGAGTATTTCATCAACCGGGAAACATGTGTCTGGTGTGATTTACTTTGGAAAGCATGCATGCACCATAACCAATTTGAAAAGGGGCAGATACGCAAGATAGTCAATTTATTGATTGATTACGACATCAATTGACGCCCAAACGTGGGGCACCGGATCTCGCCGGTTCAGATAGCCGGAAAACTGGGGATCACCTGGTAAAGGGTTGGGGATTTGACCGCCCGGTAAAGGGCTGGGGACCACCCGGTAAAGGGCTGGGGATTGACTGCCCGTTAAAGGGCTGGGGACAGCCTAGAGAAAGGCTGGGAATTTTGTTGTACTGTTCAGAGTAGAACAGGGTTCATTTACTGTTTAATTATTGCTATGCTCACATTTTCATTGTTCCTTGTTATATTTTGTTTCCTATTCGGTTGTGGTCATAGTGTGGGTACCCTTTTTGTGTGTGTGTGTGTGTGTGTGTGTGTTGTGTGGTTCATCCTCAATTCCGGGTTATGTGCCCATCTCTACACCTGTGATTCCTGTAAATGTCTTCTAAATAGTCTCTCTACATTCACCCTTTCCCTTAACCTTTATCTCTTCTGTACTTGTTGCCCAGAGCTGTATCAGTCACCCACGCTTGCCCGCTCAGATACGTGGCCACCACCTCGGATGGCCGGATCCTGTGACTAGTCTACATTTAGTGAAGATGCATAGGAATCAATTCCTTGTGGCAGTCAAGCACTGTAGACATTCCTTCTTTTTCTTCTCTCTATCTCTGTCCCTCTTACGGGAAAAGCCTTGTTTGGTAAAAATGGGACAGGAACATGCTAGACCTTCAAAGGGTTTCTTAGCTTGTGATATTGTTAAAGAGAGAGCAGGAGAGGAGGCTATGTTAAAAATGAAGAATATAGCAAAGATTTGTGGTTTTCAAATGTCACCCAGTGACCTTATTCATTATTGTATTGTAATGATTGCTTAATTGTAGTTATATTGTGTGTGGTGTATTTGCATCTGTGTGTGTGTAGTGCAGTTTGCCTTTGCATTTTTAAGGAATTTGTGATTTAATTACATCTGTATATTGTGTCTTCACTCGTTTATGTGCCTCTTTGTTTGCAATAAATGTAACATATAAGTCTCTGTCCTTCTGTGTTGTTACTTTACGACGCTCACATGGTTAACCTTCATGCCTGCAGTTTCTTTCATTTCTCTATCTCCCCTTTTTACACTGTCTCAATTTCCTCCCCCCTCCTCCTCCTCCTCCGAATCTGTGCAGCTCTCTCTCGCTATCTCTCGCTCTCTGTGATGTACAGGTTTAGGGAGTGACATGCCTACATTCAGTGAGGAATGTGGGGGCGGTCGCTCAGGCATGTAATGTTAATATATATGTCTCAGAGCTGCTGATAAAGTTAGAGATGGGATTATTGCTGGACATTTTCCTTGGTTTGAATTTCTGTGTAATATTGTGTTTTGTTATATATAGATAGAAGTAGATAGGAAGTTACGGAGTGGTATGTTGTACAGACGGCATTTGGTAAGTGAAGCTGATACAATAATAGAGGAATATTTGGACATGTTCAGTGTAATAGGCAAGTGAGATTTGTTGGAATGATAAGCAATGTGGAAATTGGCTGTAGGAGCTAGTGGTTGGATTTTGTGAAATAATAGAATGTTTGTTTTGTACTATGGTGGAATGTACAACTAATTGAATTTAGGGGACATTGTAAGTGAGAATGGGATATATATATATATATATATATATATATATATATATATATATATATATATATATATATATATATATATATATATATATATATATATATATATAGATATATTTGTGCTCGGAATTTATCGTAATGGAATGTAGAAGGAGAAGCAAAGTTGGTTGAGGTGTGCCGAAACCAACGTACGAGTAGGCCTATAAAAGAGGGCCCACAAAGGTGAGTTGTTAATATATATGGGTGTAGGTGGGTGGGGACAATCAGCTTGCACGACAAAGGTAAGTAGGGGGGTAGAGTTTATATAGGATCATAACTCCTCCCACAAATTAAGGCCAAATGGCCTTCCAACTTGTGCTCGGAATTTATCGTTTTGGAATGTAGAAGGAGAAGCAAAGTTGGTTGAGGTGTGCCGAAACCAACGTACGAGTAGGCCTATAAAAGAGGGCCCACAAAGGTGAGTTGTTAATATATATGGGTGTAGGTGGGTGGGGACAATCAGCTTGCACGACAAAGGTAAGTAGGGGGGTAGAGTTTATATAGGATCATAACTCCTCCCACAAATTAAGGCCAAATGGCCTTCCAACTTGTGCTCGGAATTTATCGTTTTGGAATGTAGAAGGAGAAGCAAAGTTGGTTGAGGTGTGCCGAAACCAACGTACAAGTAGGCCTGTAATAGAGGGCAAAAGAGGATTCAAAGAAAAAACACACTTTATTGCAAGTTTATACAGCTTGTGTACTGAAAACTTGTAAGGAATTTCACTCTGAGGTATATATGTGACTGAGCTGAGGACTACCTGTGGCCCCCTCACTCAGTGATATAGACTGGGGTGTAAGAGCTTGAAGTTGCTAATGCAGCGCTTTTGCGAAAAAGAGAGACCAGCGAAGGAAGCCATGATGTAGCTTACCTAAATGGAAGGTTTAGACGTGAAGTAATGGATTAGTACTGATAGTGTGTGGCTGACGTTGGATATGTACAAAAACAGAGTAATAGCTTAGGAGGTATAAATAAGATGCTTGATTTGTAGGTTTAGAGGAAAAGGCAAAAATTACAATAGTTTAAATGCAAGAGTCATGAATCAAGCAAACTCTACTTGTGACATGGTTCAATATACAAAGCCCTAGCGTGAGTGATAGAGTAGTTGTGAAACTGTGTGAAGCATGCATAACTGTACGAAACATAGAAACAGAAACATAGAAACATAGAATGTGACGTCTGCCCAATTTTCTAAATACTTTCATTAGTCCCTAGCCTTATCTTATAGTTAGGATAGCCTTATGCCTATCCCTATCCCACGCATGCTTAAACTCCTTTACTGTGTTAACCTCTACCACTTCAGCTGGAAGTTACACGAGGTGTAACTGTGTGCTCAGTCCAAGATTAGCTCATGGAAAGGTGGTATCCTGGATAGTATGTAGTGGGCCGTAGGGGGTGCCGGAAAGAAGACCTTAAACTGAGCGTGAAAGAGCATCAGCGGCTGTGTTGTGGACGCCAGGAATGTAAAGGCAGACTAAAAAGAGCTGAGAGGTTGCTGCCAGCCAAGTCAGCCTGTAAATTAGCCACAAAATGGTTAGTGAGGATGGCCGTCCAAAAATAGGGATGGTGCCATATTGAAGGGTGAATAGGTAGTAGATTAAAGGCATTGGATAAGTCCGTCTTGCTCAACCAAGCCTTACTACTTGCTAAAGTGATAGCTTGTATGGCATGGTCGATTTTCATAGCGGGAATGAGAGAGTTTGATGCTGGGAATTGATGTAGAGTGTGGATCAGGCATATTATAGGGCATAGTGAATGGCTACCTCGATGGGAATCATACGCCAAGATGAGAAATGTGAAGACCGGAAGGAGGCGATCGTGAAACCAGTGTATGACTGCTGTGGACAGAAGGTGGTCCACTGTAAGAGGGTCAATGGGTGCATACCTGTGGGAATGGCGATAAGGCCCGTGTGAACCCCTGTGAGAAACCCGGCACCAGAATCTACCAGATGCCTAGCTGGGTGTAAATGCAGATAGTATTCCAGGATATTAATTAACCTTAGTTGGGCGTATCCTAGGTGACAGACGGTCTGCAAATGTGGATTAGGTGTGGGTTCTGGAGCAGATGTGCAAAACCTTGCATGTTGTGAAATAGTATACCCCCGTATCAAAGAATAGTGCACCCGAGCCTTCCCCAGAAATGAAATGGTCAGACCGGCTAGTCCCTCTGGCCGCCTCCCTGACTAGTGCGTGGGGTGAAGGAATGGTGAGAAGTGGAAGTGGCTGAGTCTGTGCGAGAGGCAATGAAAAACAGAGGAATGGAAAGCTCTGTTAAGTCGTGGTCTCTACCTATGATTTGGGCCGAGGGAATTTTGTGGCCACAAGAACGTGGTGGCAGGATGTCGGCCTCTTGGTGACTGTAAGAGATTCAAAACATGTGTCTGTGAATTGGGAGGCCCTAACTGTAGCCCTAAAGAAGGGCAAGCGAGGTGGATAACTATGATTCGGTCGTGGGGCTGAAACATCCGTGTATGAGGTGGGGTGTAGACCTCGTGGGACTGTAGTATTACTTAGGATAGCTAACCCTCATTGCCAGTTCTCTAGCCTGATGGGGCTTGTCTCTTAGAATGGTGTGATGTAACATATGTAGATACTTAAACCTTGAGTGTTTGTCCTCTTTCTTTGATGCGCATGAAGATTACCACATATTCTTGCTTCTGCAGGGAACGGACCCGGTCCGGGAAACCTTAGGGAAAAAGATGCTAGTGGGCCTGAGTCATGCCACTGGTATAATAAGTGTAAAAATAAACGTATGGGTAGGTGTGTATCAGTATACCGTAACGTAAGAACTCGGGTAAGCTGAGGGATCTGAAAGTTGGTCCGTCAATTAGAGACAAGCCGCTGGGGTCCCACAATGTGAATTTGTTGAATGATATTAAGGCGAATTGAGGCCTTAAGGAGAAACGTAATGGTAGTGAGTAAGATTACCAATACCTGATACTGCAATGCAGGGAACCAGATAGCCTGTAGGTTGTGGATGGCGTAGGACTTGGCGAGCTGTGGTAATGACAAAAATAAGTGATATTACCAATATAGAACTGGACTGTAATGTAAACAGC
>OW240917.1:21179562-21192758 GCA_933207985.1 Pelobates cultripes | reverse complement strand
ACTAGCCTTTTTTCTCCCATTTCGTAGGTACACTATCCTCTATGTTCGCCATTTAAGAAGGAGATGAGTTATCACTTTAATACAGTGATGGCGAACCTATGGCACACGTGCCACAGCTTACATGCTGAACCCTCTATAAGGGCATGCAGCCATAGGTCACCAGCCACAATAAAGGAGAGTATTTTTTCCTGTTTGTCTGCCCGCAGCCGCACGGCGGACAATGGGTGATGTTTCTAGGGCCGATGGCCAGAAAAGCACATAGATTTTTCATATGACAGCCGCCAGATATGAGCAACATAGGGCATATGACGTCATACTCAATGGCTGCAGTGCTACAGTGCCCACAGCGGCATCCCTTTCCTCCTGCATGCAGTGTGCAGAACGCCACCCATCACTGTACAGAAAGACAGAGCAGAGCATCTTGTAGTACAGTTAGGGATAAAGGGGGTTGAGGGACCTATTGTGTTTTAGATTTTGGAGATGCATTAGGTGGGGAGGGGGTCAGCAGTTTATTAAATGGGGGGTAGTAGTATACCCTCCTGAAAATTGGTTAAAACCTCCTGTGGTCACCCCTCCCAGTTGAGATTAGTTCCAGAGTGATTATAGCTGCGGAGTAGTGATTATAGTTACTGCCATAGGGTAACCATGGTATTACCCAAACACTAGTTGAGACTGAGTGAAGGGTAAAGTAGATCTGTTTATTCCAGCCAAATGGCTCACTTATATATAGAATTTGGTACAGTAGACACACCCCAAATACATCTACAGACACACCCATAAACACACCCACAATATGCCCAAGAAATACAGTGTCACCATGACTGAGCCAAACAATACAAAATACAAAAACACATAGGAACTCCTACAGTCTATACATCCCCGGATAGCCTCGATCTAAGTGCCCAACATATCTGAAAAGCACTCATATCCCCTGAACAGAGCTAAAACGCCATTGTGTGGAAGTTCTGACCAGCCGCACACATGGTTCTATGTCTAAAACAGTTTCAGAGCATTTTGTGCTTTTGGCTGGTCAATTTAGGGAGTTCCATGTGAAAGAAATTCAGAACGCACACTCTGGCTTCTTGGTAGCATTTGTTCGCATGAACCATACAAACAAGCCCACCAAATGGCGCTCTCCTGATGTGTGTGGGGAAGGAGCAGACGTTCGTCCAAGTTCAGCAGTGTTCGGGAGTTTCAGTGTCTGATTTTAGTTCCATGCCATCTGCAACCAAACACTGCTGCCTGCATTCTCTCAAACAAGATGGCTGCCAAATTCAAACTAACTGTATGCCCAATATATCACACGCCTTGACAAGTTCCATTGTTCCAATATAACTGTTGTGTATTCTCCTCATCTGTCAATAGTTTTAATGTTGTGGCTGCTCAGTGTATATATTTCCAACTGAGCAGTGAGTGTATCTTGGAAAATACATAGTTGAGAGGATTATAGACCTTGTGAGGAATAAAAGCCCATGTTACATATTAAGGAATGTTGTTTATTTACAACTATGTTTTTCTATCTGTAATCTCATTAATTATTCTGTCCATTCAAAGTTTTTGTTTCTATTAAATAATGCACTAGAAATATTAGGCAGACTAGATGGGCTAAATGGTTATTTTCTGCCATAACATTTTATGTTTTTATGTTTCTTTCTGTGTTTCAAGACAGTTCAAGTACCTTATAACAGTCCAGAATTTGGGGATTAGCCAGTTGTGTCTAAGGTGTTTTTAGAAAAAAAAAAACACTTTATACATATCAGGGTAATCCTTAAATTCTGGACTGGTAGGCTGTACTTGAGGAATGGGTTGGGAACCCTGACTTAAGCTGAAGAAGTTGAAATTAACTCTAGACCCGGTTTATAACCCCTAATTTTATTTTGTTAAACCAATCCAATTGAATCACGAATAGGACTATACATGCTCATTATTTAAAATATGCATTTAACTATAAACATTGATGACTGGTACCAAAATAGCAATAGACTTTGAAATTATGTATGAGGAGTTTTGGAATTCCATGACCTTTCTATAACTTTTTTTTTCAATGTTAAAAAAATAAAAATAAAGAAAAACTGTCATCCATTTTTTATTACTTAAAAAAAAAAAGAATATGTTGTATAGCCTCTGTGTGTACAGTCTTGTAATGGATACAGAGAGGTAAATTATTATTTTAATGCTGCCATTGGCATACCTTTGCTCTTACCTTTGTAGGGCCTACCATCTTTAAGTTCTCTTTGTCTGGAAGCATATCTTATCTCAACAAAAAAACTATGCAGGTAATGAAGAACTTGGACACTTTCATGAAACCTGAAAATATATAATTACAATATAACTTTATTTTAAAAAGAGTAAAAATAATATCACAACGAAAAATGTATATGACTCTATGTTACAGTTTGAATCACTCTTGTGATTGTCAAACATTTCTGTGCACAAATTTAAATTAATAATAATGATAACATCTCAAAGAGTTAATATAATTAACAAGAAGATCACTTCATGAGTACTACGCTAATAGAATATTTTGAAGACATAAAATGAACATTGATTAAAAATATATTTATTAATATTATTTTACAGACCTTATGCACGGAATTACATAAATCTTCTAAATTTTCTTTATGCCATTGAAAAAAAGGTGAACAAGGACTGTTTACCAATATCACCATGGGATAGAATTTATTTGATTCACATAAAATAAACATAAAATGAACATTGATTAAAAAATATATTTATTAATATTATTTTACAGACCTTATGCACGGAATTACATAAATCTTCTAAATTTTCTTTATGCCATTGAAAAAAAAGTGAAAAAGGACTGTTTACCAATATCACCCTGGGATACAATTTATTTGATTCATGTTCAGACACAAGGAAAACTGTGAAAAGTGTTCTACAGATTCTATCTGGACCAAAGAAGATTGTCCCTAATTATTTCTGTATGAATCAAAACAAGGTAGCTAGTTTTATAGGTGATCACCATTCAGTTACAACAATCCCTATAGCCCAGATACTGGGGGTATATGGATATGCACAGGTGACTAAACTAGTTTGTCTTATGTATGTCCTATCCCATAAATGTGTAACCTAATTTAACAAACAACTAAGTTGTTTCATGCCTCTGTAGATTTGCATTATTCATTAAAAGAATTGAGCGGACACCTGGATGTTCATGTTACAAGGACTCTATATACTGTTACAACATAACCTCTTTTTGATTAAAAACCCTATTATGTCGGCATTCAAACCGTAGGAACGCATTGCACGAACCATTATAAAGACACATTCGTCTGTACAAACGAGGGACCACCCACCACTTAACCCCCGTCACCTCTAAAAGTACCGAATAACCGACCACCCTAAGAGCGGCGTGTGCCTCTCATCAACTGCACAAGGCGCTGCGGTCTGCGGTTAACCACCAGTTATGGTTCGGTTATCCCCCGAAGGGAAACTGCCGAAAGACTCACAAACAGGGACCACCTGCATTCTGGCGTGTGGCATCAATTAGAACGTTGCTCTTGTGGTTAACCTCAGGTTAAGTACCCCTTTCCGGGGGGGTCTCCATTCATCTCCCGAATGGCCGGGACAACCAGACTGAGAGTGGGGATTTGTGCAAACATGTATCCGACCCATGCTCCATAAGTATTAGGTTGAGGTCCCGCTGTTCATTGACCAGCCTCAAAACATGGCCGCCATCAAGGGTTCTCAACCAAAGTGCCGAATAAGACTTTCTATGGCAGAAACCCCCCTTTCTGCTCTTGGGATCTGGGCGCAATTCGGATACCTGATGCGTCCAGATCTGAGCTACCGAATGACTAGTGGAATGAACTATATCCACCCTAAAATGTCAAAGTTATATACTTTTATGCTGTTTTCTAGGACACAATAAAGCATGGTCTTTTGGGGCGCTTGGAGATAATTAGATTGTATAACCGTTGGCCTCATTATCTCCAAGCTGGGCGAGTACTAGTTTGAATGATACACATATATTTTGGCTTTCGTTTAAAAATTTGTTTGTATGCTCCATTTAACCGAACACAGGAGTTCTTTCTCATTACAGTTCTCCTGTTAATTCGTTTACCGAAAGCAAGAGGCTACAATGTTTAAATTCTCAAATCTACTGTAATTGTACATAGTTTGATTTCACGTAACTAAGCACTCCCATTACTTATCCTATTTGGATTTATGTGTATTTATTACATGGCTCTTAAAGTCACCACTGGTTAATAATATGTGTTTCTAATTTTCCCGCCCATGGTCACATAATTACGGGACTCCTATCTTTTACTGGGTAAATCTTCTTAAAGCACAGTTTGACCATTTTCTCTTTTCAGTTATGTTTAAAAATACACCTCCATGCATTATCGTACCCTGCCGGGACTTGGGCTATTGTATTTTCCATTATGTATTAGTCTTCTACACAACTAAGGTCTCTCCACTCATAGGTGAAACCTTACGGTCCTTTTTCACCAGGCTCATTACAAACCATTAGCACGATTTTAAAATCTCCGTTTCTTAAGTCCTTATATACTGGTTCCTTACAGTTAGACTGCATATGTTTTTGGGGTTTTACTACTTCTATTTTTCTTCCAACAAAGCTCCAAGAAGAGGTACCCAGTATCCTGCATTTCTGTAACAGGTAAGAAGGTTACCATTTTACTTTCTCCCTCGAGGCCTCATACAGCCCCCCACCTCCCAAAGTGGGTTCTAAACTTCAAACGGGTCAGATCTGAGATTCCTCACGGCGAGTAAACATCAATCATACAAGCCTACACCATCTTGCTACTACGTATACTTTTCTTCCAACAAAGCTCAAAGAAAAGGTACCCAGTATCCCACATTTCTGTAACAGGTAAGAAGGTTACCATTTTACATTCTCCCTCGAGGCCTCATTCAGCCTCCATGGCCTCATACAGCCCTCCACCTCCCAAAGTGGGTTCTAAACTTCAAAGGGTAAGATCTGAGATTCCTCACGGCGAGTAAACATCAATCACACAAGCCTACACCATCTTGCTACTACTTATACTTTTCTTCAAACAAAGCTCCAATAAGAGGTACCCAGTATCCAGCATTTCGGTAACAGGTAAGAAGGTTTACGATTTTACATTTTCCCATGAGACCTCATTCAGCCTCCATGGCCTCATATAGCCCCCCACCTCTCAAAGTGGGTTCTAAACTTTGAGACGTACCTGGTCTAAGATTCCTCACAAAATGTCAACAACAAAGGTGCATAGTGTTAGGCACCGAAACGTGCGTTGGGCGTTCTTTCTCATATCTTTGATATGAGCACTGGGCACTGGTGGTTGTAGCACCCTTATTGTCACTTAAACTTTTGAATTTTATTTATATTTTTTCTTTCAACTTTCTTTCCCTCTTTTTCTATGCCTATCTAGTTAGTTTTACAGGGAGAGAGGCTTTGATAATTTAATCTCATTAGTCTATTATAGACTGATTTCTCCAATATATTATATTTCATCTCTCTCTCTAATGTTTCATTGTACCTTTATGTGGACAACCTTCTTTTTTCCTAAGGAATAGTTTATATATACTCCAATCTATAATTGCATTAACCATCTGGATAGATAGTGCTGGAGTATTTCTATCCTGTGGATAGTTGGTTTATAGGCAGATATACCTTATGTCCTGATAGATCTCAATACTAGACTTTTCCCAGCAGGTTTTCATAATTAGGTTGTAGTTACCTTATTATTCCTATGTAGCATATTATATTAAAGCTCATGTTTAGGTCTGGGTAACTACTATGTACTGTATACCTATTTTTTCTCTCTGGGTTTTTGGCATAGAATTATAAGTACCACCTGTATATATTTTTGTTTGATTATTTGGACTTTTGGTCTTCAATAGAAGTAATAGCCAGATTTTTTTTTATCACACGGCATTACACCATATATATATATAATTTTTCCAGGCATTGTGACCGTTCCCAGGACTATCTATATACTGGGACCAGTTGCAATTTCGTATTGTCTGTTGTCTTTCAACAACAATCTCATAATCATAATCCACCATATTACTACTATATTTAATGGTACATGTTTTGTCATTCATTTCTACATATCATTACTTAGACCTGTGTCATTACCACAGCTCAAAAGAAGGATAGTGCGTAGGCGCTTCACTGTAATTGTGACAATTCTGTATATAGTAAAAGTATACAATAGATGGTGTAACCGGTACCCTAGTGCTTCCCTTATACACCAGATTTACATAATACAATAAAAAGAGACAAATACCAGTATATACACCTCCCCAATGTGATCACAACAAAAATAAGTGATATTACCAATATAGAACTGGACTGTAATGTAAACAGCATAGAACTTGATTGGGGTATAAACTAAAATAGAAAAAACATAAAAAACATAGTGCAAACTGTATGATGATAAATAAGTAATAGATAGGTATGTGACTCTCACTCACATTCTCCAGAGCCGTACCAGGCTCTGTATAGCAGGCTCAGGGGTGCCAATAACTGGCTAACGATCCAGGTGGTCCAAATAGATGAGACTCCAAAGGTTAAATATAAAATATATTTATTTATAAAAATATATTAAAAAGTGTATACACTGCTGGGCACTATGGGGGTGGAACCCAAAACAGACAAGGATATATATAAAACAATAATGGAATTCCACTTACCCCTATCTGTATAGTAGCCCAGAGTGACAGAAATACACATAAAATAACAAATACAAATGCAGAAGATTGAAGCAGACGCGTTTCGGCCAACAGCCTTCCTCCAGTGCTTGTCTTCATGTCCTATTGAGTCTTCTTTTATAAGTCCTATCTGTCCCATTCACCTGGATCCAATTTCGTACCGGCGTCGCGTCACTTCCGGTTTAGCGGGTGACGTCACTTCCGGTTTTTCGGCCGGCTGGAACGCACGCTGAAACGCGGCGTTCAGGATGTAGATTGTTATGATTAAGTCCCCATAGCAACCTTAGCCTCCATATTTGCAAAATATCATAATAGAATAAGAAAAAACACAAATTAAAGATATAATCTGATGATAGCTATCAAATATCTGTATTGTGTATGCTATATATAATCTCTTTATATCTAGAGAGAAATTTAAAGATGTATAAGATAATCTATTCTTAGAAAAATTATACAATGCAATATGTGGCCATAGAACTCCCCACATAAATACCAATTAGACAAGAAGCAAGTATAACCTTCTAAACCTAATAGTTCAAATAAAGTAAATACTATAAACAATATATAGATCCTATAAAAAATTTATAAACTCAAAATCTAAATTCAATCCCTTCGGGGATAGGGTATTAACATCGAAAATCCACTTACCCTCTATCTTCGCTAGCTCTTTAACATTATTATCTCCCCTCCAATTCTTAAATTTCTTAAAAATAACAATATATGACAGTAGGGAGGAATCCCCACCATGTTTCTCAGTGAAAGTGTGCCGATACACTATGTTTCATATACCCCCTCTGGATATTACCCACATGCTCCGCAACCCTGGTTTTAAATGCCCTGGTGGTCATTCCAATGTATTGCAGACCACATGGGCACCAGAGGAGGTATATGACATTAGTGGAATTACAGGTTAGAACCTGATGAATTTTAAATGTGCGATTAGTAGAGTGAGAGGTAAATTCTGTCTGTTTATGTTTATCAAATATTGTTCTCTTACAGGCTAGACAGGATTTGCAGGGATAAAAACCCTTTTCTAGTCCAAAGAAGTTTTTCTCTTCCCCTTTATCCCTAATAAAACTTGTAGTTAGATGTTGTTTTAAGTTTTTTGCCCCTCTATAAATAATACGTGGCCTATCACCAATAATTTCCCTCAGATTCGGATCTAGTTTAAGGATACGCCAGTGTCTATTAATAATATGCTTAATTTGCTTGGCATCTTCACTATAATTCAAAATAATTGGTACCTGGTCTGCACCCTTCTTCTCCTCCCTAGGTATCCTTTTCTTCAGAACCTTACTTCGGTCCATCTTCTTAATGGAAGTAATACAACTATCCAATTCCTTGGCGTCATATTTCTTCTCTACAAACCTGTCCTTCAAGCAAACTGCCTGTTCCTCAAACACTTCAGCATCACTACAGTTCCTAAACAGCCTAAGGAACTGGCCCTTAGGAATGCTTCGTAACCAGGATTCATAGTGGCAACTGGACGTTTCTATGTAACCATTGACGTCGACCTTCTTAAAGAAAGTCTTGGTCTTAATCCCTTCATTGTCTACATAGATATTCAAGTCCAGGAAGTTAATATTGGATGCACTATACTCACTTGTCAATTTAATGTCTGGATGCTGAAGGTTCAAGAATTCCAAAAATGGCCGCAGTGATTCTACATCTCCGCGCCAGATGAAAAAAATATCGTCTATAAAACGACGATAAAGGACCAGGTTACGCGCCCAGCTACCTTCCTCCGTTAAAAACGGGTTTTCCCAATGCGCCATAAATAAGTTAGCGTAGCTGGGCGCGAACCTGGTCCCCATTCAGTCCCCTTAAGTTGCAAGAAAAATTTGTGGTCAAACCAAAAGTAGTTGTTACAGAGGATAAGTCGAATTCCGTCTAGGATAAATTTAACCTGCAATTCTTTCAATTCACTCTGATTTTTAAGGAAATATTCAATTGCTTCACAGCCAGACAAGTGTGGTATACTTGTATATAGACTTGAAACGTCACAAGTCACCAATCAGAGATCAGATGGGATAATAATATGCTATTGGTGACTTGTGACGTTTCAAGTCTATATACAAGTATACCACACTTGTCTGGCTGTGAAGCAATTGAATATTTCCTTAAAAATCAGAGTGAATTGAAAGAATTGCAGGTTAAATTTATCCTAGATGGAATTCGACTTATCCTCTGTAACAACTACTTTTGGTTTGACCACAAATTTTTCTTGCAACTTAAGGGGACTGCGATGGGGACCAGGTTAACAGCTAAGCTAACTTATTTATGGTAGCGTGGGAAAACCCGTTTTAGCGAGGAGGAAGGTAGCTGGTAGTAACCTGGTCTTTATAGTAGTTTTATATTTTTCATCTGGCGTAGGAGATGTAGGAGATCACTGCGGCCATTTTTGAATTCTTGTGAACTAAGCATCCAGACATTAAATTAACAAGTAGTATAATTGCATCAATATTAACTTCCTAGACTTGAATATCTATATGAACAATAGAGAAGAGATTACGACCAAAGACTTTCTTTAAGAAGGTGTACGTCAATAGTACATAAAAGCGTCCAGTTACCACTATGAATCCTAGTTCACGAAGCATTCCTAAAGGCAGTTCGCAAATATTTTAAGGAACTGTAATGATACTGAAAGTATTTGAAGAGAACAGGCAATTTACTTGAAGGAACAGATTTGTAGAAAAGAAATATGACGCCAAGGAATTGGATAGTTGTATTACTTCCATTAAGAAGATGGACCGAAGTAAGGTTCTGAAGAAAAGGATACCTAGGGAGGAAAAGAAGGGTGCAGACCAGGTACCAATTATTTTGAATTATAGTGAAGATGCCAAGCAAATTAAGCATATTATTAATAGACACTGGCGTATCCTTAAACTAGATCCGAATCTGAGGGAAATTATTGGTGATAGGCCACGTATTATTTATAGAGGGGCAAAAAACTTAAAACAACATCTAACTACAAGTTTTATTAGGGATAAAGGGGAAGAGAAAAACTTCTTTGGACTAGAAAAGGGTTTTTATCCCTGCAAATCCTGTCTAGCCTGTAAGAGAACAATATTTGATAAACATAAACAGACAGAATTTACCTCTCACTCCACTAATCGCACATTTAAAATTCATCAGGTTCTAACCTGTAATTCCACTAATGTCATATACCTCCTCTGGTGCCCATGTGGTCTGCAATACATTGGAATGACCACCAGGGCATTTAAAACCAGGGTTGCGGAGCATGTGGGTAATATCCAGAGGGGGTATATGAAACATAGTGTATCGGCACACTTCACTGAGAAACATGGTGGGGATTCCTCCCTACTGTCATATATTGTTATTTTTAAGAAATTTAAGAATTGGAGGGGAGATAATAATGTTAAAGAGCTAGCGAAGATAGAGGGTAAGTGGATTTTCGATGTTAATACCCTATCCCCGAAGGGATTGAATTTAGATTTTGAGTTTATAAATTTTTTATAGGATCTATATATTGTTTATAGTATTTACTTTATTTGAACTATTAGGTTTAGAAGGTTATACTTGCTTCTTGTCTAATTGGTATTTATGTGGGGAGTTCTATGGCCACATATTGCATTGTATAATTTTTCTAAGAATAGATTATCTTATACATCTTTAAATTTCTCTCTAGATATAAAGAGATTATATATAGCATACACAATACAGATATTTGATAGCTATCATCAGATTATATCTTTAATTTGTGTTTTTTCTTATTCTATTATGATATTTTGCAAATATGGAGGCTAAGGTTGCTATGGGGACTTAATCATAACAATCTACATCCTGAACGCCGCGTTTCAGCGTGCGTTCCAGCCGGCCGAAAAACCGGAAGTGACGTCACCCGCAAACCGGAAGTGACGCGACGCCGGTACGAAATTGGATCCAGGTGAATGGGACAGATAGGACTTATAAAAGAAGACTCAATAGGACATGAAGACAAGCACTGGAGGAAGGCTGTTGGCCGAAACGCGTCTGCTTCAATCTTCTGCATTTGTATTTGTTATTTTATGTGTATTTCTGTCACTCTGGGCTACTATACAGATAGGGGTAAGTGGAATTCCATTATTGTTTTATATATATCCTTGTCTGTTTTGGGTTCCACCCCCGTAGTGCCCAGCAGTGTATACACTTTTTTATATATTTTTATAAATAAATATATTTTATATTTAACCTTTGGAGTCTCATCTATTTGGACCACCTGGATCGTTAGCCAGTTATTGGCACCCCTGAGCCTGCTATACAGAGCCTGGTACGGCTCTGGAGAATGTGAGTGAGAGTCACATACCTATCTATTACTTATTTATCATCATACAGTTTGCACTATGTTTTTTATGTTTTTTCTATTTTAGTTTATACCCCAATCAAGTTCTATGCTGTTTACATTACAGTCCAGTTCTATATTGGTAATATCACTTATTTTTGTCATTACCACAGCTCGCCAAGTCCTACGCCATCCACAACCTACAGGCTATCTGGTTCCCTGCATTGCAGTATCAGGTATTGGTAATCTTACTCACTACCATTACGTTTCTCCTTAAGGCCTCAATTCGCCTTAATATCATTCAACAAATTCACATTGTGGGACCCCAGCGGCTTGTCTCTAATTGACGGACCAACTTTCAGATCCCTCAGCTTACCCGAGTTCTTACGTTACGGTATACTGATACACACCTACCCATACGTTTATTTTTACACTTATTATACCAGTGGCATGACTCAGGCCCACTAGCATCTTTTTCCCTAAGGTTTCCCGGACCGGGTCCGTTCCCTGCAGAAGCAAGAATATGTGGTAATCTTCATGCGCATCAAAGAAAGAGGACAAACACTCAAGGTTTAAGTATCTACATATGTTACATCACACCATTCTAAGAGACAAGCCCCATCAGGCTAGAGAACTGGCAATGAGGGTTAGCTATCCTAAGTAATACTACAGTCCCACGAGGTCTACACCCCACCTCATACACGGATGTTTCAGCCCCACGACCGAATCATAGTTATCCACCTCGCTTGCCCTTCTTTAGGGCTACAGTTAGGGCCTCCCAATTCACAGACACATGTTTTGAATCTCTTACAGTCACCAAGAGGCCGACATCCTGCCACCACGTTCTTGTGGCCACAAAATTCCCTCGGCCCAAATCATAGGTAGAGACCACGACTTAACAGAGCTTTCCATTCCTCTGTTTTTCATTGCCTCTCGCACAGACTCAGCCACTTCCACTTCTCACCATTCCTTCACCCCACGCACTAGTCAGGGAGGCGGCCAGAGGGACTAGCCGGTCTGACCATTTCATTTCTGGGGAAGGCTCGGGTGCACTATTCTTTGATACGGGGGTATACTATTTCACAACATGCAAGGTTTTGCACATCTGCTCCAGAACCCACACCTAATCCACATTTGCAGACCGTCTGTCACCTAGGATACGCCCAACTAAGGTTAATTAATATCCTGGAATACTATCTGCATTTACACCCAGCTAGGCATCTGGTAGATTCTGGTGCCGGGTTTCTCACAGGGGTTCACACGGGCCTTATCGCCATTCCCACAGGTATGCACCCATTGACCCTCTTACAGTGGACCACCTTCTGTCCACAGCAGTCATACACTGGTTTCACGATCGCCTCCTTCCGGTCTTCACATTTCTCATCTTGGCGTATGATTCCCATCGAGGTAGCCATTCACTATGCCCTATAATATGCCTGATCCACACTCTACATCAATTCCCAGCATCAAACTCTCTCATTCCCGCTATGAAAATCGACCATGCCATACAAGCTATCACTTTAGCAAGTAGTAAGGCTTGGTTGAGCAAGACGGACTTATCCAATGCCTTTAATCTACTACCTATTCACCCTTCAATATGGCACCATCCCTATTTTTGGACGGCCATCCTCACTAACCATTTTGTGGCTAATTTACAGGCTGACTTGGCTGGCAGCAACCTCTCAGCTCTTTTTAGTCTGCCTTTACATTCCTGGCGTCCACAACACAGCCGCTGATGCTCTTTCACGCTCAGTTTAAGGTCTTCTTTCCGGCACCCCCTACGGCCCACTACATACTATCCAGGATACCACCTTTCCATGAGCTAATCTTGGACTGAGCACACAGTTACACCTCGTGTAACTTCCAGCTGAAGTGGTAGAGGTTAACACAGTAAAGGAGTTTAAGCATGCGTGGGATAGGGATAGGCATAAGGCTATCCTAACTATAAGATAAGGCTAGGGACTAATGAAAGTATTTAGAAAATTGGGCAGACGTCACATTCTATGTTTCTATGTTTCTGTTTCTATGTTTCGTACAGTTATGCATGCTTCACACAGTTTCACAACTACTCTATCACTCACGCTAGGGCTTTGTATATTGAACCATGTCACAAGTAGAGTTTGCTTGATTCATGACTCTTGCATTTAAACTATTGTAATTTTTGCCTTTTCCTCTAAACCTACAAATCAAGCATCTTATTTATACCTCCTAAGCTATTACTCTGTTTTTGTAC
>OW240917.1:21149992-21161534 GCA_933207985.1 Pelobates cultripes | reverse complement strand
GATCAGACAATTTCTGACATTCATAAGTGAGGCAATTCTAATCTAAACTACTGTATTATATTTGTATTGGTAAATTGAAAGCATTTTGCAAACCCAGAAGAGGATAAGTAAGATATTAATCAAGGGGTTATTTTCAAAAAATTTTTATAGAAACATATAAAATTTAGCTTTTGTGGTTAGAGATTTTTGATACTCAGTTTGAGCTATGCCCAACCACATCTCATCCTAGCATTATTCAATATAGGGAACAAAAACCATCCAAAATCCAAGTTAGGATTTTATAGTAAGATTTTAATTTTCAAGTAATGTTTGAATTAGATGGTTCATGGTTTTAATATTTTATATATAGTTTTGGATATTAATACAAGAGTATTTAATTATTTGGGGTTATTAAAATAATTAATTGAGATTATCAAATCAAGGTTTAAGTTTAAGAACAGAGTTTTATTGGGAATTTTTCCATATGTGTATGTCAAAATTATGTATATAGATTTCATCAGTTAGTCACTTGCTTGAGACGTACAAGGGCATTCAAAATGGAATCAGGTAAAATTTAATAGAATACAAATTTCATGAAATATAAGCAAAGCTGAGAGAAGTACATGTTACACCAGTTAAGGATTTAATTTTAGTCCCTTATTTGACTTTTAGCCTAGATAATTGATAAATTGATAATAATAGATATATCCTTTTAGGAATGTTCATGTCGTATTGATCCTTGTGTTTGTATACTTGTAGAGACCGTCCTGGAGTGTTTGTGCTACCTGATTCTTGGAATTGCGCACCAATCTCTCTCTCTGGCTGACTTTGCACTACTTATTTGCAATTACACCTGTTTGGTCAAAATACATGAAGGCCAAAGAAACCGTGATGCTTACTTATGAGGACATAACCTTTGTACACAAGACCCTGGAAAGTCCTGAAGGTGCAGTGCTGTCTAATGCCCCTGGTTCTGTATTAACCCTTTCAACAATTGGAGTGTTGCACAGAGCATTGTGGTGAACATGCAGCTAACAAAAGAAGAAATAAGAACTATGTGGAACCTGACATTGTCTTGTTGTCAGCCATTTTGCTACCCTTTGCTATTTTATGGAACAAAATGTATGGTGTCCGAACTGATTTATTTATACTCCTTGAAGGACTTCTATTTTTTATGAACTATATTGAACTATTTTGTTATTTATATTTTTTGTAGAGTTACACAGAGAGGGATGGAGTGTTAGCTGGCCCAGGGAGGGATGTAGTATGTGTTGTTGATGTATGTTGAGTGTGCAAAGGATGGATTCCCATGTTGTGAGGAATTGGATGTGGATATGACTTGGTTTGACTGGACCTTTGGAATAGGGAAATGGTTAGGAGATATTGGACGAATGGTCCTGGTTGCAATTAATGTAATAATTGTGAGTTTGATGATAATATACTTGATGATAATATGCAAATGGGCTTTTCCCATCATTATCAAGAAGTGTTTCCCATCTCCTCCCAATACCCAAGCTATGTATTCACCGGTGCGGCTATTAGAAGTCACAGGTGGTGTCAACGTGACGGATGACATGTCTATACTGTTGTATTTTTTCTCAAATATGAGTTTTTGTCACTGTTTTCTTTTGATCTGGCCCCAGATCACTGGGTGGACTGGTAATCTTAAACCCTGGTCCACGGAGGAGGGATGGGTATTATACCCACTTTGACTATAGGCATTCACCATTTGGAAAAAAAGGTCAGAAAGTGTTGGGAATAATACACTTTGCCTATACTGACCCAAGGCTCCTGCTACAGATGACTGGATGTTCAGTCTGTTTAAAATTGGTTAACTTGGAGCTTGTTAGCTATTTGAAATAATATATTGTGTCTATATACAATGCTCAACGTAAGAACCCCTAGACAGAGTTATGAACTTTCCTGTCTCAGAGCGTTGGTCTTATTTGCTGTTTTCTATTTCTGTATTTCTAACTCCGTAGTAACATATGTATTTTATGAGTGCAAAGTAACTTTTTATTTCAGGTGCGTAGTTAAACTGAAACTATAATGAGTACTCCACAATTACACCTGCAAGCTAGCTGTAAGATAAGATATGTTGAGATAAGATTGATGTTATTATTGGATAATGTTTATAAGACCACCCCTGTTTCCTCTCAAATACAACCTGTTACACAGCCTATTAAATGTTAGGAGTACCGGGCTTAGCACTGTATAATAACTAAGTAATTGATGCCCTTGCCTGTTCCCTTGCCAAAAAGGTTTCAATGGGACATCCCAGGCCCTGGAGGAACTTCTAATGGATACCCAGCTTAACAAGAAAGCGATCCTTGAAAATTTGTTAATTAAACATGAATTAGGGTGTGAGGCAGTAAAGGGCATGTGTTGCTTTAATCTTTAGGATCAATGGACAATGATCCATGAGCATATCCAGATTCTTCACGATCTAGTGAAGGGAATAAAACAAGATACAGGGTTCTTTGGGGATTGGACCTTTGGTCTTGGTAGATGGCTCAGTATGTTAATTAAGAAAATATTGTATTTCTTACTTATCACAGTATTTATAATAATGATGTTTTTTCTGACATTTAAGTTCTTCTCCTGTCTTCTGTTATCCTTGTGTAAATCAAAACCTTGTGTTGGTCGTACTTTAATTTATATGCCAGCTTCCTCAACCTCTGACAGCTACAGAACTGTATAACTGATGAAGGACCATTCCTCCTGTGACCCCTGGCTTGCCCTGTCTAAGGGAATCGTGGCGAAGGCATTAATAAAAGACCCACAGGTTTTGACTAGCATACCTGGAAATACCTCAGACACCTGGGTGAGCCATGGGGTCAAAAAGAGGGAAATTGTAATGGAATTATTGATGGAAGATACCTTGACCCCAGGCTCAAGCTTTTAAGTTGACCAGATGTCCAGTCTTTACTATGTTCTGCTTTTAATCTTTAGTCTAGTTTCGAGTGTCTGACAAATAAGCACAAATAAGCATAAAATCATGACTTGTGACATTTTGTGGTTTCTGAGGAGAGGATTGCAGCTTCCCCCATTAACCCCCCTCTGATGTCCTAATGTTTTTATATATGTAACCATTGAAATATGATTAGTACTGTAATTTCCCTTTTATGGTAGTGTGACTTCACCCATCCGTTTTTTGGCACGCTAATCACAAAGCTGTCTTTACAAAGTACTATATAATCTGTAAGCTTACACAATAAAATAAGGAAGTAATCTTTGAATCAAAAACTGTCTGGTCTGATTACTTTCTCCGAGCAGCTCGTAATTTAAAGTGTCAATTTGGTTTCCCCCTGAACATATCTCCGGGTAAATTAATATCCTTAACACGGTTGGTCAAAAGAGACTTCCATAAACACTAAAACCCCATGGCGATTCGATTATGTTTATGGGATCTGAGCGCTATTTGGATATATTGAGCGCTCAGATCCAAGCCATCCATGGATATGTCAAATGTGGTGGTTCAGTTCTGTGGAATATAAGTTATATATTTTAAGGTGTTTTGTTGCAGTTGTAACTTAGAGATATTTTTTGTACCTGGAGATAATTAAGTTTACTACGGTCACTTAAGCCAATTATTTCCAGGATAGAAGAAAGGGATTTTACTGTGTATGTGGGAGTGTTACTGTGTTAATTATTGTTCCCATTGGTTTGTGTCCCTTTTGTCCCTGTGTTCCATCAGGTCCATGGGGTGTGTCTCTGGCCTGAATGTGTATCAAAGAAATGCCTTCATGCTCAATCTTGCACCTTAATGAAGTTTCAGCTCATGTTTCGGTGATTGGAGAGCTACACTCTGGGGATTACTATAATCAGTATACTCCCCACGGTATAAGAGCTTGTTCCTGTTCCTGGTCTCTAGATTTAAGAGATGTCTACCTACGGGAAGTTGGATCCTGGTCTTGGGTCCAGAGTAGGTGCAAGACGGCGAGACCCCAACCAAGCTGCGGCGGTATGTTGGGTTTTCGGTGGTTATGGTGTCTGGTGGAGTGCTTGGGACACCAACAGCTGGCTTATTTTTTAAAGAGAAAATGTCTCTCTACTATGTACGACCTCTTACAACACGCACAAAAGAGATACCTGCCACTATTTACAGATGTAAACACATACAATTGTTCTCCTGAACATGGACCACTATGTTTACAGATGTAAATATAGACATAAATATAGTCAGAGATATGAAAACAAACCCACTATGTTGCCAAAACACATATTATAATTAAGAACTACTACAGGGTGTTATACAGGGCCAGACTGGGACAAAATTTCAGCCTGGGCAATTACAGGCAGAGCAGCCCACTGTTAGGGGCGGGGCCAGAAAGGGGGTATGTCATGTCACCACCATTGACATGCACACTTCCTCCCCCCAGCAAATAAGTATGTTAATGTGACGCTCCTCCAGAGCATCCACTGCTCTTGGATGAAGTAAATGCCATGGTTTTTTTGGGGGGGGTGGTGGGGAGTTTGTGCAGCGTAAGCATGTGCTGCGTTTTCTGGCAATTTGTCTCTGGTGTCCTCAATAGTGTGATACCAGAGATCAAAACAGAAACAGGGCTGTTGAAGAGTGTTGTGCATGTGGGGGATGTTCCCTGTGATGTTGTATATGTTTGCAAGTTGCATGTGTGTAGAGCAGATTATTTGTGTTGTATTGTGTGTGTAAAGAGGTCTGTTTGTGGTGTACTGCATGTGGCTAGGGGCTGTAGTGTGTGTGTCTATGGGTTGTAAACTATGTGTGTTTGAGTGTGTGTATTTATATAGGGCCTGTGGAGTGTGTGCATGTAGTGTGTGCATGTAAGGAGCTGTACTGTGTGTTTGTGAGTGAATCTAGGGGCTCTAGTGTGTGTATGCATATAGGAGCTGTAGGGTACATGTGTATAGGTGCAGTAATGTATACATAGGTGTTGTAGTGTACAGGAGGTGCAGAATATGTATTTATAGGGGATATAAATTAGTGTGTGTGTGTGCATGCAGGAGGTGTAATGTGTGTGTTTATAGGGGTATAATGTATGCGAGTGCAGGGAGTGTAGTGTAGGTTTATGGGGTATAGAGTGTGTATGTGAGTGCCAGGGGTATAGAGTGTGTGTTGTGTGTTAATGCAGGGGCTGTCAGGGCCGGACGGGGGAAAAAATTCGGCACAAGTATTTTTTATTCACAACGGCCCACTGAAAAGGGGGCGGGGCCAGATAGGGTGTGTTTTGTCATCCCCAATGACAATCACGCCCCATCTCAAAGTGAGCATGTTGGTTCAATGCTCTTCCAGGGTATGAGAAAAGGGCCCTGTATTTGTTCTGCACAGTGCAAGCAAATTTAATAACATGTGTAACGGCTACCCAGGGTAGTGAGGGGTATCTTCCATTGGCGACGTCCTTCCTCCGGGCAAGATGCTGGGCTGTAGGAGAGAGGTGAAGTCCCATCCACTGGATCCCTGGAGCAGTAGAGAGGCAGAGCTCTGAAAAGAGCTAGTGATTAAGCTGCAAATTCCCTTTCAACAATGAGACACAGCTACATTTGTGAAGAAGAACTGTCTAAAACTTTATTTTACTTGGGACTAGACCATATGGTCATTAACTTTGCTGTGAAAACGCAATAAAATTACAAACAGTCAAATCATAGCAGGCAACATACAGTGACTTATTATAACACAATGGCATATTTTTAAAGAGGTGGGAGAGACAATAATTAACAGAAAGTATCTCACGTGCCTGCAGAATTAGCAATATGCAAATCTACCCGAATATGCAAATGAACCAGTATTGCTATTCAGATAGTGCAAATAGTCTGAGTTCATATATATATATATATATATATATATATATATATATACACAGCCATTATACTGGTTAACTGGGGTGTTTTTGTTACACATTTTGTTACAACATGCTTGTGTTATGTTTGCTTGAAACTTGTCTCAGGGGTTTCCATAATTGGCATACTCACTGTATCCCAGTTATGGAGACACTATGCGTGCATAGGGGATCCAGAGTGTGTAAGTCAGAAATGTAGTGTGTGTAGGTGGCTCAGCGTCTGTGTCTGTGTATAGGGGATCTAGTGTGTGTTTGAAGGACTCAGAAGTGCGTATAGGAGATCTAGTGAGTGTGTGTGTGAGTGGTACAGCGTGTTTGGGGACTGCTGTGTGTGTGAGGGGTGTAGTGTGCATCTGTGAGGAGTATAGTTTTTGTGGGAGGGTGCTGTGTGTGGGGAGTGCAGTATGTGTGTAAGGGCGCTGTGTGTGTGGGCGCTGTGTCTGTGGGCACTGTGTATTAGGGTGCTGTGCGAGGGTGATGTGTGTGTTAGGGTGCTCTGTGAGGGTTCTGTGTGAGTGAGGGTGATGTGTGTGTTAGGGTGCTGTGTGAGTGTTAGGGTGCTGTGTGTGTTAGGGTGCTGTGTGAGTAAGGGTGCTGTGTGAGTATGCTAGGGTGCTGGGTGAGGGTGATGTGTGTGTCTGCAAGGATTGTGTATTGGGTGGAGGCAGGTAAATGCCAATATTGATGTATTTTTTTAAATATTTTTTATTATAAAAATAAATATATTATACACCCCTTCCCTGCTTACCTGTAGCCTGGAAGGGGGGAGGGGGGTGGGGGGGGTCATGCTGCTGACATCCATCCCTGGTGGTCCTCGTGGTAAGTGAACTCTAGCCTGTGGCACCGGTTCGGATCTCGCGAGAGAAACCCGGCGGAGCTGCAAGTTAGAGCTCTGCCGGGTCCTCCTCTCCAGGCTGGCTGTCTCCCTCCCTCTCTCCCTGCCAGCGACCGCGTTTAACAGCATGTGGGCCGTGAGGGAGATCTTTGATCTCCCCACCGGCCATTCATGGAACACAGCGGGGCTGGTGCTCGGATAGCGCCGGTTCTGCATGGACCAGCTGGATCTCCTTGACCTCGGCCCAGGCCATCCCGGCCCTGGCGCTATACATTTATTATCTAAAGTTGCATATCAAATAATAATAAAATGTAGATACCACACCACTAGAAAGTGTCATCATTAGTTAATTCTTCATAAAGGAAAATGGAGGGAAAAGTGAATAAAATTTTTTGTAAATTACTGTTACATCTACAATTATAAATAAGATGTATTAAAATGCATGAAATTTTTTTAGAGATGCCAATTTTCTAAAAAATAAAACATAATTTTAAAAATGGTATACAATCAAATTTAAAAATTACACAATTCAAAATCTAAATTTAGACCATGGGGGGCTAGTGTATTAAAATTAAAAATAAATCTAATTTCTTCAACCCCAAATTTCTTCATAAAAAGTGGGATGTTTTGGGGATTGAGGGTGATAATTGCGTTTCATCGCCCTTTTTAATATTCCAGACGTGTTCAGATATTCTAGTGTGTAAGCATCTATTTGTTCTCCTAATGTATAACATGTCACAAGGACATTTTAGCATATAAATGATATTTTTGGAAAAACAAGTTAATTCATTAATTCATTAATATTCTTCACATTTCTTTTTTTTATTATTGGTCTCTCTACATGATAGGCAACCTCCACATCCATAAAAGCCTTTATTGCTCTTCAGAAAATTATTTAATTTTGATGGATCTTTATAATTACTGTTCACTAGTATATTCTTACCACCAATACCCAGAATTTTGCACATCCCCTTTGCACAATTCTGAGTATTGATGGTAATATATTTTTGAGAATGGGGTCATCATGTAGAAGATGCCAATGTTTTTAATGGCATATTGCACTTTTCTATTGTTAGCGGAGAAATTGCAAATGAACGGGGCTTTTATTTTATTTGCTTACTCATTTTTTTATTTTTTTTTATCGGTAAGTAACTCTTTCCTTTCTAGTTTTTTTTATTCCCTCTATACTCTTTTGAAGGTCCTTTTCTTTATAGCCCTTTTCGATAAACTGTTCTTTGATTATATTGGTCTGCCATGTAAAATCTTTTTCTTGTGTGTAATTCCTTTTTAAACTCACAAATTGGCTTTTCGGTGCATTGGTAAGCCATGGAGTATAGTGGCAACTTTTGAAGTCTATATAACTATTACAATCGACTTCCTTAAAGAAAAATCCTTGTATATAGAAACATAGAATGTGACAGCAGATAAGAACCATTCGGCCCATCTAGTCTGCCCAATTTTCTAAATACTTTCATTAGTCCCTGGCCTTATCTTATAGTTAGGATAGCCTTATGCCTATCCCACGCATGCTTAAACTCCTTTACTGTGTTAACCTCTACCACTTCAGCTGGAAGGCTATTCCATGCATCCACTACCCTCTCAGTAAAGTAATACTTCCTGATATTATTTTTAAACCTTTGTCCCTCTAATTTAAGACTATGTCCTCTTGTGGTGGTATATTTCCACATTTTCTATAAATATGGTAAGATCTATAAAGTTTCTCTTTTTTACTCTGTATTGAAGTTAAGATAATCCCACAGTCATTAGAATTTAGATAATTAAAAAAATTTGTAAGGCTTAGTTAATTTCCTTTCCAAATAAAAAATATATCATCAATGAAATGGCGATATGGCAACCAAGCTCGCATAAGATGTGTTATGAAGGATGAACCTTTCTTCCCAGTATGCCATGAACAAATTAGCGTAACTGGGTGCGAACTTGGTTCCCATTGCCGTTCAATTAATTTGAAGAAAAAAAATATCCTTAAACCAAAAAAAAATTATTGGTAAGAATTAAAAGTATACCTTCAATAATAAAATCGATTTGTTCTTTTTTAAAATTAGATTTATTTAAAAAATATTCCACTGCCTCTATTCCCTTGATGTTTGGGATTATACTGTAATGGGAACTTACTTCACATGTAACTAGTATACAGTACTCTTCCCATTTCATGTCGCCAAGTATTTTTAATATATGAATTGTATCCTTCAAGAATAAAGGATATTCTCTTACTATTAGTTGGAGTAATATGTCGATGTATTCAGATACTCTTGATGAAATACTGTCTACTCCAGAAATAATTGGTCTACCGGGAAGGATAGTTAGATTTGTGCTTTTTTGACAGATAATAAAAAGACAGGAATATGAGGATTTAAAATACAAAAATATTTGGCTTCTGTTTCTGCAAAAATATTATTTTCTAATCCTTCACTGATATATTTTTCAAATTTATCTCTAATTTGTTGACTGGGGTTGAATTTAAATTTTGTATATGTATTTTCATCTAGTAGGAGTATAAAGAATATAAAGGATATTCTGTTACTATTAGTTGGAGTAATATGTCGATGTATTCAGATACTCTTGATGAAATACTGTCTACTCCAGAAATAATTGGTCTACCGGGAAGGATAGTTAGATTTGTGCTTTTTTGACAGATAATAAAAAGACAGGAATATGAGGATTTAAAATACAAAAATATTTGGCTTCTGTTTCTGCAAAAATATTATTTTCTAATCCTTCACTGATATATTTTTCAAATTTATCTCTAATTTGTTGACTGGGGTTGAATTTAAATTTTGTATATGTATTTTCATCTAGTAGGAGTCTCTCAGCTTCTTTTACATAGTTTTCCTTTGATAAAATTACAACTCCCCCCCCTTTATACGCTGTTTTGATTACTATATCTTCATTTTTTTGTAAATTCCTTAAGGCTTTTGTTTCTACCTGTGGTAGATTTTTCTGATACTTATTTGTATTCTTTATTTTATTTACTTCCTTCATTACCATAGTTTCAAATGGTTTGATATAATTGGAAATCATATTTTTTCGGGAATAATTTAGATTTTTTCATTTAAATTACTCTGTATATATGTAGTGGTAGTATCTGTCTGTGCCATTTCCTTTTTATTATAAAAAAAACTTCTTTAGACATAATTTTCTTGTGAAATATGATCATACATTGCATAAGTCTGCCACATCATCAATGTACCCCATCTTTGGCAGGTCGTATTCTCACAGCCTGATTAACCCACCTAAGATCCCTGGATATAAACCTGTATCGTATATAAAAAAATGGTAGATGGCTGTAGTAAGAACATGTGTAACAAATGGTTATAATAGAAATAACATTGCTGAATGTTGCTTTTTTTCCCCCCCGACGAAGGTGCACATATGTTTGCACCGAAACACGCATCCAGTTTATTTTTGCTTTTTTTCATTTTGTTATCATGGGCAATTCACCTCACCTTTATTTTGGCACCATAGAACTTTATGTTTGGTGATTTCTGATTTTTTTTAACAATATAAACATAGGCTAAGTTTTTAATTTTAATTTCATATTTCCTATCTAGCTAGATTTGAAGAGAGAGGGGCTTGCTCTACTTATCTCTACTGTCTAATATTTCAAGACACGTATCTTCAATTTGTCATAGCATTTTGATACATGCTACTAATAAGGACATGAGAACTACTCGAATACAGCCAAGGTACACTAAGGATAGGGGGATAACCCCTAGTGGAAATAAATGGTGAACATAGAGGATAGTGTACCTATGAAATGGGAGAAAAAAGGCTAATACTGAACTGTTAGATATAGACTAGAAAATATAGAACATAGAAAAGACCACTGGGTCTTAAGACAAAATAAAAAAAAAATAATAAATAACTTTATTAGATTTGCTTAAGATTAAAACAGAAAATAGTAGAAATGGATCCAAAAAAAGAATGTATGTAGCTAAAAACAACAAGAAAAATAAATCTTAGAGGTATAAAGTAAATGCTGATGTCTTAAAGATATGTCTGTACCCAGACACAGCACGAGTCTGTACTGTGTAAAAAGAGAGGAAGGGGGGGAGAGAGTCTAGATATATTATTGCATGATTGCAGGGGTAATGGAATGTATTAGTACTAGGACCGTAGAACATAAATCAAAACTGCATCACAAGAAAATAATCCGAGGACTGGGACTAGTGGTAGAAGACAGATAAAGATCTAGCAATATCATATAAAGGCAAGCTGAAAAAGGATTATGAGGATGTAATCCTAGAATAACAAAAAATACTAAGATTTCTGATAGAGAGTATGGGTGGAATTGATCAGAATAAGTAGCAGATGGATAATAGAGTGGTCTGACTAAACCTTTAAAAACTGGATGCCAAAATGATAAATTGTAAGGTAATTGCTAGACTGACTGTATTATAACCCTGATAATTATAATAAAATGGTCTAACTACATCTTTGGAAACTGGATAGCAAAATAATAAATTGTGAGATTGTTGCTAGACTGTCTGTACCGTGATCACCACATCAACGTCTGCACAAAATGCTACAGATATTGGGTGGTTACAAAAGAAATGATAGATACTATGTTGCCAGTACGTAACAATTAAATGCTAAATACTGTAAATAAATCAAAGTCCTAAATTATTCAGTTAAATAGGCAGAGATGAAAAACTGAATAACAAAATAATAAATTGTAAGACAGTTGCTAAACTGTCTATATAATAATCACCACATCAGCGTCTGCAAAAGATGCTACAGATATTGGATGATTATAAACAAAATGCTATGTTGTCAGTACGTAACAAATATATGCTAAATACTGGAAATAAATCGAAATCAGCATTTATTTTATACCTCTAAGATGTATTTTTCTTGTTGTTTTTAGCTACATACATTCTTTTTTTGGATCCAT